>JAVKLA010000005.1:30156246-30169466 GCA_034782735.1 Sagittarius serpentarius
ATCCCACTGGGTGGGGGGGGAGCGAGTGAGCGGCTGCGTGGTGCTGTGTTGCTGGCTGGGGTTAAACCACGACATGTAGTTAACAAAACAGTATGTAAAAATGACATTTTAAAAATTTTTGAGCAAGATGATTCACCTTTCCACACTACATTATTATATTGCAAATGGGTATTCACAAGTTGTGCATATTGCTAGTAGAAAAGGGCATTAATGGGCTTACTAAGGTAAGAATTGGAGAAACTGTTGCTGAGATCTTTATTGTGTGTATAAGGAGGTTAGACTAGGTGCTTGTAATAGTCATTTAGCCTTCTGGTCCTTTAAGCTTCATCCTGCGGTGATTCTGGCAAGAAATACTTCAGGCTCTACCATCTTCCCTGTAGAGAAATTCCAAGCCCTTTTTTTTGTGATAATATACTACCATTTGCATTTAAGTGTTTGTGTTCCATGTGAAGAAAAAAACAACCCCGACTTTCCACACCTGAGGGCATTTCTGACAAAAGCCTTAGGTACAAGAGCTCATTTCATTCATGAGCTCCAAGGAAGTTGTCAAAATCTTGCAAAGGCTGTGTTTTTGTTGCATTCTTTTATACTGAGCTAAAAAACAGAATATAAAGCTGAGGAAAAGAAGAAAGAGTTTGGAGCTTCCTTTGATAATACAAAGTAATCAAGTCTTTAACAAGGCCAGTGAGGATTGAATCTCCCTCTTCTTTTTTTTTTTTTTTTTTTTTGTCTCTGTTCCCAGACTGTAATTTGTGAGATTTACTACATAGATTTTGCTGTGGCCAAATTGCACAAGATTTATACAGTTATTTTTCCCAGATCACATTAAATCAATAAATCATTTGTTTGCCAATAACAATGTGGAAATCTACTGGTTTTTATCTTTGCAGTGCTAATTTGGACACTTCCAACACTACCAGAAATGGGAACACCTGTATGCTTTTGGAATACTTTTAACAGCCTTAGGCAGCTTTATTTGGACAGATGCCTTATTTTATTACCTTTCGTAAAATACAAACAGTGCTGAGGAGCATTCTGCCTGAGGTTGGTTTTTTTTTTTTCCTCTCAGCTTCCTGAGCAGCTGCTAGGCATTTTCTTCTTAATATGATCTAGGATTCTCTGCTGCCAGTAGATAGAAGCTGAATGTAAATGCTTTCCCTTCCCCCCAGAAGCTCAAATGCAAATAAGTGGTCTGTAAGCATAATGAACAGTTGCCTTTTGTCATAAGTAAATGCAGAAATCAATAATGCAGTATAAAAGCTATTTTAAGGTAAAATGACAGATCTAACAAAAATCTGGAATGCTTATTCAGCAACTTGTCAATTTTCAGTATTCTCTTTCATCTGAATGATAAAAATAATCTGTGGTAAACCATGGTACAAGTTAATTGTGAGAAATTTCATATGCTTGCAAAAGAAAGAAAAGCAGATCTGTTTGCAGTACCACACAGAGCTTTGTAGTAATATTTTCAAAACTGGAGTAAATAAAGAATAATAGCTAACACAAGAGGTTTTAATTACCACTAGGGAGGTAATTCACATTTTTTCTGAGGGGACAAAGCTACACTATGCACCTAATTAAAGAAAATGTGCCAGTGCTTCAGAGACTGGATAATCATTTTCATTGTTATGTTTTAGCTCCTAATGTTCTAGAAATGGAAAATTTATAGTTACGAAGTTTTGGAGAGATTCTAGGTCTGATAGATGGTGTAATGATTGTATCAACCACAGTCAGATGCAGCGTGTGGTCGCATGTTGCAGTTTTCTATTTTGCTTTGTCTGTGCACAGCTGTTCCATCAGGAATGCTCTGTTTTTTTCTAAAGCTGATAATTTTATTGTCTAGCGCATGAAATGAGATGAGAAAGAACCAATGTTGACATATATCATCAGAGTGGAATAAATTAAAACTAAAGGTTATTACCTGTTATATGACAGAAAAGGTATTCATGTTTCTGTAGGAGAAATGTTAATTTATTAACTTTCTGTATACAAAAAGAATATCTCTACATTCTTTTGATTGCATTTCCTTTCCCTGAACATCTTCTCCATCTCTCCCAGACTGGCTGTTGACAAAATTCTTTGGAAGCCTGCTCCACCTTGACCTTGTCTCATTAATAACCCTCTGGTGATTAAACCTTCTTTTCTAGTAGCAGTAATGTTTCCCCTCCACCCTTTCATTTCTTCTTCACAGAGATAGCTTTAATCACTTGTAAATTGAGTTCAGTGGCTTTCTAGTCATTATGGTATGCAAAATTCTGGTTACATTTTGGTGAGGAAGGTGGTGTCTTTCAACTAGTCAGTTCCTCTTCATTCCACTTCATTTTGCAGTGTGTCTCAGGGAGTCCCTTTTAACTTAATTGAATGTGGAACCTTCCGAGAATCTGAAGTGCTCTGTGACGTGTCAGTATGTTTTAAATGATGTTAGTTAACTCTTAACTGATAGTCAGGTAATTTGATTTATAATAAGGATACAAACTTCAGTCCCTTGTAAAACGTGAATTATTCAGTCTTTTTGAAGTACCTCTTCCCCATGACTTTTATTTCAGATGCATGGTTCCTCAGTCATGACAGGTGTCTAGTTTCTTTGGCAAGTGTACTGTGTTTTTATAGACCTATAAATACTGGGTTGCTGTGGGTTGTAACTGGCCACAAGCTTTGTGTTTAGCTGACAACACAGTCCTCATTACCTATCTGGTGCTGGCTGGCTGGACGTGTCTTAACCTGCCTGCAGATTTGTTCTGACTTGTAAAACCACTTAGCTAATGACAAAATAATAAATTATATCTACTGTATTTTAGCTCTTGCTTAGCTTTGTACAATTGTGTGGTGTAACCCACTTCAGTATATATGCATTGTATTTAATAAATAGTTATAACATGTAGTTATTCTGTGTAGCGTTAGCTATCCATAACCCTAATCTAAAATAGAACATAGAAGAGTACAGATGTGACCATAACTGAGGCCTTGAAAGTGCTGGCATGGGATGATACTGGAGGCCCCAGACCTGTGAACAGTTCACCAGTGGCCAGTTACTGGTCATCAAATAGCGTGACCTTGAGAGCAGAATAAAACCAGGTTTAGGGGAAAAAAGAGAACAGATGTAGCATATATAAAACACATCATCTATGATGATGATGTAATGCGGACTTGCAGACCAGTGAAAAAATAACAAGGTGTAAAGCACATTAACAAACACAAAAATTACTCCAAGAGGAGCCTAGAGAGAGGAGGAAGAAACAGGCAATATCCTACTCTTCATGGCAAAGGACTTGGGTTGCTGATAACTCAGCCACCATGCCCTACCTTCCCAGGTTGAAACCATTGACCTTAAGACCCCAGAGGGGCAGTGGAACGGTAAGCAAGGGGTAAATACTGGAAAGATTGTGTGTATATATGTCATTTTAACAGTATTTTGTTTGGAGTGTGTTGGTACCATTGTAGATGGACTACTAATAACTCTTTGATTAGACTGTGTTAAAAGTAAGTTCCTGGCTTTTCATATGCAGTGTGCTCCTTTTGCCCATCACAAGATCCTGAATGTAACTAATCAGTGGGAATTCAAGCAACCTATTCTGTCACTTGAGTGTCACACCTCAGTAACAGTATGCACCTTCTGATTTTAGGTCTGTAATCCAGGGGGGGCTAGTTTCCTTGCAAAATTAGTGGAGCTTTGAGAGAGCAATCAGAACACTTATCTGGGGATCACCTTCTTTTCATTGATTATATAGAGTCCGTATGCTCCTAACTTTAGCATTTTTACCAGATTTTTTGGATCCTCTGCTTCCCTTCTTGTCAGTTCTCTTTTCATTTGGCAGCTGGATCCTTGGTGGCAAGATTGTTAACTTGAAACCTTGGTTTTTGGAGGTTCCTCAAACTTCCTTCCCTGTGTATCTTTGCTCTGTTTCCATTCTCGTTTAGTTTCACTCTTTCATATTGTTCTGGACTGTTTACACAGCATAACATTGTCTTGGTTTTGGCTGGGATAGAGTTAATTGTCTTCCTAGTAGCTGGTACAGCGCTGTGTTTTGGGTTGAGTAGAAGAATGTTGCCAACACCCTGATGTTTTCAGATGTTGCTCAGTTGTGTTTAGACGAAGTCAAGGACTTTTCAGCTTCTCCTGCCCAGCCAGCAAGAAGGCTGGAGGGGCACAGGAAAGCTGGGAGGGGACACAGCCAGGCAAGCTGACCCAAACTGGCCAAAGGGGTATTCCATACCATGGGACGTCATGCCCAGTATAGAAACTGGGGGAGAGTTGGCTGGGGGAGGAGCGCTGCTTGGGAACTAACTGGGCATCGGTTGGTGAGTGGTGAACTACTACATTGCGCATCATTTGTTTTGTGTATTCCAATCCTTTTATTATTATTGTCGCTTTATCATTGTTATTAATGTCATTGTTAGTTTCTTCCTTTCTGTTCTATTAAACTGTTCTTACGTCAGCCCATGAGCTTTATTTTCCGATTCTCTCCCCCATTCCAGTGGGTGGGAAGCGAGTGAGCGGCTGCGTGGTGCTGAGTTGCTGGCTGGGGTTAAACCACGACAAACATTTTTAAGTAACTTTACTATCTTTAATCTGATGCTCTTCATTATTCTGAAGAGTTGGGGGATCCATACCATTTATATTCCAAAGATGTATTTAAACTGTCGTTAAAATGACTAAACCATGTTTTTAAGTGTGTTCACTGAGAGATTTTCTTGATGCTTTTGGATATAAAAAGATGACTCTTCATTTTCTAAAATTGAACGCTGTGAAAGACAGAGCTCTAATACCTTTCTCGCCTGGCATGAGCAAGTACTTCAAATCCTTGACAGATTATTTCTTAAGTTAAAACTATTTTGCCATTGATGAGGTTTTTTTGACATTTATCTTACTTTTGAGCTAAATAAAATCCTTCAAGGAAATCTGTGAAATTTGTACACGGAGAAAACTATAGTACTAATTG
Organism: Sagittarius serpentarius; assembly: GCA_034782735.1. Classification (NCBI taxonomy): domain Eukaryota; kingdom Metazoa; phylum Chordata; class Aves; order Accipitriformes; family Sagittariidae; genus Sagittarius; species Sagittarius serpentarius. The sequence goes on from JAVKLA010000005.1 coordinate 30,161,187, forward strand.
GATTTGCGGTCTTCAACTTTTGTTTGGAAAACACGGTAGCTGTACTCAACACCAGGCGGTGTACAATATCTGATTAGCACTGTTGTGGTTGATGTGATCTGGAGCAATGGCAAATGGTTTTTTTAGGTTTCCAAGGAAACAGTGCAATAGGGGCATATGAGAGTATGAATATACATCTGTGTGTGTAACAATTTCTTAAAATATAAAAGAAACAAGATTGGAGGTGGGCTAAATATCCCTATTTGTAAGTGAGCTATACCCAGCCTAGCTCTTCCCATCCACAGTGAAAAACTTTAACTGCTCTAACAGAGTCTGAATTTTGCCTATATGACTTCTTACCAAGCTCCTGTACTATTGGCTGGCCACAGTGTGGTTTGTTTTCTTGTCTATCCCAATAATAATTGTCACTACTTCCTAAAAGTTGTCAACTGGATAACCACAGAACAAATTCCCTTTATCAAAACAATTAATGTCTGTGGCATATTAAATACAGTCCTTAGAACAGACTTCACTGAATGTTTTTCCTTGTAAGATTTGTTTATGTCCTCAGTTGGAGATGTGTGGGTGAGCTGTTTTTCATAAGAGAATGGAAGTCTGGTCAGAGTATCACATTCTCTGGAGTTGCCAAAATAATAAAATGTAAGTGTAGGTAAGAGGAAAAAGATAAAACTTGTCGTGCTAATTAGGTCTCTAACCGCTTTAGTGCAGTAGCCTGGACTGGCAGTACTTCTTACAGATTTTTCAAGCTCTGATTGAAGAACCATCAAACTTCAAGTAAATTTATTCAGTTAAATAGTAACATCTTCGTAGGGGAAATTTCTTCCAAAGCCCAAAGGACTGATGACCTTATTGTTCAGTCTGTGTGTACATGTTATTTACTTAAGCTTAATCTAAAGTTAGTTATGACTTTTCTGATTTGTCTGTTTATCTCCAGTTGTTCAGTGTATATGAAGAGTTGCCTCTTATCTTGTCCTTGATCTGTGTGTTGACACGTGATATGCTGTAGTAATGTTGAAGGTCAGGGAAGATTAATCTCTACAAGCTTGTATCATCCTGACACTTGCCTCAGTGATTATATTTGAAATAACCAAAAGGCATGTCTGTTTTTGTTAATCTCAGCTGTAATGAAGTAACTGTTTGCAATTTATTTCTATACTGCAGATATAGTAGCTGAAGTTATTCTTGCTTGGGTCTAGAGGAATAAATACTGGAAAATTATTATATGGCCACCCTTGCATTTTGCATGTCTTCTAGGAAATGGCATGATTGAGTAAATCTGATGAATATTGGAAAAAGGTTGTAATTTCAGTCATTATGAAATCACTCTGCCTAAGTGAAAAATACTGATTATGCTATATTGGTTTATTAGAATTTGTTTCTTCAGATTTTGGATTAATAAATTGCGTAACTTTGTATCAGGTTAAGTGATGCATTGTAACGAGACTTCCACGCTTCTCCCGTAGATAGGGACCATTGTGTTTGCACCTTTTCTTACATACCAATGAAGGCAGCATTGTGTTGAAGGAAGTGAAAAATTGAAATGGTAGCAAATATTACTGATTGACATTTCTCTAAATTGAGATTTTTTTAAATTCTTTTTTCAGCTAAGGCCTCAGTCCATCCCTACTGAGATAGTTTTGATCTGACTTGTCATAGTTCGGTTAAACGTCAGTAATAATTTGCTAATGCAAAAATGTTTTCAAGTCTTTATTGATTTCTGGATGTTGGTAGCCTTCCCAAAATACATAACCCACCTCAATTTTTTTTAGTTTGGTATTATTGAACTGCCTCTGAATTTCCTGAGTTCTCAGGAATGCATGTATCCTTGGAATTTTTAAGTAGTGATGACCATAAGCTGTTTGAATGTCTTACTTTTCCTTGTTTTTTTTCTTAATTTTCAGGTCTGGCAGTTTCTCTTCAGTTGCTTCATGGAGACATAGAACAAATTAGGAGAGAGTATACATCCATGTTTACCCATGGAGTATCCATAACAAGGAAACTAGGTTTTTCCAATATTATAATGCCTGGTAAGTTAAAAAGAAAAAAAACTCTCAATAGGCGGCAAAAGAAAGAACTAGTGAGAAATTACTTTGTTTTCAGCTGCTTTCCAAATAAATACTGCATTCTAAAACTTCTTAAACTTTTCCAGCGACTTTTGTGTTAGTTTTTTTGAGATAGTTACGAGAAAGCTGTGTCCCAGTGGCCCCATTGTATTATGCATTGTATAGTTACCATGTCAGTGTCAAAAGGGCATACAGCCATTGCAGCCTTTTTTGAGAGATGTAACCCTGCTTTATAGAAGTGAAGACGACTGAATGCAAGACTGCTGAGCTCTATGCAGACAAAGAGATAACCAGCAGAACATCATGTTCTTAGGAGCTGGTAGCTTTCTAAATAAGGATTCACAGAATTTCACTGACACTGTACAGCTTCTGGTTTCATGAGGTTTGCGTCTCAAATACTGAAATGAAGATACTGGAAATGGATAATAATAGGGATGCAGAGACTTTATTTTGATTATATTTTATGGCAAAATATGCAAATAATTAAACAGATGCTAAGGAAGGTAGAAAGATGGTGTCAATATGAATGTGAAGAAGCATATACAGGAAGAAGATTGCAGTAATAGCTATAGTTCCATCCCTGACATGAAATTTTAAAAAAGTTTAATGGGGTGGTGGAAATTACAAGGCAAATATTTCTTTAAAGGAAAAGCATACTTCCAAGCAGACTAGTTTGGCGTGATTGTGGTGATGTGTTGTTGCAGAGAAATGGTGCAGGGAGGAGCTCACATCTTACTTTCAGCTGAGTCCACACACAATGCCTTGATTCTCTCAAATGTAAATCATCCTCATGACTTGCAAATTTTTAATAGATACTACCTTCTTCTTATAAAGATCTGTTTTTGCATTCCTGTGTACCTAAATCAGAAGTAGGCTAAGGTTCTGAGGCAAAAATAAATAAGCTTCAATGCTTCACTAATCAAGGAGGTCTTAAATAGGCATTTAAAACTGGGTAATGAGACTCAGCTTTAGCTATGGGCATGTATTTCTCTTGAACTTCTGCCTGAAACTTGACAACTGAGAATTCGCTCTGGTGTTCACTGCCAATTAAACATCTGTCCTTCTCTTTCCTTGATCAGTATTACTAATAACTTAAAACATGGACAGAACACAAGTTAATAAAACAGTTTTAGCATTATTATGAAAATACTCTGCTGGTGTGAATGCAATATTTAGAACAATGAAATGCACGAGTCAGGTGCTGTTTAATGTGAAGGTAGATTATATATGTATATTTAATGGAAGCATTCAATTGAAATCTCACGGCTTATTAGCTAGGGTTTATTTGTTTTATTACTGTTGGATTTGTAATTTGAAACCAATGAGTGTTGTAGATAATACGGCTGATAAGTGGAAGCATTTTTACTGAGCACACTACAGCTCCCATTAAGAAACCTTTCTCCATTTATCTATGATTTAGTGACCTGCTCTGTTATCAAATTTTCTAAGTTCTATAAATAGCTCTTGTATGCCTTCACTTTCCAGTTGTGAAATAATGTGATGTACTAAACTGCAAAAAACATGTTATAAGAGTGCTGTGTAATGAGCTGTTGGAGGAGTCTCTCAACTCAGTTTCAAAGAATTGCGCAGGCTCAGTTTTTCCCTTTTTTAGTTGAAAAAATATATGGGTTCTGGTGTGCTGCTTTCTCAGTCCAAATGCATGCATACCTCGGTTTAGAAAACGTACAACTTCTATGCTAGTAAACATAGAATAAAAGAGATTTCTCCTGAAGAGAAATAATCATCTTGCTCTCGCAATGACGAGTTCCAAGGGCCAACCAGAGCAGTATGCCCTAGGCACTGAAATGCCTGCAGGAACCCAGCCTTTGAAATGCTTTTTTCTTCTAAAGCTCCTCTTTCATTTTGTTTCTCTTCTAGTGTCTCTTTTCAGAGATAAATTAGAGAACTTCATCTTTTGCCACTGGAAAATGGTCATTAATTAGATCTTATTTTATATTTTTATTGAAAGTAAGTATGTTGCTGTCACTAATTAGCACTTAGGTTAGGGTTCTGAACCAGGCTCTCTTGAATTATTAAATAAGAAATATTTCATGCTGCTAAACTACACTGTCTCTTTTATAAATGCCATATTTTAAGTCTCCCTCGTATTCTGGTGTATTTAAACTCTCTCTGACCTTCATTTTTCATCATATCAATCCTTTTCTTTTCGGAGGTTTTGCCGTTAAAAGTAACTAGGATCGACATACTTGTCAAACCAGAATTTTGTTGACAATAATAATGTGTGTTTTTGTAGAGCAATGCTTTTTGTGTCACTGGAGCCTGACAGGGTGAAGCCACAGAATGTTGTTTCCAGGACCTGTGGAATTTTTTAATGAAGAACTCCAAGTGTTTTAGGAAATGAAGTAGATGGCTAGAAAAAAGCATATCTGATTCAAAAAGGCTGTGAAACAAGTAACTCACTTTATTCTAGCTGACAGAAGAAGGACAGGCAGTGAAAGTATCACCTTGTGGGTCTAATCAACATGCATTTTCTAGGTTTAACTGGGATTTAAGGGCAGACTATGCAACCACTGCTAAACTCCTTTCCAGCGTCCTAGCGTGGCAATCTGCAGATGCACTACCCAGTATTCTCAGAAATCTTTGTACAACATTGAAGGACAACTGTGCTTACACCCTGAATTTCTGTGTTCACCATTTCCTGAAAGGACAGACAACCACGTCATTACTTAGTATATAAAATCAGCAGTTAATGTTTCTGAACATACTATACTTTTTAAGCAGTACTTTAAGTTAGATTAATGTACATAATATGTGGTGGAATGTGAAAGCCCTTTCATATTTTTCTTTATATACTTTTACGGGGTTTTTTGCTGTTTTATGTAAGGCACTTTTTATGTTTCCAAATTTGACTTAGAGCATCTATATCAGTGCATAACTTCAGTGCTGCATATGCTCATGTGTTCTAGCACGTATGCATGTACATATTCTTTCGCATCTTTGTGGAAAATATCTAATTCCATACAGAAGTCTGATCACTAGTGGGTGTTATCTGGGTTTTTTAGAATTGGAATAAACCCTAGCACAGCTGTTTGTCTAAATGGGGACTTACTGGAGGAGCCATAGCTCCCTGCTAGGACTGCCAGTTAAAACCAGACTCTAAACGTTCATGTGGTAAGCATCCATATAGTTGCACATTGCCCTTTCTTGTGCTTATCAGACCAAAACTGCATCTGCTTTAGTTTATTTAAGCTATACTGTTCTTAATAGTGTTAAGTCTATTACTGGTAGTAGATGTCTTAACTGCTTGGTACATTTGAAGCCAATCCATTCAGCATGAGACACTAGCACATCAAGGAAAGTAATCTCCTGTCTTTCTGTAGAATCCTTTTTTCGCTAAGCAATTTAGTTAGGTCCAACCCTTACTTCCTGGAACTTCACCTACAAACTTTGTGTATGCAGCTCTGTCTATAATACCAAAGATAATTCTAATTTAAAACAGCTATAGAGACCATTTTGAAAGGCGCTGTATCTTATAGAGGACGGCGGCTCACCTCCAAATATCTTAGTCCATAAAATGTACTGCAGTGTATAAACAATTAGCCTCTTGGCTGACATCTCAACAGATTTTCATAGATGGATATTAATTAGCTATAGTCACCCTTTTTCAGCTTATGATCTGAACTGCTGGCATTACCACTACTGAGATCTGACCACGAATTGCTTTAAGTTAAGATCAGAGTTTGTATTTCTTCCAGTCCATCCAAATTATTAAACTCTTACGATATTGGAATTGACAAGTCAGTACAGTGGTATTACATTGACCATTGTTTTCCTTGTACATAAGCTCAGAGGATCTGTAATGCTGGTATCTACAGGTGAGCTAGTCAGTCCCGACTGTAAAGTTCTTGGCTTGTGCTCCTTCACTCTGAATTTTTTGGTCCTCTCCTAATCCTGTGATATAATTGCACAAATTAACATAGCTAAAGACTTTACATGAAGCTGCAGTATTAATTTCTGTAATGGAATTTTCATACTTTCAGACTTATTTGTCAAACAGTAAAAGTCGTATTTTGTTTCTCAGTGTTCTGTCTTTTTGCAGTTTCTGCTCATTCAGCAGATAGAATGAGCTGCCTAGGATGTTGCAGTTCTTCTAAGTTTCTTACATTAAGCTTTCCTATGCTTAATTTAGGAAAAGTAACAGTTTTTTTAAAATCACATCTGCATTGCTTTGCATTTGTCAACTTTTAACTTTGTTAGATGTCCTTTAGCTGTCCAGTTAAATCTCATCAGATCCTGTCTTTGAAAGCTACTGAATATGCTCATTACTCCTTCATCTGGATTGTTAAAAGGTCTTTTATTCTTTTCATGTGCAAGTACACACTCTCCGATCTTTCTTACTTTCTATTTTCAGAAGCTTTTAAAATGAAACTAGAACTAGAATCTTTGTCTTTTTATACAAATCATCTCACAAAACGCTATCCTTGTGATAACATGCATTTTTCCATGATGTGATTTTTGACTGGAAGCATATTCCCTCTTTCAAAACTTAGAATAAGAGTCTGGAGAGCAAAAATGTAAAGCAAGCTATGGAATCTGTTCTTTTCATCGTGGTGTCTGTGTCTGCCAGTGAGCTTGGACTTAGTAAAGAGCTGTTGATTCTAGGAAAAGAAATATGTGTCTGACAGAGTTAAACATTTTTCTTCCACGAGCAGTGGTATGAATTTTTCCAATCTTTTTTATCCTGTATGGAGTACAAATGGCCTAAATTTAACACCTGCCATTGTTTGCTGTTCTGATTTCAAGAATCCAGAAATATGTGTTTTTAATTACTGAAAGTAATATTGCCCGGATATATTAGTTACACAAAATATGTTTAAGCAATATTGTGGAGTGAAGACACCCTGAATTTTGACCTTTCACAAAACTGTAGTACTCTATGGGGAATATCCTCTGCTTTCCAAATCCTATTTTAATACTTTTTTTAAAGCTTTGACCCTGTCTACCAAAGGAATTACCATTTCTCCAAGTCACTGGAGAAAACAAAGGTACTAATACATGACTACATACTTGGTTAGACAAGTGCAAGGAACTTCTGTATTGTTTTCCTTCTCCTTCCCATCTCCTCTGTCTTATTTTCTTGGTTCATTAGGACCTGAAGTAAAAACAGAAGAAAACAATGGAAAGGGAAGAAAAGCCAGAATTTAATTGGACTTCCCTTGAGGTAAAGTCTTGGGAAGTGGAGAACAGGGAAAAGGGTCATCTGCAGTTTATAGTATTTGGAAGAGTAAGCTGGCTATCTTTTGAGCGTAGAATAAGTAGCAGTGATGCACAGGAAGTGTATATAATGATAATTATGGCTTGGAAGCCTTTCTTCAAAATAAACCAGGTAAGGAGCACTAGCAAACTAACAAGTGAATGCTTTAGCTCTGTAAAAATAAATGGTCTTTCAAAATTCTGTTGAAAATATTTTCTTTATATTGTAGCTGTACAAAATCCACACATCAAAGTTCTCTGTTAAAAAAGCTTTTAAGTCTTTTATTGACTTGTTGAGAGTTTCTGTAATAAAGATGAAAATACAGGTAACATTCTGTTAAAAAAGGACAGTAGGATAACTGTGAGAAGGAATCTGTTTATTCATCTGTGCCTTTGATTTACATGCCAAAGCTTACTTAATCCAATAGTAAAAAGGCAGTAGTGTTAACAAAGTCACCAACGCTCCTGAAATTCTAACATGTGCAGAGTTTTTTTTTATGTTTGCCCTATATAAACAAGACCATCAGTGACATAAAAACCAGCTAGCTGTACACAAGTAATAGAAATGGTCTTATTTCTTTCTGCCCATCCCCTGTCATATACTTAAATGCAGACATACACTCCTCCCCAAATAAGTTTTTGTCAGGTATCTCCCAGAAGGTCCTAATCTCAGACCTTTTTTTTGTATGTATTTATTTAAACACCAAGTACAATATTTTCTCATTCTTGAGTCATGTGTGACTGTTACTCATAAATAGTAATTGTGAGTCTATGCAAAAGCTTCTTGCAAATAGTAAAGTTGTTCTTTGCCACGATAATGGAGAAGTCATGGTATTGCTATATGGGGAGAAAGCACTGAACACACAGCTGACTGGTGGTTGTTACGGTCTTCAAATAAGACATGTTTACTTGGCAGCTTCAAGTATGTGTCCTGGTTTTGGCTGGGATAGAGTTAATTGTCTTCCTAGTAGCTGGTACAGCGCTGTGTTTTGGGTTGAGTAGG
>JAVKLA010000005.1:30171769-30211793 GCA_034782735.1 Sagittarius serpentarius
GTTGAAGGTGTCCCTGCTCACCGCAGGGGGGTTGGACTAGATGGCCTTTGATGGCCCCTTCCAACCCAAGCCGTTCTGTGATTCTGTGAAATCATCAAAGTTGAACTGCCAGAAAGACATTAGCAAGAGTTCAGTATTTGTAAATTGCTTGTTCTTATTGTAACTCTAGCTGTGCCAGTTCCAAGTTTGCTGTGCTAAAAAGGGAGTTGGAAGTTTTCCTGCCCTTGTCTTTTATCTTCCGGTTCTGCTTGTTATTGTCAGTATATCAGCATGGATAGTAACATCATAGAATATCCTAGCTGCTGAAAGGCGTAGCATGGATTGACTCGAAGGGTAGGAGGCAAGGTGGATTAAGGGTCCCTAGCCCTCTCCTCAAGTTAAAATCACCTTCTGTGCGTTTTTTTGAGATCCTCCCACTGGCAGTAGCTACACAGCTCTAGTCCCAGTCTACAAAGTATTCTCAGGAGCTTTTCTTTAAAACGTTTTGCATCCACAAGATTTGCGTCCTGGATAATACCACTTTTTCTGTGCCACTTCCAGAGATTTTCAGTCCCTACAACTGAAATTGTTTTAAGAGCTGTTGAAGTCATGTTTAGGGTATAAAACCAACTCGTTAGCTTGTGTTTTACAGAGATGTAAATGAACAGGAATTTTCTCTAAACAAAATAATGTTTTCTGCTCCTTTTCAATCCATAGTTCTAAAGGACCTATAATTCTGAGCAAAGCTTTCAAAAAAGCAGTTCCTAACAAAAGCTCCTAGTGAGTTCTGTGTAATTATTTTTAAATTAGTGGCTGCTGTCAGGACAGTTTAGATTTGCACACTGAAAGTTGTCCCTATCGGAGATGCTATCTTGTTCAGATACCATCATGCTGTGTTTTATTACGGTACTAAATAATCAAATTGGAATTTATTTCACTAGAAAGCTTTTTGAGGATAGCTGGCAAACTAAACTCTCTTTTCTTTCTAACAAAGACAGTTACCTTTGATCTTTGACAGCTATCTTCAGCTTGAAACCCTTCTTCCATATTAAAATGCTACAAGAAATTCTACAGTTCTACATGTGGTTGGAATATGAGCAAAGTCTTGTTATAATATTTGTGGTGCAATTGTAACTCTCAGATTCCTCAGTGTCAGTTTAAAAACAGTTTTGTGATGAAGGATCATTACTTTGATGCTTAGGTTAGGTACAAATATTTCTGGAAAAATAAAAGAATAACCAATACATTCATACAAATGTTCTCCTGACGCTTGTCGTGATCTGACCTTCTCCTTACTAGTGATTACCTGTGTTGCTCCTCTCACCTGAGGTTCAGTGGGAGCATTCAAGCCCCTGTGAGCTGGGGGCAGCTTGCACGTAGGTCCCATAGCTTGGGGGTACATCCTGCGAGCAGCAGCAGACCAGTGTTTGTACGCAGGTCCTGAACAGTGGTGATTGTGCCTCCTGCCTATGAAGGAAAGGGAGCCTGCAGAGCCATCCCATAATGAAACTGCATGGTGGAGATAATAGCATGCATTGTCATCTCCAACCTGCAAATTACTCCTGGCTCGTTTCTCTTTACTGGTTATTTAAAATTTGTGTTTTATAGTTGGCAAGTTCAGGAAGGCTGACCTCCATTAACTAAGTGTGTCCTCCAGCAGTCTAGTCTGTCTTGTGGTTGTTTTTTTACTTTAATTGGCCTTTCCTCCTGCTCCTTGTAATTGCCTCTTTCCTGTAATTGATGCTGATCAGGTCTCTGTCCTCTGCTCCCATTCAGCCTTTGGACAATTCACTGCTAGTTGGATTGAAGTCACGAAGCTGCTTCTGTTTCCTCTTTGGCCAATAAACCTTGAGCTGTAATGTGCCTGGTTAGCACCTACATCTGGGGCAATAAGGGTTTGGAGTTTTTTCTCTCTTCAGCCTCTAAATAGTGCTTTCAAGATATTTTTGCCAGGTCAAAGCTGGAATTCATTGGCAGGACCATATGAAGAGGCAGGTACTGCTAATGCTGTGCTGTATACATTTTGATTTAGCAATCCAGGTGTTTCAGTTCAGTACCTTTCACATACAGTTAAATTCATGTACCAGAGTAAATGTCCCTGCAGAATGTGCACTGCACACTTGTGCTGCATGGGAAAGTTAAGGCTGTATAATCATCCATATCACTGCAGCTTTACCTTTTTTTGGTAAATTTTGTGGAACTTTAATTTCCATATATCTCTAGCCCTCACTTCATAGTAGAAGCTCTTGTAGGAGTGCTTCAGTCTGTAGCTTTTAATATCTAAAAATCTGGTTTTGATTAGCCAAATAGGTGAAGTAATAGGGTGCTAAGTAGTGCTGAAGTGTTGGGGTTAATGGGTCACTTCTGTAATTAGGACAGAATATATCGATCCCCTTTTTCAACACATTGCATTGTTGTCTGAAGTAAGAACAAACAGCTTCCCTAGACACACTCTTTGTTCCTCACAGGTTTTCTGATTTTCCAAGAGACAGCTTATTACTTCCTACTCTCACAGGGACCAACACCAACTTTTTTTTTTTCCTGCTTTGTTGTTTGTCATCTCACATCCATGTACAACAACCTTCTGCCTTACCTATGGTTGGTTGTAACATGTTAACCTCTCTTTTTTTTGGGATGGGGTGGCTAGAAAGTAGTTTTGCCAAGATAAGCAGCTTTTTAAGCAGTGAAATGATTCAGACAGCACAGAAATGCAACACATGGCTTCTTTAATTTGCTTTTCTCCAGCTTCTGTTGACTCGGCTCATAACCCACGTGTCTAGAAGTGTCCTTCATTTCTAAGGAGACCTAGGCGGTTTACCTTCACAAAACATGTTTAATGATCTTAGTATGTGTGGTTCACCATTCTGTAGTCTTTTCTTACCCAGAAAACTGTATGTCAGTCCTAGACAAAGCTGACATAATGGGGTTTGACCCTATACTGGTTAAGAGCATTACTAACTGGGTGTTGATATCCATATGTTCATTGCACAGTCTGGAAGCCCTGGTGAATTCAGAAAGATGAAAGAAAACTATCACAATAGCAATCGGGGTATGGCAAGGCTCCATAAGAACAGGGAAAAATGAGCTGCCCTTTCTTTTGAAAGAAATGCGTTCAAGTGATCTAGATCTTTCATACCACACAACCTCATTATAGGTAGAGCTAGGTTTGTCACCTTAAAGTTGAGCATTATTTTCAATATTGTTTTCAGTTGCTCATTCTTGTACCAAACTTCATGCTGAAAATAACCGTTGGTGGTTTTCACTGAAACAGACCTAGAGGAGGGGACTTTGTATTTCTCAGCACGGAAATAAGCTGGAATAAGTATGTTGCCTTTTTCATCATGTTTAAAGTCTCATCGTGTGCAATTGAGATTCAATTCTATAGGTATGTTTTCAACCAGTAGTTAAAAATCTCATGTACTGCACTATTTAAGATGTGACTCTCTTGTTTTGTACAAATTCCTCACATTTGGTCAAGTATAAGACTGTGTAAAAATCTCAGTACGCATACACCTAGGAGAGATTTGAGTCATGCAGATACTTCAGCTGAAGATACATTTGTACTCAGCAAAGTCTACCTCACATCTCAGATACTGAGCAGGACTTGGCCTGTCAGTGCTACTCACGGCTGTAATTGGCCCTCTTGGTGAAAAGAAGATGATTTAATTGGTAACAATTATCTGTCTGGTATACTGGTTAAGGCAAAGATCCCATAGAAAAATTGTGCATGTTCTTGTAATCAAATGTGTTGCCACAAATTAAAAAGATCAGTTAAAAGAATATAGATAAATGCAACAACTTGCTGATGTTTGAATACTCTATAGAGGAAGTTGGGATTGTTTTTACTGGAAGAGGAGCTACAAAAGAATGCCTGAACTTAGTTTTACACAGACAATCTCAATTTTTGGAGAGAGAATTTCTGTTAAGGAAGATTGAAGCAATGGCATTTCTACGCTGAGGAAGGAAGTAAAAGTGATTAAGGTATCTCCGGAGCAATATATTGAGAGTGAAATAATTTTTAAAATTTGGATCCAAATCTATTTGTCTAAGTTTTCATTATAATTTTCTTTCCTTTTTCCTTTCCAGAGTAAAGTTTACTTTCCAAATCCATTTTCTTTTTTACCGTCAGCTATTTTTTGATAAGGCTTTGTGCTTAATTTTTACAGCCCCCATTGACTTTTCGATTTTATAAGCTTTTACTCATAATATGTTCGTACAAATATTGTGCTAAGGATTTGTCAGGAGCATGGGTTTAAGTTCTTAATGTGCCAGTACACTTACCTGAACTGTGCAATTTCAATATAGTTGGTTTTCTTGCATTTTGGTTGCAAGTAGTGACCTTTTTTAAACCAAAAGTGAAATATGTGAAATATGTGTGCATACAAATCCAGACAGTTCAAACTTAAACTAAAACCTACATTTTTGTAAAAATTATAAAATGTCAGATATGCCACATACTTTGAGAAAAGGAAGCCGCTGTTGTATCTGCCTGATGCAGACTGTGCCCTTTGTATATAGTCCATAGTTCACTCTTTTTGATTAGTTTTCCAGTCTATTTCAGTTATCTCCCTTCTGTTTTTCTATCCATTTCCATATAAAACATCATTATTCCTCATATAGCATGAGTGGCTTAGTCTCCTCTTGGATTTAATGTCTTGCATGATAATGGAGAAAATCTGGCATTTTCTTTCAATAATGTGACCCATGTGTCTTGATTTGCTCTGAGACATTGAAAACAGAATAGAGCTTCCTGAATGTATGTGGATCAGAACTATCCTCTCATGACACTGATTACAAACTGCCAAGGTTCTGTAAGAGGAGAACAGGACGATATTTGTGAAAGGACATCCTACTCCTGTGTCTTTTTTCCCTGTGATTTGATTTCTTCTGGCAATTAAAAAGGTGAAACTCAATGGGTTTGGATTTTTTAAAAAACCTTAAAGTGCAGACACCATTTTTGAAAGCCTGCTTAACTTCTGTGAAGCTCCGATTACTTCTTTTTTGAATGCTTTCTTGTTTTTGCATAGAATCATAGAATGGTTTGGGTTGGAAGGGACCTTTAAAGATCATATTGATCTTTAAAGACCATCATCCCTGCCCTGCCATGGGCAGGGACATCTCTCGCTGGGTCAGGTTGTTCAAACCCACGTCCAACCTGACTTTGAACAATTCCAGTGACAGAGCATCCACAACTTCTCTGGGCAACCTGTTCCACTGTTATTTTCATTTGCATTTAAGTTCTGTACACTTTACTCTCTTTAAAAAGGAAAAAATATGGTTTTCACTGAGTTTCATCTGAGCTAGGTCATGAAATTTGTGGTGGAAATGGTTATTTGGTGATGTTTCTCTGAACACCCCATGGAAAACTGAAACAATGCCTTGCTGATAAATGAAAATAATGACTGAATGTAGCACAAATGCACGTAGAATTCAAGTTACTCTTTAAAGAGGAATTGCTGCAACTACAACTTGTTTACTAAAATCAGTTATATAACAAAGCTTCTCTTCATGATTTCTGTGTGTTGTTGTTTTTTCTGAATGTAAAACTCTTGAAAGTGAACAGCTGGCAGCACTAACTAGAACCGATCCTAGTACAAGCATATGCTAAGCAAGGACCCAACATATTGCATGCTCTTTGGTAACCATACTGTACTAGCTTCTAAAACTTTTATAACAGAATATTACTGTAATATGGAAATAATCAGAATCTAGTAGTTTTAAGGGTAATTTTGTGACTTGAATAAACATAAGAGCAGCTTTACAGACCAGGGGCCCATCTAGCCCGGTGCTGTAAACAGACATCTAAGGAGGAGTAAGAACTGAGCATGCATATATGCATGTATGGTAATTACCCTCTGATGCTCTCCCAGCCTCCAGCTATTTTCAGCTCAAGGGATTTCCTGAGCTGCTTGTGACAGTCTGTTTCCTGTCTTTTAGTGGATCTTCCTTCCAGGACTTCTCCATTCTTACCTTGAACCCTTACACATTTCTTACATTCACAATATCCTTCGGAAAAGTTTTGGGTTTGGGGTTGGTTTTGGGTTTGGGGTTGGTTTTGGGTTTTGTTTGTTTTTTAACAAGTTTTGCTCTCCATTACCTGAATAACCATCACCTTTTGCTTATTTTGAACCTGGTTCCCACCAGGAACCAGAAATTGATTCAATGATTGCACACACTTATTAGTAATTACTCTCTTTCATCCTTGACTTCACACAAAACTCAAGTTAATACCATCTGGTCCTGGTATTTGTTTCTGTTCATTCTGTCTAGCTGTATTCTAGCCTCTGTCCAGAGTTGTTTCAGAAGATAGTTGATAATAAGGTAATACAATAGCAGATTTCCCCCCCTTTTTTTATGGGCATGACTCTTGAGGGCTTGATAATACAGCAGTTTTCTCTTTTACCTTTTTTTTGTTTTTCTTCTTTCATTGGGCAATGGTTTAGATTGTGCTTTGGAGGAATCATTTAATTATTTTGCACACAGTGATGGAATAATGTTATGAAAATCTTAGAAGACTGTAGCACGATCATTGTTTCTGGTACTTACAAATCACCGGAGAGTTGCGTGCAGTAAAATAAATGCAAGAAACGTGAAACATTGGAGTATCCTGGAAAGTTCAAGCAGGTCAAATTCTGCTTGCACGTTAAAATGAAGGCAGAAATTGAAGATGCACGAATTATTTATCAGTTACATATATTTTAATTAATTTTACACACGGTACAAGTATCCATCTCATGTTTGACTTCTAAATCGTACACCTATAAATACACAAGACTGTCATACTTGATTTCTTTTCACAAGTGCTCAGTGAAAATATGCTTTAATAAGAGAGGATATTCCCATTATGCTAAAGTTGCATTTTACTAAATGAAAGCATATATTCTCAATTTCTTTTTTGATCAAATCTAGAAATTAGAATTTTAGAAGATGCTCCTAATTATGATGCTGTTCATTTTTCTGTGTTTCACAAGGAAAGTCTGATTGCTTCCAAGTAGTTGTGGTAATGTTTGTCCACAGCTAGATTAGCTTACACTTTTTAGACATAGATTCAGCATCTTCAAACAGAACAGGGGCTTCCCTACCATGCCACTCCGGTCACCACCAGCACTGCTTCTCCCTCCATCCCACCCACCGGCAACTGCCAACCAATCTGTCTTCCTTTCATCAACTATAAACTTTGTGGTTTGTGTCAACTGAAACTAGAATAAAATTACCATTGATCTCATCCAGAAGATCTGGTTACGGTCTGACAGAATACTTAGCATGTTACTGTACGAATGTGCAAAGAATTTCAATTTGAATATGCTAGCGGTATTTAATAACTTGTACGTACTGTGGAACACTTGGGTAGTGTCTGTATTGGATTTGTACTTTGAGTGTGTTGATGAAGATTTTAACTTCTCAGAAGCCTTTCCAACAAGTGAAAAATAAGCTCACTTTTTGCTAGTAAACTTTGGAACACCCTGTTAATGGTAAAATGGTAAAATACGTTGAGATCTTTTACATCAGAAAGACAGATTTGAAGGCGAGCAATCTGGGAAGCCTGCCCTTCTAATGGAAAGAACACCAACCACTTGGTTTTTTTGCTTCTTCAAAGTAATACACTTTCTTTTGAGACTAAGTGTAGGAAAGTTGTAATCAGTTCTTCAAGGAGACGTTAAACAGAGAAATGTAAAGGTTACGAATGAAAGAAAATACATTGACACTGTCTTAGATTAAAAGAGGAATTAAATGAGGTGAAGCTAGACACCAGCTTCAGTTTAGATAGAGATGCCACTGTTAAGAGTAAAAAGAGCTAACAGATGAATAAAAGTCCCTAGAATTGGTTTTGTGTGGCAGATAATCTCTTGGGCTTTGAGAGGGATGAAGCTTTGTTGGTTTTCTTTGTTTATGAAAACAACTGTTACTATTTAAAATCTGAAAATACTGATAAATTGTGGGTGCAATACTATCCCTTGTTTGGAAGAGAAGATGAAAGTCTACTAAAGTACTAAAAGCAAAAAGTAAGCAAGTTGAACTGACTTTTGTACGTTTTGTGTTTGGTTTGGCTTTTTTATAGGTGAAATGAGGAATGATTTATATATCACTGTAGAAAGAGGAGAATTTGAGAAAGGAGGGAAGAGTGTGGCCAGAAATGTGGAAGTGACAATGCATGTCGTGGACAGCAGCGGTCAAATTTTAAAGGTATCTTTGTTTTATGTTTTTCCTTGCTGTAGCTAATTTTGATACACTTCTTCAGATTTAAATAATCTTCTCTGGTATTGTTTGAAGAGTACAAAATTGCCTTGGAAAGGTAGTGTTTATTTTTTGCCATCTTTAGATATTCAAAGTATTTCCACTTTGCTTAAAACTTTTATAAAATGCATGTTTGTTTTATTTCTGTGATCAATTATGTGATTCAGATAAACACTTATAACTGCCAAGCAAATAACTAATGATTCAATTAAGATCCTGGAAAATGTTGAAGCAAGGTTGAGTTTTGGAGAATTTTTTATTTCGTAATAATTCTTCTTAGTGGGTATGCATTTCCTCATGTCACACAGAACATGTTTTGATGATTTTCATTTTTTTGTCTGATTTTAATAAATCAGAGACCCTTGATGCAGAAATCACCATCGCGTATCAGTAAAAGAATAAATGAATATTCCTTCTTTTCTTCAGATTTGATTGCATGCTACCGGTGATAGCTTACAAACAGGCACTGGTTTATATTTTAATTACTAATAGATGACTGTTTCTCAGATTTTTTTTTTCTGTACCAAAAGATTTCTGTTCACATATTTAGCATATTTTTTTTTCCTTTTATTTGAAAGTACTTTTTTCCCCATGTTCTGCATGATTTTTCAGGGCTGTGGGGTGACAAAACGAAGAAAGGCTAACAAATAGTCTGGTGCAAATTGTGTGTTTGTGTGTGTATAAGTGAAGTGAGATTGTGCGTATACACGCATGGCATGCAATGTATGTATGTATATATAGACACACATAAATATACATATATAAGAGTATGTGTATATATATCTCTTTTATGTATATACACACATTTAAAAAAAAAAAAAAGGATATTCAGATGCAGAGGTGATCCCTTATAATTGCTGAGAAGAAAAGCTACAGCTTACCGTGTCCCCAGAGAATTAATAGGTATCCCCAAGTCAGGACTTAGACAAACCCATTTGCCTACTTTGCTGTGGGGAGACCATCATGGGTGTTGCAAAGGCAACCAACACTTTGCTTCTTCCTAATCAAGGAATCCAGATTTCTTTATTTTTTCATGCTGGGACATATTACTGATAGCAGCAGGGCTACAGGCTTATTTCAGAGAACTAAAGATCTTGAGACTGAGCTGTTCTTGTCCCAGTTACATTCCTATTTGTTGCTTGGGCCTAACACTGGATAGACCATGCTGTGTCATGGGTCCCCACATTTGTTGCTTAAGCCTTCCTGATCACCCAGTTCCCCCTATGTAACACTTCGATTCTCATCAGTGTGGATGATTCTTGCCATTTTTTTCTGAATATATTAACAAAGTACTACTATTTTTGTGGGCTTTAAGATACTGAGGATTGTACCACATATGGCATTTATGATATGGATGTAAATATTAAATAGTCTTCCTTGGAAGAGCAGTCCTTGGTGACATCTTACCAGTGAGCTAATCTATCTTTAAATCATTAATCATGTTTTTTCTTCATCAGGATTTTATCTCATTCGGCTCTGGAGAGCCACCAGCCAGCGAGTACCATTCCTTTGTGCTTTATCATAACAATGGTCCCAGATGGGCTGAGCTGCTGAAACTTCCTATTCCTGTGGACAAATTCAGAGGAGCACACATCCGCTGTGAATTCCGTCACTGTTCCAGTAAGTGCTGTGCATGACTTCTGCTAGTCCTCTCCATTACAGCTGCAGTCAGCACACGCATTTCCCTAATACCTCAGGAAGAAGACAGCTGCATGAACTTTCTCTCTAAGGCTTTCATAATGCAGTTTCTCGGGCTTGCAGCTCTGCTTGGTGGAACTCAGTGCTTTGGTAAAGCCTAAATACCAGGACAAACCAGTCTAGTTTTATTAATTAGAAATAGACAACATTGCAGCTGCAAATATAATCAGAATTTCGGGTAAACTCAAAATGCACTCATGTAAGGAACATCTTCAGTCATATCTACAGAGGCAGATGCCCTATTTGAAAATAGAAGTGCAGTGTACCCTGAGGCTGACCTAAAATGGAGACCCGTAGGTAGAAGCTACTATAGGGGGGATATTATCACCAAAAAAAATATCCTTTTCTCTTCATGTTGGACAGGCTAGGTCACATTCGTTTGGGTTTCCTGCCATTTTGTATATTGCTAAGACTGCATATTTGGTGGCTTCCATTATTTGTTGTTAATAAATACCAAGTAATTCCCGAATACTGCTTTCTGATTTACAAGGAGATAAAAGAAACCATTACAGGAGATAATGTGCAAATCTGAAAAGAAATTTAAGATAATTTTCATCTGACTAGCTACAAATAGCTTCCAGTATATTTTCTTATGTTGTATTATATCCATTTATTTTGTCTAAAATGTATAGTATTAACTTTAAGTGCCGCTGTTCACATATATTTCAGCAAAAGAAAAGGGTGAGAAGAAGTTGTTTGGCTTTTCTTTCGTGCCCCTGATGCAGGAAAATGGGAGGACGCTGCCAGATGGCACCCATGAACTCATTGTACACAAGGTAATTTGAATTAGTAATCATTAGCTGTAATGATTCCTCTGGAACATACTTTAAATGCCCAGAAACATTAGGTTGAGAAACTCTGTATTCATTATCAAATGAGTGATAATCTTGTCACCATTAAACTATCCATTGCTGATTGTTTAATATTAAGCTTCCTGTTAGAAACTGCAATTGAATCTAGGTATCTATTTCAGTGCACTGGTTTTACTAAGCCTTACTATTGTATTGCATTGTATTTATAATAGATTTCACAAAGGTAAGTTCAATTAAAACACACAAAGTGAACCCCATGATACCCTCCTACTGAATTGCTGAAGTTGGAAAATCAGGCAAGCTCATTTATACAGAGCTACTCAATGTTTTCATTTTTAGAGATACTTTGGTTTTGTGGAATTTTTGTTTCCACATTTAACAGTTATCTCTTTGTTCAGAGGATTTGATATGCTCCCAGATAAATTTTAGATTTTAACACCAAAATTTGTAGCTATTCATTTCACATAACCTGTGCAAATTTGTTAGACTTTAACGTCAGGTATGAAGCTAGGATCTAAAAACAAAGTTGCAACAAGCATAGTGAAAATTCTTCCATTTCTGGCAGAGAAACAATAAGAAGTCATATAATTTAGGGATTTGGTCTTTTGTTTTTATGCGGTACAGTTATTTTAACTGGTTTGTTTTCACAGTGTGAAGAAAACACCAACCTTCAGGATTCTGGTCGCTACCTCAAACTCCCCTTTTCAAAGGGAATTTTCCTAGGAAACAACAGCCAAGCAGTAAAAACCACTAAAGAGTCCTTCTGGATTACGTCCTTTCTCTGCTCCACTAAGCTCACACAAAATGGTAGGATGTGTTGATTATTTAAAACATGATGAATTCAAAGGAGTGTGATAGCTAGCCTTTTCTGTGCCAAGCAAGCATGGATGTACTCAAAAATAGCGTATGTTCTATCCATTTTACAAACTGGTTTTCTTCATAATTTTTGATATCCAGATGGAAACCAATGCAGCATGATAAACCACTGATTTTAAGTAGTTCAAGAATGCTTTTTAGATTAACGTGATCTTGGAATCAAATGCAGCACTTGGAATCAACTATCAAAACCCAGCTGCTTTACAAAACCTCTTAATCTGTTTGTTGTAGAGTTTTTATGAAATAGTTATTGTAGGCTTTAGGCTGTGGCAGTTTGGTTTTAATTAGGCACATACTGCTTTTTTGTTGTATCACTTAGATATCCTTCAAGCCAACAGACATTTACTACTACTTTAAACAGTTGTATACACTGGATATAAGGAGCAGCGGATAGAAATACATGTGTTTGCAGTCTTTACCATTGCTCTCTATAAAATTCTTAAGATTCTTGTTTATTTGCTGTATTAACTACAGTTTGTAACTGAAAGTTTTCCACAGATTTCTAAATGTCGTATATTTGTTTGGTAACGTGTTTCTGACCATTCTTTGATATACCCACAGTTTTGTATTATTTATTCTAAGCTGTTTATGACAGTTTTGAGATCTTGCTTAGCTCTTTCTTGTGTGTGAATCACTGTCTTTACCCTTCTTACATGTATGATGATAAAATTGCTAATTGCTTGCAAATTGATTATAGGTGTTTAACAATAACTAGAGCAGCTTTTTAAATTGAAATAATCATCTTAATTTTCACTATTTGGTAGCAAGTGTCCAAAATAGAACTATGTGCAAATAGCAAGTGGTCTGTTTCACTGTGCACATCCATTCTGTATTCTCATAGCAATTAGCCTCAAAGTAATAAAAGTTAGCCAATAAAAGATTTTCCCAAAGGTTGCTAATAGGCAATCAGAGACTAAATTTGCTTCAGTTAAAGGCCTTGATTTAGGAAATCACATGAATCAACTGGTACTTAAACATGCATGAAAGTGCTGCCCAGAACTTTAGTATCTCACTGATAAATAGTTGCGCTGTTGTCTGGGGTTATAATACTAATTTTTGTTCACAGTACAGGAGTTATTTTGTACTTAATGTAAATAGATGTGTGACATAGGGCATAAAATTTCCTTTTTTTTTTTTTTTAACCATATTCTGAGTAAGAGGGTGTAGAATATCTGAATAATATTGATCCCCTTTTCAGCTCTGAAAGAGTTAACAATTATTTCAGCAGTACTTCAGAGGGTGGAAATATTTTCAATAGACAGGCTCATATTTTCTCCAAGGATCTTCTTTGGGAAGTTCATCTTGGTGAGTTTCCAAATCCCCATTCTTTTAAACAAAAATTTGCCAAAACCTATTGCATGCTCAGAAAATGAACATAGAGCAAAGCATGTGGCTATTTGGTCATGTGAGCATTACTTCAGTTATCCCTGAGAGAATGTAGCGTACTTATTAAAAAATACAGGATTAAAAAGATCCATGTGTTTACTTTTTTAGTAAACATTTGCATTGGTATTTTTGAAAACTGCTGATTATTTTTTAATGTGCTTTTAAGTTTGGAGATTTTTCTGAAGTCCTCAGAGATCTGTCTGTGTCTACAAACAACAATGTCCAGCCTGGAAACGAACTGAAAATTATGCTATTGGTCTGGCCGTGGGGTTGGGCGAGGGCCCCAAACCCAGACTTGTAAAGGGTGTGACTGAATTAGGCCACAGCTTTACTAGCTTGCTGGGAAAATTTACTCAGCTGTCATTCTCTCACTGATTGTTCCCACATGCCATCAGCTCTCATGCGTATTAAAATTATGGGGACTGGGGGAAGGAGGCTGACTCCCAGTTGTTGGGATCCATAACTTCCTTACCCTGGGTACTTTGGAGGGGTTTTTAGGATTATTTCCAAACAATTTTCAGAGACCTTCTAACCAGGGGAGTCTGTGTGTTCATCGACGTATCTCAGAACACATCCTTACCTAATCTGTCGGCCACTTAGCTTTTCCTTAGCTTGACTTTTAATCCTGGGTAGTTAATCAGTTAACGTTAGCAAAAAAGTATACCAGCTTTTACGTATTATACTCTTAGCTGGGTAGTTATGTTTCGTTATCCTAAAAAATCCCCAAAGAGCGAGAGAGAACATAGTATTTTTCTACTGAGTAGTTATCAATACAGTCTTACTTAGTTTTTGACATGTAAAAGGGATCTCTGCCTGCCAGAGACTCAGGATCCATCCAGCAAGTCAGAATATTTTAGCAAGTTAGCATCCGCACATTTCTCGGCACTGATCAGCACATCCCCAGTGAGCAGCTGTTCATCAGCAGAGTGACATGCCATACAGCATGTCTGTTGCAAGGCAGAGGTGGAATCCACCTATCCGCATTTTAAAAAAGCCAAACTGGTGATTACTGAAACAAAAGTAACAGGGGGCAGCTTTCCAGAGTGACCCTAGTTTGGAGGGAGTGTTGGAAACCCCAGAAGCAACCTGTTGGAAGAGGAATGCAGGCTGCCGGTTCTGGAATTAGGCTTTTTCCTTTTGAAGTGCTGTAGTGCTACACCAGGCCAATTTCTGATGTCTCAGGATTTATAGGAGAGCGATGGAAAGATCATCCCAAACCACTTCCTTGTACACATGATTCTAAACCTTTTATTAAACCTAGCACTTTGGATTCAAATGGCGAACTTTGAGAAGGGGAGTGTTTTGTTTGGTAGGAATGGTAGGTCAGTGTAGCCTACTTTAAATGTACAAATCTGATCGTGATTAAGAGAAGGCATTGGAAATGTTTTTCCTCTTCAGCAAAATTTATCAGCATCATTGACTTTTTCCCTTTTTCAAAACTGTGTTTTCCTAGTGGGCCTAATTTTGGGGACAGTTTTACATTCTCATTTCTCTTAGTACATGACACATTTGCTATCCCTTCCCCTTGTGATTCACATGTCAGATTTTCTATTCGTGTCATTTATGCTTGGGCTCTTTGCTAATGTTATCTCAGCAATGTCTTTCCTCCTTAGCATTTCCCTTGAAATAAGTGCTTTGAAGTGAGTGTCTTACATTTGCTTTCTGTTTCTTTTTTAATCCACCAACAAATCCCTAATATTGAGTGTCAACTCTCTTCCACCAAGTTCCTCCAGCAAACCTGTAAAGAAGTGTTTTTTCTTGCTATGAACTGACAGCTTCAGCTAGTCTCGCTATTCTTCAACCTAAGTTGAGGCTTAAACAGAATAAAGTGTAGGAAGTCCATTTAATTATGCAAAAGATAAATGCAGTTCACTGGATTTGTAATGCTTTTTTCTTGAGAATTCCTGACAGAAGGAATAATAAGACCTATCACTTTTCCTTGATCTTTGGGATGTGTCTCTGATGCACGCGTGGGACCCTTCAGCACTCTTAGTGCAAGTCAAGGATCTCTTTTAAGCCAAACCATCCCATCCTAGCACAGCAAAAAGCAAAACAAAAAAGAAACATATAAATGCATAAAACCAATTTGTGCCCACCAAAGTCAATTAAGGCAGCAAAATATTAGTGGAATAGCATGTAGGGTGTTTGCCATTAACACCTCTGGCAAGATTTGAATGTAGGTGAAGATTTATTTAATTTTATTAAAGACAGAAATATTACTTTATTTCTTGTTGTGGGAGAGAGCAGCTTTCCTGGAGCAAACTGGGAAAGAAACGACACAAAGATGGGTGTAGCTCAAATGTTACTTGAGTGTGAAAAGAGTCTGTGGTTGAAAGCACCCAAATAGTTGCTGAACCAAGAGGAAAACTTACTATTAGCTTCTTAGTTTGCTAAGTACTGAGAACATTTCAGAAGAACTGGATCCTTCTAAGACAATGCTGGACAGTGATCAGCTAGACAGTAATTCAGCTTAAACTGATGGAACAGTTGGACGGTGGTTAAGGTTTTCTGCTTCAAATGGCCAGGCTTTGAGAAACTCTGAAAAGCTGGCTAGTGAAACCTAGAAGTAGTAAACTTGAATGTGAAGGAGCTTTGGGATTTATTTAATTCAACAGTTCAAAAATATGTGGAACTTTTACTGAATACAACTTGAATGGAGCGTTGCAGACCTGAGCGAGTGAGTCACAGTCAGAAGACGTGAGGAGTAAGCAGAGAACCCGCAGCAAAAGGGAGAAAAATAACAGCAACACGTCCGAGTTCAGCAAGGGTCAGGTTCAAGTGAAAACTGCTGAAAAGCCAAGCCAAGTCTGCAAAACTCTATTTTAGGATATCGAATTGTGTGGGGCATGAAATTCCCAATCTCTTAACAAGGTGGTTTTTTTAGTACATCTCTGAAGCTGAAAGCAATAACATATGACAAAAGAGTAATAAATATAGTACTTACATTTAAGACTGGTAGAAGAGCAGATATGTTAACTGGGTCACCCCCCTGCGATGAATTTATGCAAGTATTTACAAGAAATCATGGATGAAAAAATGGGACATGTAGCTAAATGGAATGTGCTATGAGTTTATCAAAGGCATATCATGCCAGAATAAACTTCTTAATCTTTCTTCTCAAATTTCTTTTTTATTATCATTATCATCATCATTATTATTATTATTAAGTGGAAACGTAGCAGGTCTAAACCATCTGGACTTAAATAACACAGCACATGGGAAATTAGGAAAGATGCAGATTAGAATAAGAATTTTAAAACCGGTAAATAAAGGCTAAAAGGGAACTAGCAGGTTGTACTGTAGTGGAGGGAATTTCCTTCCTCATTGGAAAGAAAATACTACTAGATCTGAAGAATTAGGCCTGGGATTGCTCTCTCTTAAAGGGGTGGAAGGGGTTGGGGATGGGAGTTACTTCACTAAAACCTGAGACATTAGAGAGCCTGTTAATGAAATTTGCTGCTAATACATAGTTGAAAAGGGCTCATCAGTTGAGAGGGACAAAATCAAAATATGATACAGGGCAAAGCAAGGTAACTTTGGTTTAAATAATTAACAAGAAAGAGTAGAAATTCGGTCAAATCTAATGGTACAAAAGGCAGGATCATACCCTAATGGAGACTCTTGGGGATTCTGCTGTAGCCAGGGAGCTGAACAGTATTAAACAGGAGAAAGACTATTTGTGTCACCAATATGATGTTATCTAAAAAAACCCATCAAATTCTAGAACATGTATGTCTGCTGTAAACAACTGACATGCGAGCTTGCTAATGACACGCAAAACAGTGATGTAATCTCGTCTGTAATGTAGTTACCATTTTGGTCAAGAAAGCTGAAGGAGAAAGAATTAAAACTGAAGGAAGTACAAAGACGCTTCGGTATGTTTTAGCTCAGAAGAGTTAACTTTCCAGAAGAGATGGTGTTGCTTATTAATAAAGCAGGATCTTAGAGGCATTGTGATTGTTCTCTAAAAAGACATAGGAAGAGGAGAATTTTTAAATATATTCAAACTAGTAATCAGGAGACTATTTCTAGCTGTCAGAGGACAGCCTGGAAGGCATCCTTCAGTGGGATGGGAGACAGCAAAATAATTACTTTTCTTAAGATGGTAGCTAACAAATATCTGAACAAGTTTGCATGATACAGTTGCCACAAGAGACTGATTTTAGCAACCCAGTACCATGTTCTTACATTTCTATTGGTGGAGCAATTATGGGATGGAATGAAAATTTGTTGTTGGGCAGATCATGTTATAGCAAATCTCAAGATGTTTTCTTTTGTTTTAAAGATGCCAAGTTTTACTGACTGCACTGTAACAGTAGAATTTAGAATCTGAAATGCTGCCTTGCTTCCAACTTTCATCTTGCGTTTTGTTTTTGCAGGAGATATGCTTGACCTTCTGAAATGGAGAACCCACCCAGACAAAATTGCAGGTTGCCTCTCAAAATTAAAAGAAATTGATGGTTCAGAAATAGTGAAGGTATATACCTTTCTATCCTTTTAGATAATATGAGGGAAATAATGTATTTGCATGCCACAAAAATACCTATTTAATAACAAACTGTCTCTTACTCTCACCAATCAGTTTCTTCAAGATACGCTAGACACTTTATTTGGGATTTTAGATGAAAACTCGCAAAAATATGGATCAAAAGTATTTGATTGTTTGGTAAGTTTCATTTTGTGATGATGCTTAACTATTTAAGAACTAAGTAAAAAGAAAAAAAGCCTTTTTTCTTTTTCCCTCACATTTAGGTTCACATAATAAATTTGCTGCAGGACAGCAAGTTTCACCACTTTAAGCCTGTAATGGACACTTACATTGAAAGTCATTTTGCAGGAGCACTTGCATACAGGTGAAGTCTGTACTTTTTCTATCTAATTTGAGATATCTAAGCAGAACCAATCATTAGGTTAAATTAAATGATATCATTAGAACTAAAATACAGTGCTTGTATGAATGCGCAGATTTAGGCTATTAAAAGAGAGTGAAATAGCTTTAAGTTGCCAGAAAGGTTACTTGCTGATGCTCTGACATTGGCTTCATTTTAAAATCTTTTTCTTCAGTGGTTTTCTTTATTTGAACTACTTTGAAAAACATAGGAGCCTTAACATCATCCAGCTGCAACTGTGCTCACTGTCTGTGTAGAGCAGCGCACTACTAAGTATCACTTACTCTGCTGTACTCTCTCTATTTGCTTCCCAAACTTCCATTCGAACCAATGCAGTTTAATGAGGGTGCAAACCAATGCATAGAATAGCAGGGGTAGTCCGTGCTGGCAGGGACTCTTCTGGCTTAACTGAGCTTGCGTATCCCTGTCAAAATCATTCTACTGCACGTGTACTGCTGGTCATATTTCCTGTTTGTCAGAGATCCACGAGGTGGCTTTCAGCAGACTGAAAACTAAGTGTAGTATGGGGCCTGTGGTGATTGGTGAAAGCTAGTCGTCCAATTCTTGTTTTGTCAGTGTTTCTCATATGACAGCTATTGGTTTGCATTTTAAAGTGCAAAGTTAACCCTTCTCCCACTTCTGTGTCGTGCTATTCTAGAGATCTTATAAAAGTACTGAAGTGGCATATTGATCGAGTCACCGACGTGGAGCTGCACGAGCACATACAGGAAGTACTAAAGGTATTAAAAATCATCAAAGGCAATTATATATATTCGAATGATGTATTCATACAGTACCAACAGGTTTAACTTAGGAAATGAAGGAGAGTATGTATAAATGATGAAATGGTAGTACTAATTGTAGGGAGCTGCCAACTTCTTCAGTGCAGTCAGTTTATTCATCGTTCTCTTTTGTCACTAAGTTGATGAATGGAGCTTACTACCACTAGGGTGTGGAGCTGTATGTTCCTTCCTGAACGAGGATATACATGAGTAAGAGTTAGATCTAAGAAGTCAAATATAGATTGCATTGATGGTCTTAACATCTGTCACATAACTGAATCTAAATGGCAGGCATGCGTGCTGACTTAATGGTTCAATCCTGACACTGGGGAATTCTACTGAAAATGGTGGGTTTGGTTGCTCTTGTTGCCCCATTTTGTACCATCAACAGAGCACAGGGTGGGGTCAGGCTGAATTGTACAACACAATAATCCCATTTGAGACAGGTGCTACAGTCTGGAAGTAAAGTATCAATGTGGTACCCTTCTATAGTGCTTTTCTATACTGCTCAACTTAGCTCTCTTGCTAACAAGAAAGGGCTGCAGTTTTAACGTACGTTCCAACAGTTTTGCAACTTAAGCTTTTTTTTTTTTTTTTTTTGTATTATCTGGTTAACAGTTGACAGGAAAACAGCTTTTAACAGGCAAAGAAATTCCCAGAACAGCTCAAAAGTTTAAGCCTATTTCTTATATTTGCCTTGTATTTTTATGCAATACATGTTTCTGTAGCCAAAGACATGCAAGGGATGGGGGAGGGTGGGCAGTGTTGAGATTTTGCAGTTTTCTGTTTGTTAAAAAACCCCAAGTATTCCCTGGGTTGTAGAGATTATGAAAGGCATGGGAAGAGCATTTCTGAGTATGCGCTCTTGAAATGTTGTTAGCATTTCAGTAGAAAGATTTGCAAAAATTAAATAACATGGTGTCCTGTTTAGGACCCTTGTCATTATTTGAATGATATAATCATTGCATATGTTCTATTGAGAGATGAGCCAGTTCATTTTTATGAGTTATCTCTGATTTTGACACTTGTAGGCACAGGAATATATCTTCAAATACATAGTTCAGTCTCGAAGGTTATTCTCTATTGCCACTGGTGGACAAAATGAGGAGGAATTTCGCTGCTGTATTCAAGAGCTTCTTATGTCAGTACGCTTCTTCCTTTCCCAAGAGAGCAAAGGAGCTAGTGCTTTATCCCAACTACAAGTAAGTCTTCAAGCGTGCCTTGCTTATTGCCACTTTCTGCATCCAATTAGATAATGTATGCATGTCCTTACCTATATTCCCAGGAAAGAAAATTTGGTTTTGCCAGAGCAAAATGGTATTTTCAGCTCATCCTTGTACATTTTGTCCGATAGTGTGAAATTTTCATACGAGCAGCTTCTAAATATGCTTGGCATAGATAATCCTAAATCTAATATTTAATTTTGAATTATAATAATTATATTGCTGGATACAAATAGTCATTTCTCTGTTTTGGGTGTTTTACAGCTTAGTTTAACCACATGGGAACTGAAGAATTTGAGCCATACAAGAGAGTATCAGAATTTTCATGCTCTACAGAAAACTTCTAAGTCTTGATGAACTATATTTTTTTAATACTCAGCTGGTATCTTTATTTCAGTTGAGGCTACTAAAATTGACTAGTGCTAAAGCACAGAGGCAAAACACACAGGAGACAGCTCTCGACATTAAGTGCCGTAGATTTACCAACTTCTACAGCTCTTAGATATACCTTCCTTTTCCCCTCTTTCTGTAACTAAAGGTGTTTAAGACCTGTTAAGAATTACTAATTTCTTAAGTTCTGTAGAAAATTGTTCTTCCAAGAAAATGGCAAATCAGGGAGAACAGAGTAGAGAGATGGTTCTTCTGTCTCATATCATGTAAGCAGGTGGAGTGAAGAGATAATAGCAAAATGATATAAACAGCCACATTTGGAATTCTTCTTCAGTCTCTTTAACCTTTTATGTCATCTGTTCTGACAGCAGTGTGGAGAACGTCTGAGATATTGAGTAGCTTTTCTCAATCAGCAAGATTTGGTGAGGAAGAAGGGAATGTCGGTTCTCACTTCCTTTCTCTGGCATTCCCCTCATTCTTGTCCAGTGTTTTGTTTCCACATTCATTATACTCACCATTGAATTTCTAACCCTATTTTAGGATTGTTGAAGTGAACCAAGACTGCCCGTGCTGTCTCACTCTGAAATAAAAATGTTCGTTATTTGAAAAATGGAAGATACAGAGGCCATTATATTACTTACCTTAAAACAAAGCAAACCAAAACAACTCCGCTAATATGTTTTTGTTCTGATATCAGCTAGCTTCTGTTATCCTTTTAAAAATTTCCTCTCGCACACAGGTCGTGAAGAATCTGTAAAGCATAAATATTTTTGTTCTAAGTTGAACTTTTTACTTTCTCTTTGTCCGGGGAGAAGTGAACAGTCATTAGATAATGCTTAAAGGAAAACAGTCACAACTGTAAGCCTGTTAGTGAATCTGCAGATATTTCTCCTGAAAATATGACCATTTTTAAAGCTACTAAGTGCACTTGAAATGTAAAACCAGGCATTTTTCTACAGTTACTTAAATTTCTATAGTTATTTAAATTCTATAAATGTCAAAACTATACTGCAGTATCTGACTGTCCATTTTTGCCCTTTTCCTCTAGGCTGTGTTTCTCAGCTCATTCCCATCGGTGTACTCTGAACTTTTGAAGCTCTTTGATGTAAGAGAAGTGGCAAATTTGGTTCACGATGCTCTGGGCAGCTTGCCAACAGTCATGCATGGGGATGAGTCCCTTCAAGCTGTTAAACTGCAGAGCATTGGGAAAACTGTCGAGTCTCACCTGTACACTAACCCAGGTAAGGCTACCCTGGGCTGCCTGCGGATAAGGAACTCGAATGGTGTGCTGGGTGCACGGGCCGGGAGCTGCTGAAGGGAATAGCGTTGCTCAGAGTAGTGCTTCCGAAGGAACAAGTCTTGAAGCACTGCTCTGTGAAAGCTGCTCATCTACAAGAATACAAGTCAGTTAAATTTAGTGGTGTGTTTTTTAGAGACAAAGACTCTTAAAATACGGTTTTGTTTTGATCTCCTGCTGGCAATATGTCTGTGAAGGAAGTTTGCCTTATACTTCTTAAGTAATTATAAAGGATAGAGCTTTACTAAATTGATTTTTTTTTTTCTTTTTTCCTCCTTTGGGGGCAGTTCAACAAACAGATTGTCACTTATCCATTAAGTCTTATTTGTGTAACTCTTGCTAGTTCAGCACTTTTGATCCCCCATTTCTTAATGTAGCATAAAAAGGCTACACAAATGCAAGTGGTAACTTGGTGCACTGAGTATGTAACAGCACAGTTATTCGCTAAGCAGAAGAAAAAACTGCTGTACGGTTGCTGAGCTTGACATTTTTTTTCTATTCCAAGTGAAACCCATAGAAGTGACCAAATACTAAATTTGAGATGAAGTAATTTTGAAAGAAAAGAATTAAAATAGAAGAGAGTTAAAGATTTCTGATAAGTGTTAATTTTGTCACCAAAAGCTCTCTTGAGAGCTCTTTGGGCATTGGCTGATGGAGTTCAGTAGAAACAGTAACTTTTACCATCTAAGGCATTCAAGGTAAACACATTACAATGATGGAGGCTCTGCAAAAAACACCAGGATATGCATAAATATTTTGAGATGCTGCAAAATAAAGGAAAACATCTTAGAATATTTTTTTTAAAAGGCTTTCAGTGATTGTACTTTAAAAGTTTGAGCTCAAAGAAATGGGTAAGAAGTATTGGATCCTGGCTACTTTGCTTCATTCTGGTTGCAAAAACAGCTTACCCTTTCCCTTGTGAACCTCCGTGGTGGTCCCTTCCAGAACAGTTGGCTCTCCCTACAGCTGATGGGTCAGACTTTTGATACTCTGGGTAGATGATGACATGTTTATGGAGCAATCTTAAGGATGCTCTAACTTAATGTTTTTCATTTTCCAAACTACTTAGAGGCCAGGTAGCATCATCTCCATTTTCCTGCCATTCTCTCGGTTAGGTCAGCCTAACCAGAAGATCCAAATGAAGGAATGTAATTAAAAAGAGTTATTTAATGCCATGTAAAGAACTCTTGGGGACTTCCTTGGAGCTGTAAATCTGCTTTCAACTGTATGACAATTTTTTTTGTTTGCTTCCTTTCATAAAAGTGTTAGTTTTTTATTCCAATCCAGTTTCATTATTAAGAAGTCGTATGAGTTGGTTTGGCTATAAAAGTAACGAAAATTACATGTTAAATTTTACATAGAGTGCTGGTTATACGCAAATAGAATATAAATTTCTTAGACCACAGGAAAACTGATGTGAAAGACATCAGGCAGTAATATAAGTTCCCAGTGTCCATGATAGGAAGCTTAGGCAAACACCTGTACAGTATAATTTCAGTCGTCATTAAGTTGAATGGTCTTGTGGAGATTAGCATCTTGGTCTCTTTGCCTTTAATGTTTTATCTCTTTAAAATAGAAAAATGTAAGTAGACTCTCCCTCAGTCAGTCCCTAGAAGGAATTCCTTTTAAAATCCTCTTGAGAAAATAAATATGGCACTAGACTATGTTAATGTGCAGAGTAAACTGTACATCCTAATGTGAAGTTGAGGCTTGCTGCTGTGAAAATAACTGATTTCTGTCTCCCAGATGAAGATGATGAATGCTGGAAGCTGCGGTGCTAGCTAACGCATTGGAACTAGATGGAACGCAGGAAATGACTATTTATTCAAGCATCTAAAAATGAGGAGGGCACTTCTTAGATAACATTTTCTGTTATCTGGAGCTTGCTTGGAAACAAGTGAGAATAGTTTAGCATGGGAGTGTTACACATTTTGTGCTGCAAGGGCCTGAACAACTAACACATTAGCTTCCACTGCTGCAGAAATCAACTGACACTAAAGCCATGCTTTCGCTAAAATTGGGCGATATATTTGGTATATTGTTGAAAACAAACATCAGACGTGCAGAGGTTGATTTAAGGTGCCCAAGCACAGATGTTTAGTACAATTTCAGATGTATTCGATGCATCTGGTCTCTGCCTGCCTCTCTGCAGAATGCAGGTTATACATTGTATTTACTGATCATGTGTAGGATGTCTGAGATGGCACTGTGTTGAGGCTTTAGTACAGCTTGCTTAGAACCTTTTTCTATCTCTGTGATTTTAAACTTCAGCTCTTCCTATAGGTAACAACTACAGAGATTTTAAAAGGTGCCAACAGCTGTTATCTGCCTAGCTCCTGTGAAAAGTTAGTGGGTGTTAAGGCCTTACTTTACTTCTATTTTTCCATATTTACTTCTGCATCTTTGTAGTACACTACATTGGGTGTCTAAAAAGAAACCGATGACAGTTTTCCTGCTGATAAAGACTAGCAGTGTTTTTGTTTTTCCTCTTGGCCTTTCTTCCAGTCTCCTGGTATTTTGGGTGTAACTCTTTGGACACATCCCTGTTGATACTTGTAGAATGGCCAAATTGATGACCTACATATGCCTATACCCAGCAGATTTCTACCTTTGTCATTTCTGATACATCAGTAGTCTAGCACTCTTTTTTGTTGTCGTCTTTGCATTAAATATTACTATAGCTTGCTTTGGGGAAGAGTTAAATCTGTTTTGCTGGGAAGAGTTAAGGCCAAGAACAGAGGGGCACATCTTCAACCGCGTCCTTCATGACATGGTTAAACAGGAATTAGCAGAACACCGATATTTTTTTTTTCCTCTAAGTGCACTACTTTGAGCTTGCAAATTCAGTAGCTATGAAAATGTGAGGTAAGTGGGACGTCTAGGTTTCTTTCTCCAAAGAGGATGAGTTTTCTTGGAATCACCACCAATCAAACACCTCAGTTACCAGAAGAGAGATTACGTTAGTAGGTAAAGTCCTAAAAAAAGAAAATCCCATATTGATAAAGCCTGTATCAGCCCAGTTACAATCTGTGGTGCAGCTCTACGGTATGGAGAATGTTCTTACAAGGCAAGAAACTTTGTGTCTTCCCAAAATATGAGGATTTGGACCTCTGTGCAAGACTAGTTGGGTAGGGTTTTCCCTTTTAGTGAGGCAAACTCTTCAAAACAAAGAGAGGAGGGGTTTAATTCCCTGACCATTCACACTGTAGATGGTATGTGATACATAGATATGATATATTATGAAGCTAGAAAAAATTCTGAGCTGTTGTTTCAAAGACATCTTCATGTGTTCATTTTATTTAATTTATTTCATATAGAATAAGTACAGAAAACTTTACATACATAACTTATTGCGTAACTGTTTTTACTGATTTACTTGTTTTACACTGAAACCCACTAGATTAGAAAAGTGATAATTATTTGTTTTCTTTCTGAGATTGACTGCTTCCCTCACTCTGTCTTTGTAAGTTCCTCTAAGAGTTGCATCCTGTATATCACAGGAGAATGTAGTAGGAAACTATGTTTCAGTAGTCATTCAGAGATGAGTATCTGACACAATCAGTAAGAGTAGTTAATATCTTTTAACTGCCTCATGGAAAGGACGTTGTTACATGTTAGACTTCCTATGGGAATGAAAAAGAAGTTGTTAGCAAGTTCAGGAAAAGATGCCATTAACTGATAAGGAGGTTTAGTTCTAGAAGCTAGGTATTATGATTTCCCTTTTATTCTATCATTTTTTCAAAGGACTTTTTAATGAGACTTGTGAGATACTTCAGTAATGACTGCAAGCTAATTGATTGCTATAAAAATGCAAAAAACCTATTATTGTTGAAATTGTTGATGTAAATCCTGAATTAAATTTGGTTAAAATGCATTAAACTTTATATATTAACACAGATTTTAAAAAAAACCAAAACACATTTTTTTCAAAACATAAAAGGTTTTATACATTGATCCATAGTACTGCTTTCAAGTACTCCAGGATCTTTTTCACTTTTATTAGTATTTCTTAATTTTTCTTCTATAGCAATATACTATTCTTTAGAGTTGTTTGTGTATGTGTGCTTCTATACATTCTTGTGGGGGGATGTGTGTATGTATATTACATACAAAAATTCAGCCTTTATTAGTACCTCTATAGTGGAGAGTAGAAAATATTTTGCAAAAGCTTTGCAAATGATGCTTTGCATCTGTGGCTCTTTTTTAGGCCAGGGGAGGACTTTCTCAGCCTCAAGTCCAGTGGTTCTTCCAAACAAGGAGGTGTAAATTGAACAGGTCCACGTAAAACTATCAAAACCAAGAGCAACTTCCTTGTTTCTCACTGTTCAAGGAGAATGATGTTTATTTGTTTAAAATGTTCAGTTACACTAATTCTGTTTCCAAGCAGGCTGAAGTCTTCACCATCTGTTCAGATATAGTCATGGAAATGAATATCATCTTTCTGAAAGAAATCTTTAAAATACACTAGAATAAAGAAAGTTTTGTATGTCTGTGCAAGTGCTTTGCCACTAACTGAAAAGCAAGGGGGAAGGTTGTGCTGTGGATTAAATATTAAATGTTAATGTAGCTTGTGTAGGAAAGTCACAAGGATTGCCCAGAGAAGTCTCTTTTTCTAATTATGCCAAGCATGTACTTGAAAAGCTCTATGTCATGATTTTTTTCCTCTCTTTCTATATCATACTTGTAAAGGGCAAGTGTTAGTATTTTAAACAGTCAGCTAATTTGGCTTCCTGCACAGAAGAAAAATTAGGACAGTGACTGATGGCTAAGAGTTCTGATTATTGCACCATTCCTTGCGCTCATTTATTTTTCTGTATAGCCTGGCTGACGTTGCAGCTGGCAATTTTAAGAAAAAGAGTAACCCGAGACAAATGTTGTACACCGTGTTCTCCAAACATTCTCACATAGTGTTTGGTTTGGCTCAAAGGTGAATATGCCAGCTCTCCGCTTCTGTAATACCACTACATCTCTCCACGTAAACAGGTCAAGACAGAGAGGTGTTTAGATTATGGGCCTATGAGGAGTGTATCTAAAGCTGCGTTATATGTGGTGGTCAACTCAGTAACTGACACGGTTCCCTCCCATGCATAGTTGCAAGTCATTGTAAGATGTTTTTTGCTATCTGTTTGGTCTTGGTAAAACAAAGTTGGTGATCATTTTATGGAACTTCTGCAAAAATGGGATACTTGGAATAGTTGAATGAGGATGCTCAGTTTTGCCTGAGATGCTTCAGGCCATATTGTCTATAAAAGCTGGCTATTTCCAAGTCGAGTGTTGCTTCATGTAGATTCTATGGTGTTCAAAATGGAGTTCATAATGCTGCACTTGCATGTCAGCAGTGCATGGAGTAGTGGGCACCGCAGAAGAAGTACCACATTTGTGTGCTCGTCAGGAAGCTGCCTGGAGTTAACCAAGAGGAAACACTTCGGCACAAGGCTGCTCCTGTTTTCTCCTCCCCTTCTGAGCTGAGGGGTTTGAGTTACAGCTGCAAGAGAGGACCTGCTGTCCTCAGAGGACCTATGGCCCAGAGGGTAAGGCTCACACCAGTAACGTGTGAAAGAGCTACTATAACTGCTCTGCGACAGTTGTGGAGTCGAGTAGTGATTTGAGCCTTTGCCTGGGAATGGCAGACCGGCAGACCAGGTTTGGTGCTCCGTCAGCCTGGGTTCAGCTTCCTGTCGCCTGCCTGCCAGGGGAGTCCCCAACCGCAGAGTCCCCCAACCGCAGGGCCACAGGCTGGTTTCCCACAGTGAACCCTTCGTCTCTTCTCTTGAAGATGGGTTACCAGGGAGTCAGGAAGTCAACACGTATAAGGCCGAACAGAAAGCAGGGAAAAGGAGCCATCCCCTGTCATCTAGAGTTTAGGTCTTTTTTTTATAGGAATGGAGTACCCTGCTTTTTTGCTTCAGCCGAAGGCATTGGCTCTGTTTTTTCACCTATCAGTAAGCAATAAGCAGATTCCGCAGCGGGGATCAGAAGCTGACGCTTCCCTAACCACAGGTTTGCACATTAGCCATCTTCCTGCCTGCTTTCCTTTTGACCCTATAGATCCTGCGGTGGATGGGTCAGTGGCAGCTGTGCATACTTGACATCTCAGACCACCTGGGGCGACACTTTTCGGAGCTTCTGTTTTTTAGGTAGACAAAAAGAAAATGCCTTCCTGGTTTGGCTGAGACACTTCTGCCCAGCTCCAGTGGTACAGGCAGGTGCGAACTCTCAGGCCAGCCCTGCTGAAAACCTGCTGAGGCACTTGCAGAAGTGACCAGTCAGTAACTGGATAGAGGCTGTTTGTTTCCCAGTTCTGGGTTTCAGTACCACGCGTTTTAGATTCACTGATGGCCTTCTGCCTTTTGCCACGCAGTCTTTGTTTACATTTTTCTTCAGTAGGAAGATATAGTGGAACGGCTGAATAAATAATAAGCATGAAACACCTGTTTGAAAAGAGTAAAGAAGCTTTTTTTTGAAAAAAAGAATATACTTAATGTGTACAAATCAACTTGTCCGTATGATTTGTCTTGTGTTATACGAATAACTAGACAATGAAAACAAGGGAATAATAGAGAAAAACAAGATTAGCGCTGTATTTCTGTGAGTGAAAGAAGCATTCAACAAATAAAATCTCAGAATAAATTATCTTTTTCTCCCTTGTGGAAAAAATAGAGGAAATATTTGAGGGGAAAAAAGTGTTTATAGAAAGACTAGTCCACAAACAGTACCTGGTTGGCAAAATGATTTTAAAGGAGTAATTTTTCAGCTAGATAAACTCAACTTTTAGGAAAAAATTACATTAATGAACAAAGGAACTGAGTAGATGAGTAGATTTATATAATGTAGCATATAATCATCATTAAAATTTTAATAGAGGAAATGATTCAAGTACATTTCTATGAGAACAGAATTTCTCAATTATGGAAAAGATCTAAAAACAACAACTAAATGAAAACAGTTAACACCCATTCCATTTATTAAGTTGTAAATAGGTGTTTAATGTGCCATCACAAGTGTAACTTGGGGCTCTTGCTATTTAACATTGCCTGTAATGATAAGGAGAAGAAGCAAGAAAAGGTAGCATGTTACTGAAGTTCTTGCATAATTTTGAGAGAATTCAGGACTGAAAATAGCACCAAAGAGCTGTGTTTAGAAAATGAAATAGAGGAAAGGCAAACCATTTTATGTAGACACCAGTAGTCTAAATTGTGCGTACTCAGTAGGTGTGAGGAATCTGGAAAAGTAAAAATCCTGAAAGAAATCTGGAAGTACTGCTTGTCTGTAAAGTAGAACTCGTTTGTACAATAACATAAGTTCAGGATGAAGTCTGCTGTGACGCTGGCTTGCAAAAGGATCCTGTCACATGGCAGGGAACGCTAGAGCATAATTTCACATTATTTTATATACAAATATTACTGTGCTAAGTTTTTTTGCATGACAGCTCAATACATACTTAGAATTTTCTGTTCTATATAGTATATTCCACACAGTGGTGTTTTTCTCCATCCATGATATGGCATACTGACTTTCAGCATATTGTTTTTTCTTCAGATACTTGCTTTGGGATATTATGATTATGAAGTAAAAGCTTCTGCTTATCAAAAATGTTGGTTAAAGCAAGTAAAAGCTTCTGCTTATCAGAAACACAGTTTTGGACTGAAGACACATTTTATGTCTGTTTTAAAATTAAATGATTCTATGAGAAGCTCCTACTCAAAAAATTTTTCTTTTTTTCCAGATTCTCGATACATTCTTCTTCCAGTAGTTTTACATCATCTCCACATGCATTTACAAGAGCAGAAGGACCTTATAATGTGTGCACGTATCCTTAGCAACATATTTTGCCTCATCAAGAAGAACAGCTCAGTGAGTAAACACCATGTCACATCCAGAAGGCGTTGAACTTCTTTATATGGCTCACACTTAATGACACAAACTGGACCTTGACCAAGGGCATTTTAAGGAGTTCTCTGTGTAATGATTCTGCACAAACATGTCATTTTGATTTCTCATGAGCCTTTTCTTCCCATGCAAGAATATTTTAATTGTAGCGCGTGGTGTTCTGTCAAGCTTTGAATCTTTTTGAGTGTTGTGTTGGACAGAAATAAATGTCAGCTTTCTTTTAGAGGCATTATCTGTTGTGGGCTGTTTAGTCACAGGGGACGCAGGGGTGATACAGGTAAATAGATAGATAGGAGCATTGCAAGGGGGGTTGCACTTGGTTGTTGATAAACTTTGTGACTAGTTTCTGACGTTGGTGTTTGCAAATTCATCTGTGAAAGCTGCATATGAGAGCTAGCTTAGATAGCTGTATTGCAAATAAGAAGGTGATAAATTCTGACAGGCAAAGGGATATAAGACAGCTAAAACCAAACATTGCCTGTAGTTAGTGCAGTACATACATATCAAGGCCAGCATACATTACGTTGTAATGCATTAGTGAGAACTGTTTTATGTGTTTCTTCATTTCATACCACTGTCAGCAATTAAAGTTGCTCCATCAGTGATTTTATATGGATGCAGCTTGCAGCTTTGGTACCGCAACAACATTTTCATTGCAGCTGCTTCTGGATTAGTATAATACCTCATCACAAGATGAAGTGATAGATGATGAAGGATAGCTCTGGTTTTAGCTTGGGAGAAAGGCTTGTATGTCTGGTCTTCCATTTGGAGTCACCAAGCCAGAGATGTACACAGTAACAAGTGGATGTCTACATAAAACTCTCTCCAGCGTTCGGGATATGCAGCTACTATTTTTAGTAGTCTTTGAGTCATTGAGAGTATTAACAACTTGGTGACTTTGATATGATTTTTGTGGATCGGGTCAGAACTTCATTCCTTCCATGGTAATCAAGATAATTTAGGTGCTGAGGGAACAAGTGAATTTGCAGTCAGGCAGCTTTGAAAATTGAGGTTGTTGGCCATTCTAATAGCAGTTTGTGCATGAGTCCTCACAGTTGATACAGTTCCTAAATACACTGTATACTCTCTGCCTTCCTAAGTAACAAAGTTAACGGTTCTTTGACACTAGATGAAGTGACAGAGAACACGGCCATGACAGTAGACTTATCTTGAGTCCAAACAGGAATTTTGAGTTTTCTTACAAACCATATGCTTTATGTGTGTAGGAAGAAGGGGGGGGTGGGGGAGAAAACAAAAATTCACTCCTACGCCTTGATGTCAGCAAAGTTGTATGGTCTGTTTGTCAGCTGAGCTTTAGTTTGGTTGTGTGCATTTGATCATGAAGTGTTTCTGCAAAGAAATGTCATCTTAAATTGTGGATAAAATCACTCAGATTAAGATAGTGTTGGCTGCTGCAGTGGGGACAGAAAACATTGTTGAAGCAGGGAAAACACATTTCCATCTGAATTAAAAAGGAAAAGTGACGACAACTTGACTTCATCAAGTGTCTCCGTGCGTGTAATTAAGGTATTCATGGTCTCTTTTGGTGGCGAACACTTTGGTTCCTTTGTACTGATGTTGTGTACAAGCAGTTGTAGGCTTACATAAATGACTAATTTGTTTGTGCTACTCAGTTGATGGGAAGCAGTGTAGCTGGTCCTTACTGCTGAAGCAGGTCTTGAAGGTTGAGCACCATCTGCTTGTTTCTGGTGATAGTTTCAAAGTGTGAAAACAGAATTCTACTTTTTGGAATTTAAGCCTCTCTTGGCAGTTTCCCCAGAAAATATATGGGCGTTACCTATAAAAATTTTACCCGAAAAATTCTCCTATATTATTTACTGCTTTCTTCTAAACATTTAGTGAAAATAGAGCTATGCTTACATATTCAAAGTCATCCCCATAACTGTCCTCTGTATTTCAGTACAATGTAATTAATTGACAACTGTTAGGAAAAAATCAGTGGAATTAAATGATATCGTTAATTAGAGAATAGTCCTTGTTTCTTGACTGTAACATTCATAGTAAAACTATAATTTGTTTCTAAAATGACATTAAAGAAAGCATGTCTGTGGTCATCTTTCTGTTTTAAAATCTTAAATATTTTATTTGTTATTTAAGGAAAAATCTGTCCTGGAAGAAATTGATGTGATTGTAAACAGCCTGCTAGATACTCTGTTAAGGACCATACTAGAGATCACCAGCCGACCACAACCATCAGGCTCTGCTATGCGCCTCCAGTTTCAAGATGTGACTGTGAGTTTTCACTGGTTGGACTATTGGATTTGTGACAATACTGTCTTTATATTGTAATTCACAGTGTTAAGATTTTGTGTATAAAACGGAGTAAACGGAGAGTGAGGAGAACGAAGAAAACTTTTCTTGCATTTTATTCATTTTCAGTGGAAATAGTAATTTTTTTCCATGAAATTTATTTATAAATTGTGACAAAAAAAAACCCAGAAGACAAAATTTTTTTTTTGAGACTGTTTCAGGTCAATAATTATTTCATTATGTTTCTTTTGTTGACAAATTTAATAGCTTTCTGAAGCTCTCTAAATTTGAATTCCTGAAAATGGAAGAGTATCAATAACACTTTACTTCTGAAAATGCATACATTTTCACATGATGAAGCAGCTCTAAAAATGCCTGCAGAATCTGTGATGCCAACTTGTACAAATCCAAATTTATTAATTGAAAGGCATTTTGTTGTTTTCTGGGCTGGGCGTTTGAGCTTCATTTCTGTCACGTGAAGTAGAGCATAGAGGA
The DNA here is from genome assembly GCA_034782735.1 of Sagittarius serpentarius. Classification (NCBI taxonomy): domain Eukaryota; kingdom Metazoa; phylum Chordata; class Aves; order Accipitriformes; family Sagittariidae; genus Sagittarius; species Sagittarius serpentarius. Next base: position 30,203,993 of record JAVKLA010000005.1, read on the forward strand.
TGGATTTAGAAGATGAACAAATGATATTTTGGTCAACCTGCTATAACAACTCGTGCAGATTAGAAGGTTGAAATGCAGGCATTTACAGAAAAGCTTATGATGAGCACTGATGAAAGAAAATGAAGTGTTAGTTTGCTTTGTTTTCAGCAAGGTTCCCAGTTTGCTTTTGAAGGGCAAATTAGTTCTAATATAGCAAGGGATATGAACCCCAATATGAGGTGGGGGGTAACATTTTGTGCAGAGAAGATACTATGCTGTGTGATTTACCATCCCGTTATACACTTAATTAATATCCCATTTTTTACACTGTAACGGTTTTTGTTAATGAATGGATGGTTGCTTTTCAAACCAGGATTTCCTCTGAGATCAAACATTTCAAAAGCATTTAATAGCTGTGGAAGAAATGTATTGTTGAGTTTTTTGTTTGTTTGTTTTACTTCATCCCACAGAACAAATGTCATGTGAAGTGTTTGACGGAGCTGACCAAGCTCTGTAATAACACCGTGCTTTAAGCCCTGTGATTCTGCAGGACTATGCATCTTAAGAGTTTGGGTTGTGTTTTTTTTCCTTGAAATTACGCAATTACAAATGTATGCTGTGTGGCATATCAGGCCATCACAAGAAAATCTAAGCTGAGGTAAGGGTTTTGTAGTATTAGACTGTTAGTGTAGCAAAGCTCCGAGCTTATTGATTTCTTCTGAGATATCCACTTGCTTGCAGATTAAGTTTTCATAAAACACCTTGACAGCCTAATTCTTTCACACCGTCAAAAAATTAGACTCTGAAAGTGCTTTCAAGTTGCAAAATTTTCTTTTTGTGCATCAGAAAAGCCATGTCATTGTCACCACAGGCTCTCAAAGAATACGTAATGTGGAAGTGACTCACAGCACAGCATAAGGCAATTATATACATTTATGTAGAAACATCATGCAGTATGGGCTTATGGTAACACATGGAGCCAGATTCTTGGAACTATTTGTAGAGCAAGTATGATAAAGTACTCAATGTGAGTACAGCAGTAGAGTCTGTTCCAGTATGTTACCATTATTTCAAGCTGCATGTGTCATGAAATATTCTTTGTGAGATGTTATCATGGCAGCACACTGGATAAAATCCTGTCATACTTCTGCATCAGGTATAGTCTTCCTTGTGGAAGTAGTCCCAAACTCATCTCAGTGTGATCTTCTAGGCCCACGTGTCACTGTTTTTCTGCACAAAGCAGCAGCATAAAGAAGCAGCTTAAAATCAGGCCGCACCAGGCTGTGTGCTGCCGTGACTGCAGCATTTCTTTCATCTCGGGTAGTTTTGGTACCTTGGTACCATTTCAATTTGCAGTGAAAAATCTTGTTAGATGGTAACCTGCAAGGTAGATGTGATGCTTTAAACTGAGCACAAAGAAGGCATGTCTTCAGGGTGTCAGTGTTACGGACGTTGTACTAACAAAAACTGAAGTTAATGCAATGGTGAAAGTGAAACTTCTGCTTTAGGATGTCAGTGATTTAGGCCTTTAGATTTCCTTAAGAAAAAATGTGTTTGCGTATGAAGAGTTAGCAGAAAGCAGTCCAATTAAAGCAAACCTTTATTGATTTCAGATCTTGGAAGTTCAGTCCCTCGGAACGTAAATGAATTGCAATTTAATTGTAAGCTCTGTGTATGTTAATAGTTGTGCTCCTAAAATAAGACACAAAAAATGACTTCAGAATTCTACCTAAGTGAATTGGATATACTGCTTGGCTTGACTTATGACACTAGAATTGGATCCTAAACATTTTTTATCAAGGTCATTATGCACGTAGAGTTTGCTTTTGTGCATGATTCGCAAGTTAGTCTGTGGCTAACACTGGCAGAAATCTTAGAACATACATTTTTATGTTAAGTTCAACAAATGCAGCTTGAATGTTCATTGTTATTTTAAAAACCATCTGCCTGTATAGCTACCTACATTTGAATTAAAAGCTCAAATTTAGAAGTCAGTTAACAATTAGCTAAAGCTGGTACCCTTTTAAAACTAATCTGTCTGTCAACTATAATAGTACAGCTTTCTATAGTTGTGACTTTTAATATACTACTATAAGTTGAAGTAAATGTGGGAACATAGAAGGAAGGTGACTAGAAAGGACTGCTTAAAAATGCTTAAGCAAGAAGGGAAGTATTCAAAAGGTTCATACTGAAATTTTGTCACTCAAGCTAGCAATCAGGTAATCTTACACCCTTATTTATTTACGCTGCTTATTTTGGCTAACTAGCCAAATCTGAGTGGTCTCAGATTTTATAACTAGAATAAAAGTCTCCAAAAATTATGCCTATTTAGATGAACCTATATGATACTAAATGACATGATAAAATCAAATCGAGGCTAGATATAATGAAACTGAAAATATTAAAAAATAATGCTGAAAGACTGAAGTCTTTTTGGTTTTGGAAGAGAACTTGATAGGGTTGGGAATAAATTTTCAGATATTTACAAGATAGCAGCTGTAACCTTGATGGTTATGCCCAGAGCGTGAAGATTAAGAGACTTTATACCCTTAGATTATTGTTTTGAGAATGCTGTGTTCACTGTAACAAACAATGGTTTTACAGGGAGGTAATTAATTTGGGATAATTACTTCAGTGTAGAATCTTATTATGGGCAAGACAATTACTATTTTATCACCATGTTGCCGGTGAAAGCCATCACCTCACACACCGCCAAGTATACAAGGTTATAATCACAAGTGAATTAGCCCTTCCGATGTAAAATCCAGAACAGCCACTCCTGTAAAAACATACTCCTTTTTTTAATCTTATTTTCTGTTTTTGATGAAAGACAGGGAAAAAAATCTTCCCAAAATTTGACTTGACAAACTAATGAAAGACACCATTTCTACGTACTGTTATCATACCTGTCTGTTCTCCTAGTCTTATTCCCCATCCCTGGTAGATAGAGGCCAGAAGTGTATTTCCCATTTTTTAACAAGCTTGTAAGATTTCAGAATTGTTCTTTTTAAGCACTGGGATGCAACCCAGACCTTTCGCTCTTTCCTGTCCTCATCCATTCTGCAGTCGGACCAGACTGATACCGTTCAGTGTTTCTTCCTGGTTCAAAAGTGAGCAAGCAGACAGGAAAGGGAGAGCGGGAGAACCTGTTCCTTCCCGTAGAGTCTTGTTCATTTGATCGCTCACTGGAGATACCCGGTGCTGTTCTCTGCTCTTTTGTTCCCGAATGCCGTGGTGTTTGAAGGACGGACCGGTGAATGTGCATCAGTAGAGTCAGTGGGGGATCTGCGTAGCAGTCCAGTAAGTCCCTCGGCTGCCCCCCAGAGTGTACCTTTTCTGGAGTCCGGGCCGTGGAGAAGTGTCACCTTCTGAGCAAAACATTTTCAAAGTTTGTTCACTCCTATAAAGAAGTTTTCTTTTTGGCTGTTTCTGTGATGAAAAACTGTTTTGAAAAATTCCCAGCTAACTGCATTAATTTCGACCCTAAAGGAAAACAATAGCATACTTCCCAGAGTTGTTGCAAAGTATTTCTGTTGATATTTGTTTCAAAACTGAGTTAAGTAAGAGGTTGTAATTTTAGCAATCTAAATAATCTCTTTTAAAAACAGATACAAGGGAAACGAATCACAAATCAAAATTTGATTAGTTTAGCCCTTCTGGGACTGTTTCGAATAGATTTTGCTAAGCAAGTAAACTGCATTTGGGGAAAAATAATTATTTAAATGGGAAGGAAGTTCATAGCTAAATTAATGTATTTTCACAACATATGGAGTCTAAGCCTAATTGTAGATTAATTTCCCTTGCATTTTTAAAGCATTTTTAAGTGCTTATAATATGACAGTTTAAGCTTAAGTACAGAAGACATTATCTATAATATTTCTATTCTTGGCTTATCTGAACAGGGTGAATTTGTCTCCTGTTTGTTGTCACTCTTGCGACAAATGACTGATAGACATTATCAACAGCTTCTTGATAGCTTCAACACAAAGGATGATCTGAGGGTAAGTAACAGAATTGTCTTTCCATTTGTTCAGGTCTCTTTTTATTTCTCTTTTTGATTTATCTCCCTTTAAGATATTCCTGTGCTTTGATGAAACACTTCAGTACGTAAATGCAATCTGTTTTTCAGATTAGCTAACTTTTGCGCAAGCTTTCTTGTGTACTCAGGTCCGCTCTTACAGCGGGGCCAAGATTCTGTTGCTTCTACAATGAGAGCAAATAGAAAAGGGATGAGGGGGACTGTATAATTGCTTTAAAGCAGCCATAAACTTAGCCTCTGAGCCTGTTTTAAAGATGGTCTAAATCTAAGGTTACACAGTTCTGCTTGATTCTTCCTGTCAGGCAGTTGGTTTTTTGTTTGGTTTATAGTATTTGTTTGTTTATTCATTCCTTAAATTATATACGGCAGTGGCAAACACGCAGCTTGAGAAATGCATATGCAGCTAGCTCTCCACCTTTCTTAACTGTGCAGCAAGTCCCTTGGCAGGAGGACCTGTCAGACGTGTAATGTCTGTCTGCCCAGTTTGATCACGAAAGAGAGTAGCTGCAGAGCTCTTTCAGGGCAGCTTCTACCAATTTCATTGATGGAGTTGCTGGGTTTATGGACATACAGCATTTTTAATTCCTTTTTTGGAGGAGGGGAGTGGATTTAAAAACAAAACAGAAAAAGTTAAGATTTCCTGCATAAAGATACACACTAAGACTTCGACTTTTGCTAGAAAAACTTACATAGTGCCAAATTTGATCCACACACAAAATACTGAGTAATCACATATGCCCGTTATTCAACCAGTGATCCTAGATAGAAGAGTAGTCATGTCCTAGTTGATAGTATATTTTAGACGTTACTCTTACATTACCGTTTGATAAACTTAAGTACTGCCCTGAAAAGGGGAGTCTGTTCATGGTGCAATTTCAGGTTTCCTTAAATTCCTAATAGCTGTTTAGAGCTGTTTTGAGGAGAGCGTACCGTTCATGAGTGCCTTTTCTTTGTAGTGAGATGGTCATACGGAGCTTGAAAGAGAAAATGCTGCTAAGAAGTTCTCTCTATCATGAATTGAGAGTATTACCTAGGAGTTATATAGAGTGGACGATTGTTATACTAGTATGACAGCATCTGTTTTCACCTAGCATAGTTGCTATCCTTAAGCAATTTTTAGTATATGTTGTGGAACCTAGGCATTTTTTACTGAAAATATTTTCTTTTGTTTGCGTTCTGAGCAGGTTTATATTCCTAGGTTTTGATTTTTATATTTCCTAGAGGGTTTCAAGCTTTGTTTCTGTTTGATGTATCTATGAAATAGTGTTGAGTTTATTCAGGCTTTCTTGCTTCTAGATATTGAAAAATCTCTAGAAATAGGGCTTGAATGGTGTTTTATTTGACACATTTAAATTCCCCCCACGCACATACCCTACTATTACACAGAGACATATGGAAAGCAGCTGTAGCCAGTGCCATCAGCTATCAAAATAGAGGTCTTAAGAACTCAAGTCCAGAGTTTGTTATTTCCATTCAGATCTCATCAAATAGGCATCAGCTCCACCAGCGATTCAGTGGCAGTAGGTTGGTCATAATTAATGCGGCATTCCTTCTCTTCTGAATCTTAAATAATATATTGCGTTTATTCCCTCACTTGGAAATATCAAATATCACTGAAATGCGTGTAACTGAGAGCAAGAGGGAAAGACGAGAGCTAGTGTGTGAGGCTGACACTGCTGTTAAGTCATACACCATCACCTCATGATTAAGTTATCTAAACCGTCTTGCGACCTACCTCTGTATTTTTCTGCTTTGTTTGCCACGTGGAACTTCCTTGGTACTTTATACTGCTTCAAGATATGCTTCTTAGGAAATGACATCAGTATGAGTAAATGAAGATTCAGAAGGTGTAAATATCTGTGATAAGACATTTTTTTTTGTCTGAGACCTTTTAGAGGCTGAACTTGTAGCCATAGTTAATTTTGTGACTAGTATGTACTTTGGGATTTAAGCTTTGGTGGCAGCTACCATCAGCTTGCTGTACTTCAAATCCTCTTTTTGCCCCCGGTCAGTGATGCCAAAGTGGACTGGGTCTTCCCTAAGCCACATCACAACTTACAAATCTGATACGGGGTTTGCAAGGGACTTACTGAGTGTAACCCAGGCCTTTGAATTGCTATCTGCTGTGGTTTTTTGCTTTGACTGCCTCTGTTTATAATGAACCATCTATACCGAATGGTTAGGCACTGATACCACAACGTATTTCTTCTTTCTTCTAGACCAGTTCTCAAGGCAACTATGTCAAGTGCTTTCTAATCACAGTATAGCAAAATGGAAACTTTGAAGGAATGACATGTACACAATTTTATATGACATGCATCTGAGTGATGCTTTAAACCAGTGGTTGTTTATGGAAATATTTCCTCTATTTTGTAAATGTATTTAGTTTAAGTGATTGACATGGTGACTATATTTATCTTAGTCAGTTCTTTAAGAGAGTCAGGTGTGTTCCACACAAAGCAGAAGACACAAGAAGCATTTTATATTTGAAAGCATGCAAATGAAGTAAGAAAGAAATGACAGGGGATTCATGGCTGAGTGGTAGCACCAGAGACTATACTTCACTCACTTTTTGAAACATTGAATTTAATGAGGCAGTAATTTTAAATGCTTCCTTTTATTTTTCAATATTATTTTAAAGATATGCTCCTTTTGCTTGCCACAAAATAACCATCTTCTTCTAGTAAATATATTTTATAGCAATTTATAGAACAGAGGCGCCCTTGTAGGCGGATATTTGCTGCCACAAAAAAGCTCAGATATAATTTATGACAAAAGGTAACAGTGGAAGTTATAAGTAGGAGGAGAGAAGTGGGAAAGTGAATGAGAAAAACAGTATATGTTAGCGCAATGCAGCTTTGACCACAGCAAGGTGGTTTTCGTTAGTATGTGTAGGGGTTTTAATTAGTAGATTAAAAGAAGGCAAAACAAATAGATAAGCACCTGCCAGAAGGCCTAGTTTTTATCCATTGGCAGTGTACCCTACCTAATGTGGCAGAATAGATATACAGGAGAGATCTGATGAAGGAAAAGATAATATTTCACAGGGATGGGTGTAAATCTTACTAGTACTCTGATCCCTCTCTTCCAGCTAAAGGAGCCTAAGCAGGGTAAGGTGGGTGCCAAACCCTACTGCCAAGTGCAGTTTATTCCACTATTCTCTAATGACCCCTTGGACAGGCACAGGCTGTGTGAGGTCTGTAGGCATGGGGGGGAGCATCTCTGGTGGAGAAGCTCAGTTCTAGCCCCCATCCTTCCCTTGCGACGCAGGGACATCCGCTCACATGCGGGACTTCTGAAAGGATGAGTGCTGGGGCAGAGCTGGGTAGCTCTAAAACACATATTTGGGGGGCTTCTGGTGTAGACTGAGGAAGCAGCGAAGGAAAGAAGATCTGGGAAGGGAGCTGGCCACAGGATGGATGAGGTGTCCAGGCAGAGACAGCTCACTGTCAAACTGTCGTCTGTCTTACGGGTACCTTGGCACGCTGCAAAAAAAGCTCTGGGATGCTAAAGCATCAAAGACTTGATACCAAGTAGCTTGGTAACTCTGCAGTGCAAACCAAAGCAATCAATGATCAAGCAGTTAGCTTCAAAGTGGACTGTTCACTCAAACTAAAATGCTATATAGATGCACCCTGAGAGATTCAGTGAAGAATAAGAAAGATGGGGAAAAACTTTTCAGCAGGGCCTGTAGCGACAGGACTAAGGGAAATGGCATTAAACTAAAAGAGGGCAGATTTAGATTGGATATAAGGAAGAAATTTTTTACAATGAGGGTGGTGA
>JAVKLA010000005.1:30211893-30226651 GCA_034782735.1 Sagittarius serpentarius
CAAGGCCAGGCTGGACGGGGCTCTGAGCAACCTGATCGAGTTGGAGGTGTCCCTGCTCACCGCAGGGGGGTTGGACTGGATGGCCTTTGATGGCCCCTTCCAGCCCAAGCCGTGCTGTGATTCTATGAAAAGTCTGACCTGCTTTACAGAAGATTTTACATGCATACAGGGAAATGCAAAAGAAATTCCAAGGCAGTTTTTGATTAAATGAATAGATGGTTTTCAGTCTTTTAGAAGGCTGTGCTTCTCACTTAATTTTGATAATTTCATCAAGCAAATATTGCTGCTAGAGGAAACTGGACTGTGATATTGTGATACTATTTAAGTGGTGTAAGATAGTGCTAGAGCTTAAGTACACTAGGGAGGAATATTAAGAGATGGTATTTAGAGTATGTAAAAGGACGAAATTACTCCCTTGCTGTCTCTTAAGATAGAAGGGATATGAGACGTTAATTACAGCTCTACTCAACCAACCAAATGTTAGTTCACTTACACTGCTGGCAAAAATGGTTTTTTTAAATGTTAAAATCTGTTACTAGGTTATTATGGTATGTTGAGCAGAGCAGATACAACTATGAAAGACAGTAGTTTAGTGCAAAGGAAAGAGGTAAAAATATAGTTAAAAAATTGAACTTCCTTGAGTGATACTTCATAGTAATGTCTTGTGACGTTTGGATCATGAAACCAAAATGAGCGATTGCATCATGCAAAATGCCAGGCATTGTAACGCTGATCAAAACATTTTCTGGAATTGCTACGTGGAGGTGGGTCCCTTGGGAGTGGACACGGGCACTGAATATCGATAAGCAGTGCTGGCACATGGCGGATACCAGCACATTAATGGCAAAGTATCAGACTAGTCAGCTGGCATTTTACCCTTTGGTTATTTTCATGCTTATAATGGATCCCTAGGGAAATGTGTTACCAAATATACAAAAACTGAATCATGAAAAATAAAAGTTAGCTACAGATCAATTCTTTTAACAGAAGCTTAATAGTTATATCTTGAAAATCTTAAAACTGACTAGGTTTTTTTTATGAGTTACCTGATTCTTTCAGTTATATCTCAGCTTTTAATTATACTGCATTTTGTTTGTATGTTTTTAACATGCACTGTAACAAAGATCTTCAGTATTTTTCGGGCTTTTCAAATCTACATTTTGTATCTAATATCACTTATCGCTAAATTGATGACACAGTTTTCTATTTTTTTCTGTTAAAATTAGAAATAATTAGCCTGGTGTTAATGGTTCAAAATTTAACGCCAGTGTCTACATTTGCTTTGTTTTAAAGTTTGCTTGGAATAAAAGATGTATTCTGGTTTTAGCCTAGTTACCTAAAGAAATGAAGTATATATGTGATCTTCCTCTCTGTCTGTCACTCTTTTCTTAATGACTTTTGAACAAGCAGGTGAATTCAGCAGGCTTTGGCAGTGGCCCGTGGGTCTCAAAGGCACTAAGTTTACACCTCCCGCAGCTTTGGGTTTTAAGTCCTTAAACTATTGCTTGGTTTCCCAACAGCAGCCGTTTGGTCTCTTCAGTTCAGCCGCCAGTCAGTTAGCTCCCTAACAGCAACAGTACGTATTGTGTCTGGACAACAGATGGGATAAAAATGGGATACGGGAGAATTTTGGGGCATTATTGTGAGGTGGCATACAGCAGCATTCGAGGCATTGCCGTATTACTGGGGTTACGGCACAGAGCTGCAGGGATTGCAGCGCAGGGAAGGGAGGTAAGCCCCACAGAAAAAAAGGAGCAGGCAGAAGTGTTGAAATGTAACTACAAGTTGCAAAGCTATAGGAAAGCAGTCTGGAATAAATGTGTTGCTCGTAGAGCTACTTGCTTTTCTGTAAAGCTGGTCACCTGCATTCAAACACTATGTTATCTGCAATGAGTATCGTTTATACTTTTTAATACAGAGAGATTTTTGGCATTTTACTCAGAAAACAGGTTGTCTCTTTTATGTAATCTTCTCTGGTGGGTGGGTGCAGGGATCTCAGCTGCCTTTCCCAGTGCCTGCATTCGTCCCCCTTTACAGTGATTCTCTAATGAAAGACATCTGTTGTGCAATGCCCGTCATCTACACTTCGGTAAATGCACTTGAGAATATATTTTGGTGTTCAAAATTATTTGGTATCCTTTGGTTGTCTCTTCATCTCATCAGTGTTTTCGGCTAACTCTACAAGTGATGTGGGCAGAATCAGAACAAAACATTGCAAGGTCAGGCACCGCGCTGATTCCGTTAGGTGTGTTGTATCACTTGCCTCATGCTCTTTGTGATGTCAAAAGCTCCATTTAGCTTACTAAAAAAATACTGACAATACTATACACAATCAAGATGGGCCATTAGAAGTACTATCTTTGTTGATAGTTTTTGTTCGTGAAAAGAAAATCTGAAAAAATGTGTGCCGAGAGGAATAGTTCAATTTAGTTAGTTACTAGTGAGTTAAATGCCGTAGGAGATGATAATGCTACAAGCTCTTAAGCAGTGCTTTCTGCATTCAGAGTAGCTCACACGTGTTCACTGGTTTTATAGATTCAGCAAATGAGGCAGAACGGTTAAGTGACCTGCGTACAGCCAGCCAGCTGCGAGAGCAGTCCAGGGGTCTGGGCATCATTGTTGAATTCACTGGTCTTTGCAAACCCGGTGATAAAATTGTCCCTTACGCTCTCTTTCTTTCCCACCAAATAATGCCACTTTTAGAATAAATCTTGAAAGTGATGAAAACCTGGCATGATTAAGGAGATATTCAGAACTCTGTAGTGTTTGTAAAGTGCTTTTTTGATTTGCAAATTGTTCTCGGGATTGCATTTGGAGAAGTGTATGGGTGGAAACCAAATGCATCTTTGACATTTCTCTTATACATTGCTGTCAATCAAATGGCACATTACATTATTTTCCTTCTTTTAAGAAAAATTAATTAAATCACTACTCGAAGCTTTCTTGGGGAATCAAAAAAATGAAAAATATTCAGAGGTGTATCTATGTTGAAAATAAATGCAATTCTACTATTTCTATCATGATTCTTTATCTCTGACTAAAACATTTTTAAAGCTCACCGCTCTTTTTAAAGCAGCAAAGACATATGACTGCCTCTTTTCCTTCCAAAGGATTTCCTGCTGCAGATCTTCACTGTATTTCGGATACTAATACGACCAGAAATGTTTCCGAAAGACTGGACAGTGATGCGTTTGGTTGCAAACAAGTAAGGCAATTTTTGATGTTGTTAACAAATATGGGTAGTATGCAAAGATCATGGTATAAATAAAGTTACATGATGTATGTAATAAAAATGCAGAATATCTGTCATAATACTGGCTGCACTTTTTAATTTTTTAATTTCAGATTTAAAAATCTCTGGATTTATTTTACACAACAATTTCATAATATAATCTGTACCTCTTTCTCTTCTGAATTACAGTAAGCACGTATAACTGGAAACTCAGAAACACTTTTACAGAATGAAGATGCTAAGCATCAACAGCTTTGTTTTCCAAGTAGCAAATGACAAGTCTCAACAGAACTTCCATTTCAAATCTGTTTGTTGAAATGCTGAGTTGGTAAAGATCTGTTTGCTCTCAAGAAGAAATTATCTGTTGTAATATCATTAATGGTGTTTTTGTATGTTTGTTAATTTAGTGCTTGTCAGAAAAATCACAAATTAGAAATCACAAATCAGGAAATGAGGTGCAGCACAGGCAACGGTAACGTAGGGCCCTAAGCATTGCCTAGTGATACTTTTGAGACGTAACCTGCCTTTGAGCTATTCTTTCTCTGCTCAGGCTTTATTTTTATGGAAACAGGTTCCTAGCATTCTGAGAAGTCCTTACAACAGGTCTAAAACTATTGAATTTTATTTCACCTATGCCACCAGCTATCCCTTTTTGTAGGCTTAGCTTTTGATCGGCTTAACCAGCTGAACAGTCAACACAATTATACAAACACCAGTGCCAGCAGAGGAGGGGGGGTTGTGTTGGGCAGACCTAGGAATCCCGAATTTAGGATTGACTTAAATTTTCATGGTACATATTGCAGTGCCTGATGGAAATTGGTTTTTAGTCTGCATTGTGCCTGCCATCTCCAAGGAGAATTTAAATTCATGGGTGCTGTACAGAATACTAGGAACAACATTATTGCTACAATGAAATTTGGCAAAACCCGTGTTCGTGATATCTATTTGGTGGGTGTGTGTGTATATGCAAGCATCATAGTATTTGTTCAAACTTTGTCATGACTTGAACAAAATAACATTTTTTTTGTCATTTTTATTACCTCATTTAGTGTTACTAATCTTACCAAATTTGAGTTCCAGGGGAAAAAAAAAGTTAATAATCAAAGAGTGGATATGATTATTTCTTTCTGTGTATGATATTAAAGAAGATGTGGCTGATACCAGCCTCCGTCTGGTAATCATGCTTAAGAAATAAATTGAGAAACACAGGAAAGCGGGGAAAAGACATGGGAACTTTTAGACTAAATATATAATCTAAGAAATTGTTATATATTCCAGAAACAGCTGGCTTGGCAGATGGCTTTGCAACAGCTGACATGTACAAAACTAAGATTTAGGAACGACCTTGGCACATGTTTCTCGGGCTGGTGGTGTTCAGATATGCTAAAGATGATGATACTAAGTTCTGCAAAAGGAATATTTACTTGCACCAGTATTTTAGTTAGCATCACACATCTCCTTTTATCAATGCATTTCATGTTGTATCTGACCGTCTAGGAGGTGTCCGGTTCTGTTAGGCGAAGAAGCTGACAGTAACTGCTGGTGGGAATTGGCTATGAGAAGTGAATCGTGTCGGCTAACTGAACCCAATAACACACAATTGCATAAGCATTACTGCCAGCAAATGGGATATAAACGCATCTTTACCAATTCAGCATTCAATAATTGCTTTGCTAGGCTTCCGTTCCTTTGTGGAGGAAATGCTGGTTTGCTGTGAAACAGGGGGTTGGCCAGGTGTACTTAAAAGTGTGGTGTGAACTGAAGACTCGTTGTTCCTATGTTACATATGTCTAAGTTTCTGTTCCTTTTTGAGGCAGCAGAAAGGAAAATCCACTTCTGTTCCCTCCTCAGCTGTAGAGCACTAGTTTTTCTGGAGCTGTTTCCGAATGGGAGCTCCTTCCTTTAACTTGTGTCCCCCACTGCCGTTGGAGTGACTGCCTTCTTTCAGCTTCCTCGAGGTGTTGAAAAGCACAGAGCCACAGAGTCGCAGCTTTGCTAGAATTCTCCCAACCCAAAATCTTTTAAGTGCGAAGGGTCGAGCCTGGAGGCAGGATGACACATTAGGGCACTGCCTGCACCACTGACAGAAGCGTCTGTGAGCCCTTTTTCCTGAGCTTTACTTGACGAGCCAGAGCGCTTCCAATGATCTGAGACTTGTTGGGATGGAAGGCAAAACTTCTTGAACTCCTTGCTCCATTCATGTCTAAAAGGAAAAACTAGAAGGTCTAGCCCAGCTTTTGAAGAGCATAATCAAGTGTATCCATTAACAGCCTGGTTCTTTTCTAACTCCTGCTTCCCAGGAATAAAATGACTGTCACGTTTCCCGTGTCAGACGGCCGCTGCCTTGGCTGTCTGGGCTTCAGCCTGAGAAACGGTAGCTAATCCGAAGGCAGTGCGTGTCTTGGGAGCTTCACCCATCGCTGCAGTCACATCACCAGCAACACTGTCTTTTCACTCCCCTGCCCCTGGAGTGATATAAAAATTCAAACTGTCTGGTATTTACAGGAAGAGAGATTTAGCCTGTCTGAGTCTGTGCCTGTGCCTAGGGAAGAAATGAGTCCTAGCAAAGATATAATCAGGTAATAAGCTTTTCCTGAAGGGAAAAAAACCCACATTTTTTTCTCTTATTTATATATGCAGAACTTCAATTACCTGAAAGATTTTTAAATCTTAAAATACCATAATTCTTTCAATATATAATATTTATATATAAAAACATTGCTTCCCCCTGGCTTCTAGATACTTTTTTCTTTCTTGTTGCAGTGTTTTCTGTAATTATGTAGCATCTGATACTTGGATGCTGTCTGGGATTAAAAAAAAAAACACAAAACAAAACAAAAAAACAAACAAAAAAAAACCCAGAAGATACTGTGAGCTCAAGACAACAAATCTGTAACTATCTAGAAATTGAGATATTTCATGGTGATGCATGCACAATCTATAATTCTGAATGTCCGGATGCCCAACATGAAAAAGCATTAATGGCTAGCATTATAAAACTACCCAGTCAGTGACTTCCAAAATTTGAGAAATAAAATAACATTTTAAAAGGCAAACTTAGCACTAAAGCAGAGAAATAGATCCTTTTAGAACTGTGCAAAAAAATCCTTCATGTTCATTAGCTTTTAGCAGTCGAGCAATGAGACAGAAACTAACTCTGTGTAAGGCTGCGTAATGGGGTACTATCTGTAGTGAGCTATTCAGCATATATTCAGCAAAGCCAAATAATTACTTACGGTTATCTAATATTTCTAACATGGATGTTGCTACCGAGTGACAAAATATGTTTTTACATATACTATGGAAAATATAATTTTAATTTCTTTCATTATAGGGATAGACTTACTTTCTGCACCAGCTATGTAGTAAGCTAACTTGCTGGCCCTCTAAGCAAAGTTTCCATTTGTACCTGCAAGTGAACACCATGTAATATAGGAAGACGTCTGAATCAGTTGCCTCGTGCCAGAGAGGAATTCAAAATTCTATAATAAAATATGCCAGACTAAAATTGAGGCTTCTGGATAACATCTTCATAATGTCTCTCTCAACTGGAAATCACTGTGTAATGGTCACTTGCTTAAGTTACCCTAAGGTTGGGAAAAGCATCACTTATCTAATGCTTTAATTGACTGGCATCTTTTGAGAGCATTTAACAGACTCAGCTGAGCTCCAGGTATGTCACTTCTGATTAACAACTGAGGAGGCTGTTGGAGAGCAAAGTGAGTTTCTGTTACTTGCTGAGCAAAGGTTTGATGTTTATAACATACTATGCCTATGTATTATTGAACAATGAACCAATTTTCCACTGCTCTCGGTATGTAAGAAGCTTTAATTTTAAAGATCTCTGTGTGATTAACTATATATGTCCTTTCAGCATTTTGTTGAATGGTAGAGATGCTAGATCATCCAGTTGTCAGTTTGAATCTTATAAGCATACAAAATGGATGTATGAATAATAGTATTTATAGTAAAATAATTGATCTGTAAAGTAAGATTTACTATAGTGTGTTGCTTATACTAAAGTTCCAAATGTGTCTGCTGGCAGTTGGGCATAGGGACTTTAAACAGAGAATCCTTTTGGTTATCTTATTCAGTATATTATTATTTTTTGAAAAGTAACTCAAACGGAATACACAGTAAAGGAAGACATCGAATTAGCATTAGTTTCATGATTATGGCTGCTTTGAAGACGCCTGTTAGCTCCCATGGTGTGGGAGTCTGAGACTCCTACAATGAACCAAAATTCTTGCTTTTATGTAATATACAGTGTTGCGAACAACGTTCTTGCTTTTATGTAATACAGAATGTTGCTAACAACTGAACCTGACATTCAGTCTGTCACAAAAAGGATATATACACAGGTATGCATGAATAAGTTTATATACATGTAACAATAGATACATACACATATACATGACATTTATTTATGAAATATGTAAGAAACTTTTTTCCTGTTCAAACACCTCTGTGCTTGGGAAGATTTCACTCTGAAATAGCAAAGGATGAAGTGAGAAGCTCATGTTATATATTTGTCCCATAGCAGAATGGAAAAAGAAAGCTTTCATTTCCTGCCATTGGCTGCCCAGGCAAAAACCAGGTTGCCAGAGCACAGTCCAGGCAGCAAACCGGTTGTTGAACTTTTGGGGGCTGCTTTGGATTTTTCAAACCGGTTATTGCAGAAAAGTTTGCTGTGAAAATTTGATGGAAAAGCCACTCTGTCACCAATGGCCTGACCGGACCTTAGGTTAGCGCTCTGTGTGTGAGCCCAGAGTAACTGAGTAGCTAAAAGCAGAGGTTTTTCTCCTGTAAAACAGTCAGTGGTTCTGAACAAATTTGTGGCAGGTGGTAAGAGGAAGAAAAGCAAGTCTTGTCACAAACTCAGTGTTTTCTAGTTTGATGCTCAAATGGATTTCAAATACATGTTGTTGTTTTGAAATTGTTGGCTGGGAAGCAACTTGGAATATGAGTCTTGTGCTGGATCAGGCAGCTGTCCATCCGTCCTCTGGCTGCTGTCTCTGCTTTGTGCATTTGTTTTTATTTTTTTATAGAACCTACATTATTTGTAGGAAAAGAAGAAAGAGAAGCCCCAGGCTTAGCCGGGTTTTCTGTCCTACCTGAGTTTAGTTTGTTGTAGATTCAGAGTAATAGTTTGTGGGTCAAAAACAGTGGCTTCATCTTTCTGTGTTCAGTCTGATGTTTTGAGGTTTTTCTCTACAACGTACAGACACTCTCACTCTACAGACCCACATTTTATCAACTAATCTATATCATATCTTTGGCTTACCAAATAAATCGAACCTGAGCTATGTTGCCTATAGCAAGAAATACCTGCATTGCGATTATTGTGTTATCTCAGGAAAATTCTGGAAAAAATATTCTAAAAATTGCGTTTAAGACTTCTACTCTAATCACCTTCTCATAAGCATTGAAGCAGATCTTTCTCTTCAGTTTTCACCTTCCATGGAAGGAATGTGGCAAGAAAGGAATTGTCTCAGACATAAATAGAACTCTGTAATGTAAACTTGGCAGTATGGTTGCAGTTCCTGAGATCTAGTGGAATTTTCTCTTGCATACAGTTTTTCAGGGATTTATTACTTTGGACTTAGGTTGAATTTTTACATAGCAATAGCTCTGTTGAACTGACCTTTTCTATCAGAACATTTTCCTGAAATATGCAAACTATTTCCGTTTTGTGAAACATATGGGCTGTAAATTAAATCGTGCACAAGAACAAGAATGACAGGACTCTCTTCTTATCCATGCCTTGATTCTTAGCTTTGCTTATATTACAGTTTCTTCATGTTTCACTTTGTCTTCCATGCTGCAACAGGGAGTGCTGTACACACACTGTAACTCCTTCTTGGTGGAAAAGTGGGGTACACTATACAGATGAGTGCTAAACATGGAACACTACTCTGATAGAGAAGCTACAATGTAGTTGTTGAGAAAATAGTATGTATGAAAATGACATTTGAGCAATGGAACTAGGAATGAATGAAACTTGAGACTCAGTGTTGTAAAAACAGTCTCAGACTTGGCTGTTACAGGTGTTCAGACACATCAAACCAGATGGTGGGACCGTCATTTTCGAAGCAGAGAAATGGAAGCAAGCGTTTGATCGAGTAATAAGCTAAATGATACATAGCCGTTTTGTATTTATAAACTTGAAATCTGTCAAAAGTGCCAGAATAAAAGTACAATTTATCTCCTAGGTGGGTTGGTTAACGTATAATTCTTCAGTGTTGGGAAGATGAAAAATAATATACCCTTAAAATATATATATATTGCTGTTATTATATTTAATAAAACATATTTTGACTTGAACGCATTGCAAAAATAGTAAAAAAATGAAGTCCGAAGTATGGAAAAGGAAACAAATTTTAGCATTGTAACAGCATACAGGTCAAGAACCATGTTCAAGGCAGCACTAGATGTATTAATAGTAGATAGATGGTCATTAAATGAAATGTGTAGATATAACCTTTTTCTCAGAAGGTCTTGTTGATTGTTGTAAAGTACGTGACTAACGGCAAAAAGATCATTCTATGTTTATCTTTTTTCCTCCCCCATAAGCATCCACTACTGACTACTTTCCAAAAGAATTTAATGGTTTATATGGATTTTTGGTTTGACTAAATATGTCGATAGACACAAGTGCTGCAGAGGTTAGCTGAAGGGTTGAATCACTGAAATGAATTATATTTAAATAATCTTTAAGGATGTTCTGTTTCTGTAGATTACCAAACTTGGTTACTACAATGAACAAGGCTGTCAAGGTGACCACAAGGTGACCACCACTGTGAAAGGATTTTGGTTGTATATATTTATCTAAGATAAATTGATATAATTCAGGCAGGTGTCAATGGAGGGCAACGTATGACCATTTGCAACATACAGAATGGAGACCTTTAGAAGCAGATCTTTCTCGCAGAGCTCATGCAGTTGTGCATTTATCTGTTGTCAGTAAAAAGACTCTTTGTCCATAGGGCTGTCAATATTGTATATTGGTAATTACTAGGTTTTTTGTATTTATAATGTATACACACATACTTTCAAGAAAGCTGAGAGCAAATTGCCCAACTGTGTATGTTAGTGCTAGTAGGACAAAGTGTGTGGTAAATCTGATATCAGCATTATTTGCAGAACAAAATTTATGGTTTGTCTTTTTGATCAGTTATATTCTTCTGTACAGAACATGGGTTTTCAGCACATATTCTTACATCACACCTATTTTTATTATTTTTTTATAATGTGCATGTTTTCTCTTAATAGGTGCTGTTAGTAGTCAGATATTTGTATATGTTTAAAATATAGTATTTAATGCCAGTGTACATGCTACATCTATTTCTTCACTGAAAAATTATCTGGCTCTGAGTATTAAACATTAATTTCCACTTAATGAAAACTACTGTCTTTTTCATTCTTTTCTTCCCAGTGTGATCATTACTACAGTCTTGTATCTTTCGGATGCCCTTCGTAAAAACTTCTTAAATGAAAACTTTGATTACAAGGTAGAGTAAATGTGTCTAACATAAGATAGATGCAATAGCTGCTGCATCATCCTGTGGCTTGGTGGTTTGTTATTAAACTTAGCTCCAGCACCTAGAGCTAGAACATATACTAAATCAGCAATTTCAAGTGCTCAGAGAGAACTTTTTTTTTTTTTAAATACAGCACTGTCTTAAAAATCAGGAGTGCTGTGGGTTTTTTTAATTTCTTCATATTTTTCATTTTGTTATTTCAGCCCCTGTGTTAGAGTACTCATTCGGGATTTTTGCATAGCAATTTTTTTGATTATAGAAACTAATCTTATTATTTGTCTGTTATTTTGGAGTTACCACAGAGAGGAAAATTATTCCATTTTTGAATCGATGCAAATTTATAAAAAATACAGATTTGCATTTCTGTAATTTCTCTCAAGACCCATTAACACACTGCATAACTAAAATTAGAAAACTACGACACTGCATGGTGAATGTGGTTAAAGATGTGTGTACCTCGTATACTGAGATATGGCACCTATGATAAACTGTGAATTACAGAATGATGCTTTTAGGATTCAGATGAGAAGACCTAGGAATGCGTCTGAAAAGACCCATTCCCATGGAAACCTGAATGAATATTCTGCCCAACCAAGAGACATTAGTCCAATTACTTTGTCATAAACAGTGCAGAATTTCCTTCCTAGAGAAGACAGCGAGCTCCTGTTGACTTCCAGCAAGAGTTGTGGATGCTTCTTTGAAAATCCAGTCTCCTGTTGGAGAGATTGGCGAGAATGCCGATTTATTTACTTGACATAACTGGACATGAGGAAGCCTATTCTTTATGAAGTTCCACATGTTCAGAGGCTAAAATGGATAAAAGAATTGCCTGTGGATAAGCCACCTATGTTCCTTAAACTTGCTTAGCAAAGTTATTACTATCCTGCAGAACTGCAGTGTCTGGAATAGGGCTCCTCCCCATGCTTCTTTCTTCCTCCTGCCATGGAGCATCTATAATTGGGTTATAAGAATTAATATTTGAATGTATTTTAAATTCATCTTTAAATTTATCTTTAAATCTTCTAAGTAGAAGATTCAACATGTGATCCGTAAAGCATGTGCATAAAACGTCTGTGTATTTGCAATGTTAACAAAACCCGGCTTCGTTTTTGTCCAGTGAAGCCTGCAGCGAGTGAGACTTGCAAACAATATTATAAACTAGGACAGGCCAGAGAATGACAATTCTATGGTGTGATGGCTTTTGAGGTGTCAGAATTTTTTGGTTTTTGGACTTAAAGGCATAACTTTTTTTAGTCTTCTATTTAAATGTACCAAAAAAATGTTTCTAAATTTCAAAGGTACAGTTTTCTGATTTAGAGGGTTGAAAAAACATTATCTGCAACTCTGAAACCTTTACATTTAAGAGATGTAGAACACGTAAAATAGATGTATTTCTGCTGAACATTTTGGGGTTGGTGAAAAGTATATTTGGATGCAAAGAAATTTAGTCAAAACCAGTTTGAGTAATTTATTATTTGAGACTGAAACAAGCGATGTGATGTGAAAATTTGCATCTTGAGCGGTCATAAAATGGTGGTACTGAGAAAATGAAATAACCAAATGCCATATGCTTATTGTAGATATGGGATTCCTACTTTTTTCTTGCTGTCATTTTTATAAACCAGTTATGTCTGCAACTGGAGATGTTCACACCTTCCAAGAAGAAAAAGGTTTTAGAAAAGTAAGTACCAGTGTCAGTTTCTAGAAAACATTGAACACTTCTCAAAATGCAAGACATAGGAGCTTGCAAAAAGGCCTACCAAAAAGATACTGGTAACAGTATCTCCACTGACTAGAATGAGAGTTGGGTCTGGCCCTTTGTATAGGTCTTCAGAGCTGATAGCCTTAGTAGAAGTGCCCAAACTGGCGCAGATAGTGGGAGCAAAATAGCCATGTTGTAGCAGCGCCAACACTGATTTCCAGCTCATGCGTAGGTTGATTCACACTGATTCAGGTGTTTATGCCAGGAACTGTGCATTGTCTGCATGAATTAATTGTATTTCTTTAAGCTAGAGTAAAACTATTTGTTCTCAGCGAGAGAACTACAACATATTACTGCAAAAAAAAAAAGCTTTTGCTTTACAGCTGTGTTACTGATGTATAGCACTTAGAAAGAATTGGTACTTCTGATAATTTTGCAAATAAACCTGGGATTAAGAATCCCATTTTAGCTGGGTACAATGGAAAGAACAAAAAGTTGGAAGAAATCATCTCTTTTTTAAAGTAGGTTTTTTTTTTTTATGGTCTGCAAATGAGACATTTAATTTAACAGTGTCACAGAATGGCATATGAACTTGATTTTCTTAAATGATGTTTCACTGTTTTGCTTTATTTTTTAATACATTGCAGATACGGTGACATGCGGGTAACAATGGGATGTGAAATCTTCAGCATGTGGCAAAATCTAGGTGAGTAATTAAACACATCATCAGTACCTCATAAACTGAAAAACAATTATTATTTCTTCACCTGTTAAATACACTTGCCAGTGATAGAGGAGTTGCTGATAATTAAGTTCACATGAAGGCTTGATTCAAGTTTAGGACAACCCTAGCCATCTGTAGTTCCCTTCTTTATAGCTAAACTCAGCTTTCTAAGCCTTGGTACCATGTCTGACCTATCCTTATTTCTTCAAAGAGAACTGAAAGAACTGAAAGAATACCATCAGAGAAAATAAGAAAAGAAATTACTGCTCTTTCGGGGCAGAATTATTATGCTTGGAGATATACTTATGTTCACAATTTCAGTTCTGTTGCCAAACAGTTTAAGGAACAGACATATATCTTAATTCTGAAGCTCTCTTGGGATGCTGGATTTGCATCAAATCTTCCCCTAGGTCCTAGTTGCACTAAAATATAAAGGCATAAACAAATCAGTGACTGATGTATAAATGACACATTGGACAAAAAAAGAAAAATATATGGTTGGATATAAACTTAGAAACATTTTTATATTTATAAGCATTAACTGTGCAAACTGTTTGAAAGTATGAGCATCAGAGAAATGCAATTAAATGCTTGGGAAGAAAAATCAAAACTGAGTAGATGATTTGGACACTACATTTGTCATCTTTATATTTCAATTATTCAATAGTTCACTTCATTAAAGGGCTCATTAAAGATATGAAGACCATCGGTGGTTTCTAAGATACTGTCACCTCACTTCTATAAATCTTTTCCCCAGCAAGGTATGTAGTTGTAAAAAACTGGTCTTTCTGATCAGCCTGTACTAGAAAGAGAAATGTTCAAAATAAGAAATATTTGTGTATTAATGTCTTGCTAACATTTGTTGTGTAGCGTATTTTATTTATTTACAGCATTTAGTATTGCTTACTCACTCTAAGGCATCCCTCTAAATTATTTGGGTATGTGATGAGTATCTCTAAACTGGTATATCAAGGATCCACTCCTGGGTCCCATCTCCCTCCTGCATGCTAGGATAAGAGCTTAGTGTGCATCATCTCCCCACTCATGTTGTTTTCTGCTGAATGGAAACCCAGTATGCAGGCAAGGAGGGAATCATGATACCTTTCAAAATAGGGGTGTTTTGTGGGGTACAGTATGGAGTTCATCTGGTAACATGTCCAATTAAATACTGTAGTCAGGATATTTCATATAGCTAGTCAGCATTTTACGGTTCTCTTAGCAGTGAGAGTCATCATAAGCCTTGATCCTTGTACGTAACCTGCTTTCATATGGATATGCATCCCAGGATGTTTCCAGCAAAGGAAATTCTGGTTTTCCTTTGTGCAAACACAGACACGAAACAGACCAGCAAGCAGGGGTGACTGCCCACTAGAATATCCAGAGGTAGGCTGGACGTTAAATTAATTCCCAGCTTGGAAAGTCAGTGCATTGTGATTCAGAATCATAGAATCATAGCATTGCTTAGATTGGAAAAGACTTATGAGATCATCTAGTCCAATCATTAACCTAGCACTGACAAGTCCCCCACTAAACCATGTCCCTAAGCGCTACATCTACAC
>JAVKLA010000005.1:30226751-30238126 GCA_034782735.1 Sagittarius serpentarius
GCGCAGCACTCAAGGTGCGGCCTCACCAGTGCCGAGTACAGGGGTAAAATCACTTCCCTGGTCCTACTGGCTGCACTATCCCCCATTCTGAAGACACCAGAAGTCTTACTCGTGGAAAACTGAAACTGAATGGTCAGTCTTTACTGTATGCCATCTCTAGCTTTCCTGAAAAGAACTTAGTTTTCTGCTAAGTAGAATATGGTGAATTAATGGAAGATGTTTTAGCATTGATTTTAATGCGAGTTGTTTTGAGAACAGCTGAGTCACATCTTCCCTTTCCTGCAGTCAAAACATGTACTTCCGAAGATAGGTAAAAATCAAAGTACTTACCTCTCTTGATGAGCACAGAATATCAGACAGCTCACCATTTTGTAAACACAAGCATGTAGAGCTTAGAAACCAAATCATTCCTGTGAAAAATAAGTGAAATGCCCAGGGAGTGCTTTGTCTCTCTTTGTTCTCCTTCTGGAAGACTTAACTTGGGATACAGATAATCCACTACCACTTCTGAACTCAGTACTGCATAATAAAATCTGATATATTATGTTCGCCTTATATTCATGTATTGTCTGCAGCTTTTCACTTTTGGGGGCTTAAGAAATAGCCCATGTTGTAATGGACATGAGATTAAAAAGTCTGTAGACATTTAGAGTGCTGTTCTTTAATTCTTCAGATATTTGGATTGCTTGATAGCTCACAGGACACCCAATTCACATTCAAGTTCACGTTCATTTTCATTTTAGGGGAACACAAGCTTCACTTTATTCCGGCATTGATTGGCCCCTTCCTGGAAGTGACCTTGATCCCTCAGCCAGACCTGAGGAATGTAATGATTCCCATTTTCCATGACATGATGGACTGGGAGCAAAGGCGAAGTGGCAACTTTAAACAGGTACTGTGTGTGAAGCTGTTTATAAAAACAGGACTGAAATTCAGGCACTTGAGAGAGTACTGGTCCCAGCCATTGGTGGTTCAGGGTGGAGAAGGTAGCCACAACATTATACCTGTTGGAGAGGGGTTACCAGGGTTTTCCCTTTTTTACTTTCTGCAGAGGTAGTAAAGATTCTCCAATTAATGCTATCATGTTGGCAATGTAAGATAAGGGATAAAATTCATGGCCCGCCAAAGTGCAGCGCAAAACTTGAGTTGTCTTCAACAAGGCTGATTTTGTTGTGGTTTTTCATCTCTGCTTTACAGCAGTACAGACTGTTGGTTAGATAGGATTCAACTGGTTTCCCTTCCAGTTAGTATGAAGAAAGATCAGATGGTCCTTCTGAGGAATGTTCTTCTGTAAGGATCCACGTATTCTTGCTGCTCAAACACTTTCTTAACGGGCTAGGAAGGAAGAACCAAGTGTGCCATCTGCTCCCGCAGCTCCCACTCAGTTCTTTCAGACTGCCTCAAACCATTTCTCAGTGCCCTCCTTCCTGCTGCTTCAAATGAAAGCAGAAGTATTTGAACTACCCCCAGGCAATCACAATGCTTAGGGTGGGAGCTGTGTCTGAAACACAGACTATTAAGAACAGAGGAGTGCATGCGATGTAAGTAGGTAGCTTTTTACTATCAATATATAAGCTTATTGTTCAAAGTCAGCATAGAAATGTTAGCAAGGAGTGAGAAGGGAAATATCCACTTGTTCTACTTCTCTGTGTTTTCAGCTTGGGTTTAAATGTACGTTGTAATAGATTTATTCCCTAATAAAATACCTTGGCAACAGCTTGGTTTCTCCTCTAGATTTGTAGTTGCTAATATATTACTGCTAAAAAGGAGGTTTGAAATATTAACACAGTGTAGCCTCACCTCTATATTTTTTATAATCAATACACTTTAAAATAGGCATTGGAGAAGTCATTAGCCACCAGGTATGTTCTCTAAGTTTCTTTAATAGATAATACGTAAATCCAGCAAACTGGATTTCTAGCCAAATACACTGGCAAGTAAGGAAGGTTGGGAGAGTAAGTCTGAGCCCCAAGGTGTTCTGGACAGTACAGACGTTTATAAAAATTAATGTATAAAGAGTGGGGTGCAGGTCAGAAAAGGTTACATTTTTACTGAAGTCTAAGGAAATGGCTTGTGCTTATGGCCCTGCAGTGAGAATTCAGGCAATTTATTTGGGCTGTGTGCTTTTTGTCTGACTCCATAAATAGATAGCTGCCTTAGCAGCAGCAAATGCTACTCAGCCTGTAGTTTTAAAGTCACGTTGCTCAATTTAAATTAGCTCCCTCCCTCAAAAAAAAAAAAAAAAAACACCACCACCAAAAAAAGAAAACCCCACAAACCTTGGGAATGATAACCGCTTCAAAAAGATGAAGTGACTTACCATCTGATTTACATGATTGACCAATAATTCTGAGATATGCATGTAGCAAAGTCCCTTACATAAAACGAATCTTCCCTCAATTTTCTCTAATCTCATTAAAGGAAAAAGAAGCTGTTTACACTGCACTTATATGTTGCAGGTGGAAGCAAAACTGATTGACAAACTGGACAGCCTAATGTCGGAAGGTAAAGGTGACGAAACATACCGAGAGCTCTTCAACAGTATGTGAGTAATATGTTTATCTTACGCTTATCCCTCGAGTTCGGTTGGTTGTATCGGATGCTAATGTCACTGTAGAGAAGTAATGCTTAAAACAGTTGTGAATCTCATTTTGTCTTTTTTTTTTTTCTTCTTCCTGAAAATCTGAGGAATAAAACATTTTCTGCCGTTGTATGGCATCTGTAAAGTCTGGCTGTACTTCTTGCATACAGCTAGAATGGGGAAAGGCTAATTCTGTTATATCATAGAATATTCTCTTTCTCTGCCTACTAATTTTAAAATCAGAAAAGCAAGAAATGCTTCATAATTGCATAGGGTGCAGGTAGGGTTCAAATGGAGTGTTTTGAAAACAAGGCATGAGATTACAACAAAAAGCTGTTTAATAAGTGATTTTTCTATTGCCAGGAACTTGTACTTTTATGTGTAATGTCACTTGTTGATTTCTTGATTGATGTAAACAATTTTATTTATTCTGATAAGATTACTTCTTATTAATTTCTTTTATTAATTACTTGTTAATAAATGACATATCACAGAAATCTAATAGGAAAAGCTAATAATAATGCTGAAGTCCCTAAGATTGCCCATAAGTTATCCAATTGACCGAAATAAATGACTGTCACAGAGTACAGGTACAAAATAACTAACTGAACTCTGTCTCTGTTGTTGCTCAGAACTCAATTCCACCTACGTGGAAGATTTCACATATTTCTCGTGTGTTTAGTAGGAGATGTATTGTTCCTCTGTAGGATTCCAAGCTATGTATTCTTCAGTACTGTTTAAACACATGGTCTTTTTCTGTTTATACGGCTTCTTAACCATTCCTTCTTCTTTTAAGTATTAGTTTTAGCTCTGTTGTCTTTGCTTAAATAACAACATTCAGATCTCAGTGTCTGTGAACAGCAAACATATAATAATCTGTAATTGTATTGAGCTGAAAAAAAAATAGAGTTCCTAATTATTTGTCATTTACAGAAGCAAAAGTGGGTAGAGAGATTAGGCAGAATGTTATGGAAATGGGTGAATAATGGCAAACAACAGTACAGTATGCTAAAGCAGAACTTTCTTGTAATTATTAATGAAATTTTTCATAATCTGAATAAAGAAAATAAAAGGTAAGATGATTTCAATATTTTAGTAATACAGTATTCTTCAAAATTAAGTCATTAAGGGAAAAGCTGATTATAAAATGAAGTCTAAATGCATTCTCATGTGCAAAATACATCAGGATTTCTGTCACTGAAATAACTTAAAATTCTGTAAGAAAGCATATTGGTATGAAATATAGCTCCTAATTTTTTTTACGGTTTTGACTTAGATTTAAACTGGGGGATGTTAAACAAGATACAGTGAAAAACGGTGAGAGCCTTTTATAAATCTAAATGCTGAAGACATAGTCATAGCAATTTAAATTGCAAAATGTCTCACAGCATCGGTATACTTGTTGTTTCTGTTCTGGTATAACAGAAGTGAAAACTAAACACTTTGGAGAAATTTCAGAGTAACTGCTCAAGTTACTTCCAGCTTAAGAAAAAATAGTATTTATCATTAGTTTTTTATCTGAGTTTGATTTCGGTCCATATATTAAGACCTCTCAAGAGGAGAGCTTGCAGAAGATAGTAATCTAAAATGGAGGATGACAGAGTGTTCTAGGGTATGTGAAGGAAAATTATTAAAATTGGATGGACAGTTTAGGCAGCTGAATCCAGGGGATGGGGTCAGTTAGCCTGAGATTTCTTTTTTTTATTTCTTCCATGGGTAATTTAAACTAAGCGATATTGAAGTGTCTTTAGACAGTGCAAGAAAGCAGACTTATTTAGGCTGAAGTGACAGCGATGTGGTACATACCCAAGAACTGTGAAACAGTAATATAGTTTTGCAGCAAGCAGTGGTTTTGTAGTCTTTAATGAAAGCAAATACTACGATATTACCTGATCTTTCTGAAGATTTGGCATGGTTGGTTTTGATAGGTACAGCTGGGAGCCAAGGGGGATGCACACACCTACTTCGGATACAGTCTAGTAACTGCAGTGGGTGTGACACTTTCAGGTTTTGTCATGCTTTTTGTTTATTTTGTCTTGGAAAATGAATTTAGATCTCTCAGCTCTGATGCGAACTGCTTTTTTTTCCAGAGATAATCACTGCATCTTTCCTTTGAGCATGGTCTGTTTTCAAGGACAAATTATAAGCATCTCTGGACACGTCAAAAATAATACGTGCTTAGAATTTACTGCTTATAACAGAATTATCTTTGTCAAATGAAAAGACATCGTGAAAGTAGGGGGAAGATGACCGCTGTTTGTTTTGAATCAATGTCTTTCTAGGGATTTGAATGTGACTACTCAGTGATTAGCTCCTGATGTCGTTTGAAGAGCTACAAATAATACTGAGCTCTGCCAGTTTGTGGGTGACTTCTCTAGCCATGAAGCTATTATATGTGAAGTGGTGACTGCTACCTCTCCCACGCTGTCTTCAGTCTTCTTAATTTCTTCCCTCAGTTGCATGACTGAATTCAGCACTACCAGGTCCATTAGACTCTGTCTGGACTGGGTCTTTCAGAGCCCTTCTGAGTATTTTTGTGGGGTTTGGGTACCTCCTCACTCATCTCTGAACTTCTGCAGCAAAGTTTGACTTTGACCCATCTGACTAGATGAGGGGACCTCTGGCTGTAGTGAGGTACCTGGAAGACTTTGTACTCCAAAATAGACACCCAGATGTTTTGAGGCACCTCTAGGATTAGATGCCTGTGAGTTAGTGGTCTGAATAACTCTGTGGCTTAGGCAGATAAAATCCGCTTACTACATGATTGAGCTAGCCTGAACATGGTTCTAAGCCTGGCGTTCATCCCTGGAGAGCTCTGATCCTCTGGGTCCCCTCTCCACTCTCTTATTCGTGGGAATCCAAGATGAAAAAAAAACCCAAACCCCAAAAAAACCAACAAAACCCAACAAAACCAAACCACAATTGTTCAGGTAAGCCCAGGTGTTAGGCTACAGCAGCATGGATAGGCAGAAGCATTTCCATTGTTTCTCTGTGTTGTTCATTCCCCCTTAGGGCTTTGTAGAACATAGCATCTTGGCTATGCTTTGGGACCTGTAAGTAGCAGGAATTTAATTCTGTCTAGATACAGCCATGAGGAAGCCGAGGGATGTATTTGAGTAGCTCTTTCATTCTGAGTATCTGTTCTGTGCATTGTGGTGAAAGATGTATGGTGGAGACAGGGAGACATGCATCAGAAGGCAAGTCATAAAATTGTTCAACCGACAACATTGATGTCAGTTTGAATAAGTACTTTGAATGTATCTACACAACCCATTTGTAGAAATTGTGTATTTATAACGAATATGCCAATGCATTTATAAAGAACATTCATAAGTCAAATGCAGATGAAAACCATGTGTTTTAAAAGAGAAGTCAGACTTCTCCTGTTTTTCTACAGGAACTATAGGTAATTATTTTGATGAATTTAGGTTGAAATGTTCCTGTTTAGCACAGAGTTGGAAGGCAACAGAAAGGAAAAATCAGTGCGGTAATCAGTGCTTTATAATGTAACAGGCTTTACTCTTATTTCTTGTCAGATGCAAAAACTTGTATTGAAAGGAACATAAGGGGTTTACAAGTGAATTAAGTTAGCCTGTGTATTCTGTATGGAGAGCAGAGATGCCAGATCAGTGCTTCAGCCTCTTCTGGTTAAGGATGGCTTTGTCATCTGTCTCTGCTAGCAATGACAGGTAGCAAGTCTCTGAATGTGAGGGAAAGACATCTGATTGCCTCCTAAAGAGAAGTGAGTCTAAGAGCGATATAACGGTACAGCATAAAGATATTTCCTCCTTGCTTCCAGCACACCACAGCTTTGTTTAGGTGGCATTAGTTCAGAGGATTGCATCTGTGACATCCCCCTGTATGTAAGGAGCTGAACAGAGCTGGAGTGCATAGCTAGTGCAGTTGGCACGTAGGAGTTATTGGGCGCTGTTATATGTTTGGCGAAATTTGGACGTAGGAGTTTTATGGGATTGAACATGCTCAGTATAGATGAAGGTCAGTGGAGCTGACAGCTTGCCCACTGCCGACAGAAGGTTCGGAGATGCTATTAACAACTCTCAAAACCTCTAAGTGGATGGATGTGGCACTTCTCAGAGACTTCTAAGTAAACCATACCTGAGTGCATTTTCAGGGAGACTCCATGAACATGTCATCCGTCTGAGGTCCTGCACCAAAGCCTAGAAGTAACACAGCTCTGTACATAAATATTTCCTTGTGCATCCTCAGAGAGGAAATGTGGGAAATTCATGCCCAAATGATTAATGTTTGATAAACTTAAGCAGTGAAAATCAGAGGCCTGTAACAGAAAGAAAATTAAGTATAATTTTACTTACAGCTCCACTTACAACGCCATTTTGAAATCTTTTCACTTCAATGTGTAATCTGCATTTACATTAGTTTAAGAACTCAACACAACGGTTTTTAATAAAGAATCTTACGACAATTTAAGCTAATGGAATTTTACATGTGCATGATAGTATGTTCGCAGAAGGAAATATTAAGTGAAGAGGGGGAATCCCTTCCCCATTCTGAGATTTCATGTGTACTGAAATACTAGAGAGGAGGAAAAATCTTTGTTAAAAAAGTTGAGGTCCCATTGAGAAGGTGTATTGAGGTGATAAATATTCTTTTCTAGGTACATCTTTCAAGTCCCCGTTTTCTGACATATTGGCATGAAATTAATACATAAATTTTATGTAAGAGTTCTGTTAAGTCTTTGGGATATTTACATATTCTGAAAATTAGGTATTTGATATATTTTAACGTGTTGCAGCTAATATAAAAATCATTTGTTTTGTCAATGCTTCCTGGACTAGAATTCCACTTTTTGGTCCTTATCCTAGGTAAGACATTGTTTGCAAATTGTGCTTCTTGGGAGGGTGTTTGTAAAAGAAAATCTAAGTATTGAAGATGTTGCTAAGGTATTAAGGTACTGGTAAAAGCAGCGTGGTTGTCATAGTGACAGTTAAAAATAAACGGTGAAATTGTTCTGGCTTTCTTTTTTTTTTTCAGTCTGCTGAAGAAAATTGAGCGGGAAACATGGAGGGAAAGTGGCGTTTCGTTAATCGCCACTGTGACTCGCCTCATGGAGAGGTTACTGGACTACAGGTGAGTGATTATCACAATTTGTAAGCACGGCTGTCATCTTTGAAATATTAGGAGGCAAATATGGTGATCTTGCACAAACGGTGACTGCACATGGACAAATCAACTGTACGTGCTCAGGATCTCTGACAGCAGCTGCTTAGACAACAGCCTGAAAACCAACCAAGTAGCCTCCCCATGGTATGAAGATCCAGTGGCGTGAAGGAGTTTCCTGTGAAGGAATATAGGAACTTTTGGCAGTATGTTAGTGACTCAAGTCTGGCTGAAGACACAGAGCTCAATACTAATCACCTGACAGTTGTTTTACAGAATATGTAAAATTCTTATCGCTATGTCAATCATGCTTAGTTGTAGTGTCAGCTGGCATAGTAAGTATGTATACAAAGATATGATCTCTGGGTGAGGAGCTTGCATCTGAATGTACCACATAAACAAAGGAAAGAGAAAGGAGAGACGTATACTCCCTTTCAGGAGTGGGCGACTAAAAGGGATTTTCTCAGTCACTTGTGAAGCCTGTGTAGAAACTTCAGATTTCAGCTTAGTCCTCCATACTGCCATCAATTGTAGCGCTTTCCAGAACGTAAGTGTTAGGTTTTTTCCCTGATTCCATAGGGGCACGTGGTGAGACCTGGTACTCCACTTGCTGTCGTCACTGATGGATACTTTGAAAGGAAAGCTATTTCGTCAACAGACTGGAGTTTTAATTTCTAGAAGCCTGGCAGTGGATCTTCAGTTGGATTACAACCTCCAGGGCTCTCAGTTTTCAGAACAGTTGTGTATACTGGTAGTTACAAGAGTATTTGGGACAGTTGTTTCTCTCGTGTGCAAGAACGTTTTGAAGTTATGTTAAACTTTTTTTAGTGACTGCATGGTGGTATCTGCCTGTTATTTTTTTACTGCAGCATGGTTATACTGACTATTTTTCCCCATGTGATAATCAAATCTGCATGGTTCCGTTTTAACTTCCGACTTGGGGGTCGGATCTGTCGTTTCCCCAAACAGTAAATGATACTAATTATGAAAGTGCTACTGAGGAAAATTTGGTGGACCTGGGAGCATTTTACAGAGGAGATCAGTGTCATTCTCTGAAGAAAGCAATCTCATCCCTGCTCAGTCCTTCATTCACATCACCCTCTTCCTTGTGCCAGCACAAGCATTTTTGCTGCACTGTGGTGGTCTGACTGACATGGGCTAAAACTAACCCAGCAAAAGATGCTGCCTAACCTGTGTTTCTGCCTGAGGTTTGTGCAGGCAGCAGCACAGGACTGGGAAGGAGTGCTGGAGAGCGGGAGGGGAGCGGGACTGCCTCTCCTGGCAGCCATGCTGGCTTCCGCTGGCGTGATCTGAGCACATGGTATGAGGAAACCAAATGATCTCCGGCAGTCACCTAGCAAATCAATGACAGAGCCAGAAAAAAACCATAGACTTTCTTGACGATTGAGGTATTTTCGTGTCCTAGAAAAGGAGGCATGAAATCCCTTGCACACCTGGATCAACCGTTCACCCAAACGCCTTTGATTTGTGTCATTTCAGTCAGCTTGTCAAGCCAAATATGTCTGTTTTCTGAGGTGTGCTTCACTATAAGAGGATAAACGTCATTCATTTTGGCTTTCATTACTTTCTGTTTTAGGGACTGCATGAAAATGGGAGAAGTGGATGGCAAAAAGATTGGCTGCACTGTTAGCCTTTTGGTTTGTATACTACTTTTTCTTTCCCTTTTTGATATGAGTTGAGCATTTTCTAGTATACAGCCACACATCTGAATAGGAGGTACCTTGCTTCCTGATGCAGTTTGAGTAGAAGCTGACAGAATAATACTGCACTTAGGGTCACTGATATTTTTTTTTTTTTTTCCCCAGGGTGAAATTGATACAGTGGGGAGTTAGTCTTCCTCGGCATTTTATAGTTGGGCTCTGAGAGGTCTCTAATACTGCTTTATTCATTTTCACTCTCTTCCTACTGGATAAACTTCACCAAAGTATTTTCTAAGTTTAATTGGTCTCTGAGTTCATAGAAACAAACAAGCCTTTCCTCTTTCCCCAAACCCAACAAAACTTACGTGATTTCTCCTGTTTCCTTTCTTCCCTAATAACTGATGTGAGTTGGTTCTTATGACATACAATATGGGATGTCTTCTGAAGACTGCAGGCTATCTATTCTCTTCCCAATAGAAGAGCCAGAAATGCTGCTCAAGACCTGCTCTTGGCATGTTATCATCATTACAACAAACCAACAGTGCAAACTTGTAGTATGAAAAAGATTTCATTTTTGTTTACAAGATGCATTTTGGTTCTAGGCCAGTTTCCACTGACAAGTTTGTTGACTTCCGTTAACCTTGGAAAGTTTCCATTTTCATGGTGAATGTTTTGGAAAGCTGTATTTTTAGCCAGGGAAAAAAACAGAATAAGCTGACTTGTAATTCTGCATTTTTGACGTCAGTGAAACAATTTAGTATCACTTCTAAGTAGCAGTTACACATAAGAGAATAAAGGATTTCTTCAGTAGGAAAATAGTGCTCTCTAAATAGGAATGATGTTTACTACGTAGCTGTAGAGCAGCTGGCTTCCTGTCAGAATATCTGGCATGATCTGAATTCTGTAAAGCACCTGGATTATTTTCATCCTATCACTAAGGAGTTTTTAAACTATTATTAGCAAATCATCCAAGATTTGCACAAAAAGAAAATTCAAATATTTAAAAACCCCAAAGCACCATAATACTTTTTAATGGGATTTTCAATAACTTGTGCAGGCTAAGGTGGATTTCATATCCTAATAATTTTCAGACAAATTTTAATACTATTCGCACAGCAGAGATACAATGAATGCTAAATTTTGAAAAGGAAATTTCAATTACAGAAGTAGCACACAAATTCTGAAGACATTTGCTTGCCTATATGATGGATGAACTGGTTGTCATCTCAAAGGATGTTTCATGAAATGAGTAATCAGATGAATGTTAAAAATTATTTGAGGTCCAGAGGAGGAAGCCATATTTCATTTTTCACCACTACTTTGAAGGTACTCTGACTTCCAAAGAGAAGAGGACTGGTTGGTGCGAAAAGAGAATTTTTACATTGTTTTGCCATAGAGGTATATGCTGTTCTTCCAGAAGGGAGAACTGTCCAAGTTAACCAAGTTATCAAATTAACTGGAATTACACCACATCATGAAATATGCAGAAGGGGTATGCACCAGCAGCAATAACTTAGATGAAAGGAGAAGGTAGGAACTTTTTCCCTACTCTCCCCACCCTCTGGATCATCTGGAGTAGGTTTCACATTAGTAATGCTTGTGTGGAAAAGCTAGTTTAAGAGGTGGCTCATGGAGTTAGTTCCTCATGCATAAGAATCACCCAACTCCAATTTGACAGTTGAATTTCTGATGAAAGAACTCTATCATCACAGAGCTATACAAAAGCTTTGAAAGTGTATTGAATAATTTTTGGTAACTCACTGGGGAGTCTTTCTCTGGCGTATCTCTGGTCCTCATTGGGGTTTGATATTTAATTGATAATTTCAGGTTCTATTAATTTAAAATCATATCTTTTTTTTAGAAAGAGGACGTTTTCCTGGGATGCTCCACTCTAGCATATGACATCATGCCATATAAGTAGAACATGTCCACATTGCCTGTTTGAATGTTGTTTTCAAACTGTTTTTTCTTGGGGGGGGGGGGGGGGGAAAGGG
>JAVKLA010000005.1:30238226-30275556 GCA_034782735.1 Sagittarius serpentarius
AGCGCGCTTCATTTTATGACTTTTCTATTGCTCTTGATTTTTATAGCAGTATAAACAAACTAAATCATTTCTTCCAATGTATTAATTACGGAAGTCTACTTTTTACATCATGTCCCGTTTGAAGACTACATCTGTTACATTTTGTAGCTTGAGATAGCTTGCTGAAAAATCACATGACACCTTTATTAGCATGATGTACTTCCTGAGCTGTGACTGGGTTGTCTTGCTATGGTCTGCCTTACAGACCAACTGGCCGTTGTCAGAGCTGGGCTTCAGAGAAGAACCAGTTCATTTGTATAGTTTAGACTTGTGACAAGCACCGGAGCCTTTAGTGCTTAGGACTAAGAGCCGAGAAGTCTAGTACTGCAGTTCGCTGCCATATTTCATCTTATCTTTATGCTTTATTGCTCGCAATTCTGTATTGTAGATTATGCTTTTTTCAGGCAAGTAAATATGAACATACAAACAGGTATTTTTTCATTTTCTCTTGTAAAGAGAAGCATCTGTTCCTGACCTACACCTTGTGGGAGGAAAAGAGAAGTCTTTGGATTATAAAGGCAGGTGGTGGCCTAAAGGAGGGGGCATGTCATTGCAGAGCTACTGATATGTAGTCGTTTTCTCAAGTCAGTTAAAAAATACTTTCTCTATGAAGTTTATCTTTTGATATTTTCATAATGTTCCTCCCACCTTTCTCTTTGACGACAACTCAATTTAGGAAACGGTGGCACAGAATAAGAATACCATACAGTAGGGGAAAAATTTTGGCCACTTGCTTAGAGTTCAAAATAGTAAATGATTTGAATAATAGAACAGAAATTGTTAATTGCTAATGAGGACCAGTGCTAGATTCTTGTATCCTATAAATTTTTATTGACCAAGGCAGGTTATCCTGAACGTTAAGTATGGCTAGCAGGGGGAATCTAGCTACGTGTCCATAGCAAGGATGGCAGTACTTGTGAACAGTGCTATAGGGTTGTGCTCCTCTCCCTGTAACTTTTTCCTAGTTTGTTTTAGGGCTTGCAAATAAATAACGGATGTTCTGAAGGAAGAGTTTTGATGTTGCATCCCATCTGTTACCCACGTAACAACAAATAGCAGTTATACATCCAGAAATCTTTAGCCACTTTTAGAAATTATGTCCTGGATATCACTTTAGAGTGCAACTTTGTATATTTCAGTCATGCAATGCAATATTTATGCATGAGTTACCAGTTCGCAGCATCAGTTAGGGCTGAAGAAACCACATTTTTCATGCAGGATTGTGCCGTTTACAATACTGAGTAGTTCTTCGTAAAGCTACCAAAGCCCTGGCATTTTGCTATGACAGAAGGAACAGTGGGCATATCAGGCAGTAGATATTTTGTTAAAATATGAATACAAAAGTCAGAGTGCTGTCAATATTTTAAAATCAACATACAGCTATCAGCAAGATCTTAAATGGACTAAGGATACATGGGTGCATTTTTTGGATGGATTGTATTTATAAAGAAAGAACCGTCAGATTTCAGTTCTGTCAGGTTCTTTCTGTTATGTTCTATGAGGATTTTAAAAAAATGTTGACTTGTCTACTGAAAATTTACTATTCTGTTTACTATTTCTTACTGTATTACTGCAGTTCTGTATAATGACTTTGTACATGTGAAACTTTCAAATATATGCATGTATTTCTAGAGCTTTATGTTTGAAGTCTTTTGTTTGCAACCACTGTCAGATTTATTAACTCCTATGTTTCATTACAAAATTCAATTTTGTTGCAGAATTTTTACAAGACAGAACTGAACAAGGAAGAAATGTATATTCGCTATATTCATAAGCTGTATGACCTACATCTGAAAGCACAAAACTTCACAGGTAATTGAGTACAAACTAGAAAAAGATATATAGGACTGGTCCATGATTTGCAGTCTTTCGCAAAGCTGTGAGCTGTATCCTCAGTGCAGAACATCCTGACCCCGAGTTTCCTTGCCCAATTAACATCTTTCTCAAAATACGGCTTTTTTTCAGCCCCACAGCTCCACTACTTGCTGTGCCACATTGAATGTAAATGACTACTATTGATACGTACTAGCAATAAATGTGTGATACAGTCATTCTTCACCCAAGAGGAGTAAGGTTTAGAGGAAATTTTTATGAGTCCATTTGATAGTATCTGAGTCTATATACTTTTCTGGTTAGCTGTTTGGTGTGGTGTTTCTACACGCTGTGTTTCAGAACCTAACTTTTAGGTTAAAAAAAGAGAAGAGAGGAAGACCCGTATCACTTACTAACAGTGAGACAGAGACCCTAAAACCTGTGACGAGTATGGCACTTTGCTGAT
Organism: Sagittarius serpentarius; assembly: GCA_034782735.1. Classification (NCBI taxonomy): domain Eukaryota; kingdom Metazoa; phylum Chordata; class Aves; order Accipitriformes; family Sagittariidae; genus Sagittarius; species Sagittarius serpentarius. The sequence continues at coordinate 30,240,544 of JAVKLA010000005.1, forward strand.
GTCTTTCTGAATCTTCACATACCACATTTGCAGTACTGTTGTCCAGGATTTCTCAGTGCGAATTTAGTGTCACAGCTGGCCATTATCTTTTAAATTAAGAAATGAGGATAATGCACATGATGGTTGTTTATGCAACAAAGTGCACTTCATTTGGGTAACTACATGCCATCAGTAATTGCTGGAGAAGATAAAAGCGGTATGTCTTTAAACAGTCTTTGGTTTCCAAAATATTTAACTGACCTTAAAATACCTCCATCTTTTCCCCAGTGTTTGCAATTGCAACTGCATGTGTTTGGAACCTCTCTGGATCTTTTTCTTTCTTGAAAGCACATTAGTTGGCTGGGGCTCACTAGTAAACAGGCTACAGGTACCTACTGCCGCAGCAAATTTCCTTATGCTTTTCTGCTGTCCATAGGAAAGATCCTCTGCTTGGCATTTCCACAGTCCCTTTGCAGTTCATGGGTTTAAAGTGTAGACCAGATAGCAGGATATATTAAGGAGAGATTTCAGTTTCCTCGTGACCTGGCAGCAGTGAGTCACGAGAGAGTTTTGATTATCAAGCACTGTCTTTGCCACAGCTGGCTTTTGTGCCAAACTCTTAATTTCCTGATTTTACATAACAGATCTGAGTAACTCTTTCAGCAATGTTGAGTTCCCTTTACCCATTGGCTGCTAATATGTGTCCAGTTTACCTTCAGCAGTGGTAGGAACCTAATTTTGCAAATTGTTTTGCCATCCGTTCTTATTTTAAAAAGTATTTTGCTCAAAATTTATTTCCAGGACTTTTCTGTATTTGCTGTGTGTTTATTATTAACACGTGTGATTTTTGCATTCTTTGCTATGGTAGAGTCCAGAACTCTGATTCTTTTTTTATACACCCCCCCCGCCCCCCAAGAGAGGCTTAAGGAAGGATTGTTTCACACCCGTGACACTGGGGTAGAGATAGTCTTTCCACTAGAAAACAGACTTATGTAGTCCATTGCCTTGCCCTATCAGTCAATGACAACACACAGACCTTTTGTAAATCAGCTGATCTAACATGGGAGTAGGAAAAGAAGTTTGCTACTTCAGTGGCATTCCTACATGTTGCACCATTAGTTTGCTAACTGCATAGTTTCGTTCTAGGGATAAAGCCAGCTTGCCCTTAAAATAATTTTTCTCTCCTTTTGTAGTATGACTCACAGGACTGTCTCTAATAAACCTCTGTAAAAAAAAAAAAGTCCTTTTTAATAGAAAACATAGCTTCAAATCTTTCTGCACCCAGCGCTCAGTTACAGCTATAAATGTAACTCTCTTGAGGCTGAAGCGCATAAAGGCAGTGATTCCTCTTGTGTCCCCTCAGTCACCTGAAAAGTGTAATGAGATTGTCTTTGTATCTATCCATCTTGAAAATGTTTAGGTTTTTTGAATCTTTCCTGTATAAATTGAATTTCCCACATTATGAGTCAGCCCTGTTTATCTCTCCTTACTGTTTTGGTGCACAGCCAGTAGTTGCAGACCTCTCCCAAAGGTACCAATATGTTATTTGTTATGCTGGCTGCTGCCAGACACAGGATGCGGGGTAGAGGAACCCTTCAGACCTTTCGTCCAGTATGGCTGTTCTTAGTTTAGAAACCTTGTATATACATTTATGGTTAAGTTAAAAAAAAATATTGTGACGGCAAAAATCTGTTAAAACGAAGTACTTGGATGCCAAGTTAGAAAGGAGGGGTCATAGTGAGCTATCCTGACATGTATTCTTTAAGATTTGTTGTTACCAACTTCCTGGATTTTTTAAACTGGTATATAAATGTGCTGCGTATTTTGAGTACCAAACTGTAGCTTGAAACTACGACAAAGGATGTTACCAGTCAAGCAGCCTGAAAGCTGTGTGATGCCAGAATTAAGATTATCTGTGCGACTTCACCTGTCTCCCTTGCACATACGTACTGCACTGCAGCATCATTTTGCACCATGCTTAGCATTTTACAACGCTGGGATTCAAAACACACTCTCCCACAAACATCTGCTGCAGTGATGTTTTTTTGTCCACGGATTCTTGAGCTGGATGCGTAAGAGGAGCACTACTGTTAGGAAAGAACTCTGTACCGTTTGGTTTAAGTCACCTGTCTTATGGGAACTCATGGCAGATGCAGACGTAAGATATGGTTGTCTGGGGCAACCTTCCCTTAGCATAAGAAGTACTTTAGTACTTTATAGGGTTTTTTTGCCTTATGTACAACCTATAAAACCTGCAATAACGTAAGTCCAGTAGGCAACTTCTTTCTCCAGTGCAGTACGTCTCCAGAACGTGGCCCATCTCTGTACTGACTCACTCATGCAAAGTGGTCCTGTGAGTGGAAAAATAAGACTGGGAACACTAACTTGGAAAACAACAATAATGCATATGCACAGTTGGCCAAATTTTATTGTCATAACCAGTAGTAATTCTGGTGTTTCGTAATTGGCCAAAGTCTGACTTTGCAATGAAGAGATTCGTTTGATGTTAGTTTTAGTGTACTATTTCTGAGGAATTCTTTAAGTGAAAAATAAGAATAATAATTTGGATACTCCCAGATAATTTCTACCAACCATGATCTGAAGATTACTGCATGGTTCTCTGACCAGAGAGCAACAATAGGTTTGATTCCTTCCAAACCTAAAAATAAATTAAATTTTAAAATTAAAAAAAAAAAAAAAAAAAAGTGTTGTGTGTGCCCTTCTAAATTATTTGATATAGCAGAGTGTTAAGGCTCAGCTATGAGGGATTTATTCCTGTTACGGAAAGAATGGAGTCTATTAAGCACACATCTGCCTCTCCCATTTCCCTCCCAGCCCTGATCTCTTTTGGACTGTGTCCACAGTCCTGTCTGTCTTCTTTCCTCTTTCTTTACTGATGTTCCTCGGCCTCCGGTCCTTGTTCCCTTGTTCAGACAGCAGAGCCATTGAGAGTTTCTCCTAAGCAGTAGGGAAGACAAGGGCTAAGAACGAAATTGTTTCTTAATTTCTCTGTCCCCTTTGTATTGTCAGACTCCAGGAAAACCGTCCCAGGGACTCCACTTTAGTGTGTGAAAATTGTAAGCTGAATTTTTTCTAGCTGTAGCTAGTACCTCTGTCCAAAACGAGCACGACCATCTGTCTTATACTTGAAATCAATCGGTTACCCATTAAAAAGGTGCATCTCATCAGGAGCCTTCACACCACTGTGTACTTTGTTCGGCTGTTTTTGTTTGGTGTTCCTAAGTACCACGCTATAATTTGTCTTGTAGAGGCTGCCTACACACTCCTGCTGTACGATGAGCTGTTGGAGTGGTCTGATCGGCCCCTGAGGGAATTTCTCAACTACCCCATGCAAACAGAGTGGCAACGTAAAGAGTGTCTCCATCTGACCATCATTCAGAACTTTGACAGGGGAAAGGTAAAATAGTCCTGGTTTACTGACTGGAGCTGGAAAGGAGAGTTTATTCATTTTTAGGACGTTACTTCCAGGGTTGCAGTCTTTTCTCATATAGATGGGAAGTGTTTGACATTGCCTGATTAAGCAGTTACTTAGCGACGCAGTCGGTTTCTTCTAATCCTGTATTTGTATCCTAGAAATCCCACACTTACCTGTGAGAATAATTTGCACTTGTGTAGTAATTCGCTTTGTAACTGTCAAAGCACTTTTATAAAAAAGATAGTGTAATTTCTCCCCATTCTAAAGGTGGTGGAAATGAGCCATATAAAGCTGAAATTCACTTAGTGACCAAATGAGGAAAAAAAATTGGGGGATCTGGATTATTAGGACTATGTTTACACCTTCTAAATCATGTTGTGTCTTTTAGAATAGCAATTACGGACTCTCGAAAAAGGAATGGGTTTTGGGGATCACAGTTCATTGTCATCACTGAGAATGCTTATTCTGAATTAAGCAAGAGTAATTATCCTGTAGTCTAAAATTTTATATATGCTTTGTGTGATGATGTGTCTTGCTGATAAACAAGCAATTCATTGCAATTATGTGTAGCTAATGTAATATCCATGTAAGCCTAGTAAATGTAATCACACTGATGTTGATCATCAGTCTTTTAAAAAAAAAATTGTAATCAGCTTACAGAGTTGAACTTACATGGTGCAACAAAATGTTTCTCAACCTCCAAAAATTACGGAGGATACGTTAAGAATACAATTTTAAAATGTAAAAATCATACTGTGTTGAATCAATCTCATATGTAGTGTTAAAAGAGATGTCTATCGCTCTTGCAGTGACTTACATCTTGTGCAGTGATAGCCCTGTAAGAATCATTTATTAAATAAGTGTCTAAATATATTTTCGATCCTTCAGAGAGTTCATCAGTGTTACTCAGAAGCTATCAGTATGTCTAGTGGACAATATGTTGAAGTATTTTCAGTTACTGGAAGTATAACTTAGTATAGAAAGAACAGACCACTGATAAATCACAAACTGTCAAACAGTTGCTTTGATATTGCTGGACATCTTTTGCTTGCTTGCAGTGCTGGGAAAATGGCATTATCTTATGCAGGAAAATTGCAGAACAGTACGAGAGCTACTATGACTACAGAAACCTCAGCAAGATGAGGGTAATGTACCTGAGTACTTTTTATCAATCAGAGATCCAAAAGCTTTTTAGTTTGGGTTATGAAATATTACTTAGAAAATTAAATTTGCCGTGGAATGGTCCTTAGGTTCGGTTTGCAAACTCTATTTATTAGTTTGTGGGTTTTTCCTGCAATAAAGATTATAAAGAGGAGTGCGAACTTTTTGAAGAAAAATGAGAAAATAAATGATCTTGCAATGTTTGTACCTGTACAGCACTGCTTTTGTGTGCATGCCTATGCAGAAAAGTTGTATTGCAAATTCACTTTCATTGGTTTCCTATGGTTTATCCAGGGAATGTGCTCTATGCAGTCCTTCACTAGGAGCAGCAACGTGTCTTCGCGGTTGTAATTGTGAGCAAACAGCTTGCAACAAGCAACGTGCACCTTTGCAATTTTTTTATTTGCTGCTTAAAAATATGGTCTGTTTAATATCATCTAGCCAAAAGGAATCTTTCCTGACACAGTCTTCCTGCTTTCTGTCTCGTATTTCTCGGAACCCTAAGCATTGTTTCTTTCTTCATTCTTTCTGATACTGTATTTTAAAGATTATTCAGTCTTCCCTTTTCTTGTCTGCTTCTGATGGATTCAATTTTATATTACGGCTTCCTTTTTAAATTTTCTGTAGGTGTAGGATGCTTGCTGCTGGGACTAACTGAAGTATACTTAATCCAGAGCTGCTTAACAGCATTATGCAAAATTCTCAACGCAGAGCTATGTGGCAGTATTCCCTTTGATCCGCTTATTCCATATACATTTAGATATCCCAGTGGCAAAATCCTATAAGCAAAAGCAAACTGACTGTCGTCGTGTGAATAAAATAATTAGTTTATGCATGTTTAATTAATTGTACTTAATGTGTTTTGTGTTTGAATTGGGAAATATCCTTCTGCTATATCTGTGTTACTTACGGTAATCCCAAAATGGAGGTGCGGGGATTTCTCATAGAAATATAACATAACGAGGCAGCTGCTGGTACGTACACCTTAAATAGCTGTCTGCATTACCTAAAATAGGGCTAATACTGGGGTTTTTCACAGTATTAAGAACTTAAGAACAGAGAACGCTGTGCTGAAATATCATCACAAAAAGGGGACTTTGACAGTAAGATCACTTTTGTGTCAGTGTTTTGAGTGAAATAAAAGCAGGATGTATTGATCAAAAATGACGTTTATTGCTATTGTGAGATTTTTAAAGGAACTCATATTTGATGCTTAAATCATTGGAATCTGGTATGATTTGGACACCACTCTCTTGAATATGGAAATTGGAATTTGCTAACTAAACTGACCACACTACTGCCATGTGTTTGGATGATTAGCAGATTACTGGGTCATGTGTTTCAGACTGTGTTTCTATTACTCCCATTTTTCATTAAAGATCTGTGCATGTTGCCATTAATCTAATATTTTACCCCTTTAATACAGGTACTTCATATTTAAAAGCAATTTTTTTTAATCCTTGGAAACTCTCAGGTCGTTAAGAAGTATAATTATTTAATCTGATGCATTCAGAGACTTCTGGATGTCCTGATTGTTGCTCAGAGGTGTGCACTGCAATTCCAGTACTCCAGAGCAGTGTGCTGAAAGACCCTTCCTTTTGTGATAGCTTAAGGTAAAAATATGTTTTAAAAAAGACTAATTGCATTTCTTATCAATCTCACCCAGATGATGGAAGCATCTTTGTATGATAAAATTATGGATCAGCAGCGTTTGGAGCCAGAATTTTTCAGAGTTGGATTCTATGGAAAAAAGTTTCCATTCTTCTTGAGAGTAAGTGAATAGAAGATACAACGGAGTAATTCTGGAATTCATGCTGTCATTCATAATCGCTTTTCTCTATGTGCGAATTTGATTGTACCATATACAAGTTCTTACCCTATGAGAAACAGGGAATTCTTTGTGATAATTAATGAAATATCATTGTGTTTAAAGGGCTAAGAAAAGGTCCTGTCTAATGGAAAGACAAATGCTAGGCTTCCAGAGTCCCGCATAAACTTAACATTCATGTTTATGTTGGAAACCACGCACCTGTACTATTCCACAGACCAATGTCATCTTTTCATAGTAGTTTGTTCCCTTTGTCCTGTTCTGTTGCTGCTGGTGGCTGCTCAGAAGGCGGCTGTCAGAAGAGGTGTCGCTCTTGGCAGTGGGACTATCAGTAATTTAGCATTTAAGTAATTACATTCCCAAGTTCCATTTTTTTTGCAATGACTTCGAAATTCAGCATGCTGGGTTTCATTGATTATCAACGTACTAGAGGTGACAAGATAAAGTTACTCTTGACCATTAATCTTGGATTCTAAAGTTACTGAAGTGCCCTTGAAAATGTTAGTGGTGTTTACACTGTTCCCCTCTTCCACAGTCTGCAGTGGTTTAGCTGCATTGACTGTCACCTTGGGAAGAAAACAGAATCCGTCTTATTCATGGAGCCGCTGCAATAGTAATCCAAGCTTCTCTTCCTATGATAATTCAAATAAGTGACGAAGGAATCTCCTCTGTATGGTGGAGGCCTAAAAAGCCTGGTTTTTCTTTGCCTTTGTGGTGGGGAAAATGACAAATTCCAAATGGTAAATATAGCATGAATCTCTCCTCTTTAAAAGCGATGCACAAAAAGAGTCTGATGGGCACCGAGGTTTTGATATTACCTAGTAGTTATCTGAATTTAACATCTGTATAAACCAATTTGAAAATGTTAATTAGAATGAATTTAATGTTTAGATTACTAAATGTCAACTGATGAAGTAAAAGTACTGGAAAAAGCTGCACAATAGTGCAAAACTTACAGACCTGTAGGTCTTTCACTGCTTACGCATCTGCCCAGGAAGTATTTATGCATTTTCCAAGTTAAATGTACATAGCACAGACCTGTGCTTGCAGCACCAGCAAGGAATACCTCCAAACTTAGTATATTTGATTTAATTTTTTTATGGCAAAGCAGTTTGGAAGTCTGGCTGTGTTTGCTATAGCAGGAATAAAGAATAAAGCGTTCACGTTTTAATTTGTAGGTGCCCAGTAACAGTACTGCAGTTGATTTCTTGTAGCAATTGCCATGAAAGTCCAGGCTCTCGGAATTCAACGCTTCCTGTCCCTGTTGTCAAGATACTATAAGGACAACAACTGTTTCTATCTAAACCTGCTTCAAGAGGAACACATTCGTAATGACTTTTTAGAATTTTCTAATACAGATTTTAAAAGGAAATTCATTTAACCGTTTTTCGAAAAACGGTTAAGATCTTTCCTTATTTCAAACATGTGCAAGCAGAATCAAACCAAAAAGTGCTGTCCACAGCTACAGGAAGCCCTCAGCATCGCCACGGTCAGTGACTAGTTCCAACGGGTACTCCAGATCCAGGCATCTCACGTTTAATGTGGGACGTGTATTGTTTCTGTATTCATTTTGCACAATCTTGGCAAAATAATGGTGCAGCTACACAGTGGGCATGCAGGTAAAACAAATTATGTTGGAGCCAGGAGTGTTCTTTTACTTCGTATTGCAAAAACTGGATAATTTTAATTTACCAGGCTGACTACTGATAAACATTTAGAGGATAAGGCAAACTGAATGCATTCTACCATTTTCTTATGCATTGTTTTTCTTCAGAATTGTATAACTTCAAAGCAGAGTTTCTTAGTTCCTCATGAAAAGGACTTTCAGCCCATTTCATTGTCTTAACTGTCTGTTGCATTATATTTTTGTTACATATTTTATACAGTTGGATATGTTATGTTAGTTACATACCTTAATCCAATAAGAACCATTTCTCCCTTCTGATTTTTATTAAAGCTTTAAGCATAATTGTTCGATTTTTCCAGACTTTTGCATAAAGCATACTTCGTATGGTAAGATTTCCTTCTTCTAAGTAACCTGTTGTTTCTAGAGTTCTTATTTTCATTCTTGCTTTTGTTTCTTATTTTTTCTTTCTTAAAATGATGTAACAATTGCCTGGAAAGTCTATATTTAAGAGCGTGTGTCTGGATCTAGCTAATGATACCCAATTATTTTCACATAACTTGCTCTTGGTTTTTTTTTTTTCTTCTTCTGCTCAGAATAAGGAATTTGTTTGCCGAGGACATGACTATGAAAGGCTGGAGGCCTTCCAGCAGCGAATGTTGAATGAGTTCCCACATGCCATTGCTATGCAACATGCTAATCAGCCAGATGAGACCATCTTTCAGGCAGAAGCACAGTGTATCCACATGATCACAAACCAATACACTGCAGTTAACGTCTTTCATGCTTTTAAAAACTGTAGGTACACCTATAGCCAATTTCAATGACAATGTGCCTCCACTGAAATAAATGGTAGGTGAGAATTCCCCTGCAATTTGTCCCAGTCACTCTATTATGTTTGGAATTTTTTTGTGTAATTGTTCATTTTATTTAAAAATTCACTGACAGGTTGTTAAGATTCTTACTTTAGCCAAAAATACTTGTAGAGCTATCACCACTGTGATAATGGTGTATCAGTTCAAGTTACAGTAATTCACGTTCTTACAATACAACATAATGTTAGCATGGCGTGACATATTCTGTGTAAGAATATATTTAATTAAATCCCTTTACTCCATGTGCTATTCCATGTAAGTAGCTCTGTTTCAAAAGTAAATATGAAATTTTCAACAAAACAGTGTAAAGAAATCCCAAACCATCAAAAAATCTGTCCGATTCCTTTCCCAAGCCATTAATAGTCTAGAAGCATTTCATGATACACACTTAAAAGAGTTTTTTACTTCAGGATTCAATGTGCTCTGCTAATTTGAATGAAGTGGTTTAGCCTTAACTCTTTACATATAGATTTGCAGATATATGCAGTGACACCAATTCCAGAAAACCAGGAAGTCCTGCAGAGAGACGGCATTCCCGATAACATCAAGAGCTTTTACAAAGTAAATCATATCTGGCGATTCCGGTATGACAGGCCATTTCACAAAGGGACCAAAGACAAGGAAAATGAATTCAAGGTAAAGTACCATGCCCTTTCCTGAGCTACTGGACCTATGGATTTATTTGTAACATCAATGATAGTTGTGTTACTGAAACATTGTCTACAGTTGTGTTGTTCAACCAAATGTGGTATAACAAATGATCTAGAGGAGATGGTAGCTCAGGATTGACTATTTCACTTCTCCTTTTACTTAAAATAATATGAAAAATATTATGGGAGATGGGAACGTCTTGTTGTATGTGGGAATAGGAGAGAAAAAAGTACCCATTTGCCAATTTTGCGAATAAAAAAATTTTGTGATATATAGAAGGCAGAACTGGAGACAGCAGAACAGCCTCCAGAGGAGTTTATAAGGCAGATGGGAAAACTTTGTTAAGTAGGTAATCTGGGGTATGGGTAGGATTGCCAAAAGTTACCTCTCCCTAGAGCAAGGGAGAGACAGTTTTGACTAAACTGCAGCGTATTGTTCTGTTCCTGTGATATCAAGACTAAAAACTACCTCTGGACTTAGGGATTGTCTCAGGGAAGAGCAATCGTTCCTTCCCTAATATGTAAATGACTTCCGTTCCTCCTAATAAAAATGTCATACTGAAAACTCATCTTACGTTCTTCTGGTGTAATTTTAATTCTGGCCCGCCAGACACACTTACATGCTGATGCAGAATATATTTTGGTATTCGGACACACAAAGAGAATTATCCCATAATAATTTTGTAATAAAATTAGAGGAAAGAACTGTAAGGGTAATAAGTTAGCTGAATTAAGTCACTATTTTCCTCTAAAGCTTAGGGCTTTATTTTAATTGTACAGCTTATATACATTTTGCGTAAGCAGTGTCCTATGTGTTGACTTGTCATTTTACCAACTTCTTGCACGAAGTGTTTGACGGTAGTATATTGGAGTATCCCATCGGCCATGCATTGTGGAATCTCATATAGGACTTTGCAGAGGAGAGCTGGTCACTTTGTGTGATCTGTAAGTTGTTCTGCTTCAGAACTCTCCCTCTTCTCAGATGTTATCTCGGAAAGGAAATACTAAAATGCTAATTTAGTTGTGAGTGACTTTTGGAGATTAGGGGACAACATATAATATAGAATAATACCATGTTTAAGAGTGAAGAATCAGCAGAATTTACTGCTTTAGTAGTAGGTCCTAGAAAGTAAGGAGAAAAGCGAATGTCATAGGCTTCTGGGATAGACATTTCAGTAGAAATGTGGGTGTTAATACTTTTTTTAATGTGTACTGTTACTCAAATGAAGGTATTCGTAAAGAAAACTGGGAATAATTAAGAAAAATATAGAGGCAATTTAGGGAAACAAATTGGTTTTGTATCTTGTAGAGTCTATGGGTGGAGAGAACCACGCTGATCTTGGTGCAGAGTTTACCTGGAATATCTCGTTGGTTTGAAGTGGAAAAACGTGAAGTAGTGAGTATGAGGCTGATGGCAATACATGTTGTGGGTTGGTTTACTTCCTTAGTCGTATGTTATTTGATGAACTACTTTAAGAGTTAGTACCCATATCTAATTTCTTTGAGCAAGTTTTCAAGCTGGCTATGACAAAAGTATTTAAAAAGTATTTTGAGTTGTCTGGTTTCTCTTGTCTTGAAAAGTGTTATTAAGAACCACCCTTACTCATTTAAACAGTTGAGGAAAAAAGAAGTTGAGAACAATCATGGGCAGCCAACGGCAACATTTAATGTCAGCAAATTACTTTCTTAGAACTCAGCATGATGTAACATTTAATACTTAGAATATCTACAGCTTAACATGTCTTTCAGTATTCTTGAAAAGTAAACTTGCTCCAAGTTCCTGTACTGTAATAAATGCCCTGTGGGTATAACTGTGTGTCAGCCTAGAGCTCCGTTGAAGTTCCCGGTTCTCAGCATGGGCGGGGAAGCATGCCCACGCAGAACCTGTGGGAATAGGGTCTCACGTAGCAATCTGTTAGTGACACGCTGCAATTTCTTCTCCTTCCGTGTTGTTATTTTTCTTAGAAAATCCTTAAATACATTTCAAATGTATTTGGAGGAGTGCTCCTCCTATAAAGATCTCTAAATAATTGGTCAGTTAAGCCTGGGAGTGCAACACCTGTAACTGTTTTCCTTCCTGTCAAAGCCAGTCTTACAATAGTCCCATTAAATATAGGGATACCATTGTACAGCTGATTTTCCCTAAAACTCTCGTGTTTTTCTTTTATAATAGCAACAAAATGTCATTCATTCACCATCCTGATATTCCCCTGTAGAAAACAAAAATGGAATTTAGTAAAAATCAGAAAATTGTGTGACATGAGAAATTTTGTTAGTTGACTCTTACTGAGTTAACTAGGTTAATACAAGCCCTAATATGAAGATCCTCAGTTCACTATCGTGTTACCGTTATAGTCACCATTTCCAAAAGTTAACCGTAAGCATTTTTCTTGGGCACATACTAGATCACGACTCAGATTTGTGCTTGTATGTTTTGGTAAATTATAGCAACTGCAGGCCTGTATTCTTCCCATTGCTGAGCTTTTGGCTTTTCCTGCAGTTCATGCTACCTGTGAGAAAAGCTTCCTCACCCTCTAGAGAGGACAGGCACATCCCACTCAAGGACTGCCCTTGACTATAACTTGATTATCAGCTTTCATTCAAAATCCTCATCCATAATGTCTAGTTGTTGACTTCACTTTGGGTGGAGGAACTAGCTCACCCATACTTAAGTTCTGCTTTGTGCCCTTAAGCACAGTGAAGCTCCTCTCCCTGACCTCAAGCCCAGTTTAGGTAAAGTTAACAAGGACGGTTTAGCCCTAAATTCCAAGAGTTCCACCAGAAGCTGAAGCATGAGAGTGTTTTGCAGCAAGGGCTGAGTGTCCCTCAAGGTCAGATAATGGATCTACAAGAGAGGGAGGGTTGTTTATTTTGGTCCTTGATTACGTGATAAAATCAGTTCTCTCTGTGCTCAGTGTACACTCAGTGTAGCCCAGGTGAGAAGAACTTTTTCTGCCCCAATACTCTAGAAAATTTAATAACATTGTTTTAACATCTTTTAAGAAACGAGAAATTACCTTTACTATTTTTCATCTTTCGACTGAGGATTAAGTATGCTTGCAATGTTCTTCACCTCTCTTTCAGGTGGAAATGAGCCCCCTTGAGAATGCTATTGAAGTCTTAGAAAACAAGAACCAGCAGCTGAGAACACTGATTAGTCAGTGTCAAACTAGACAGATGCAAAATATTAACCCTCTCACAATGTGTCTAAATGGGGTCATTGATGCAGCAGTTAATGGTGGAGTTGCTAGATACCAAGAGGTAAGTAATTATTTTTCTGTTTATTAAAAGCCTGCTATAAGACAGTTTCTTACTGTTTTCTTCCTCTGTACAGATGCAGCTCCTCTGTATGAATTGAGGACAGAAAGTAACAGTAATAGTAAGCAGTAATAGTTTTAATTATACCTATATTGCAGTTTTGGGTGAGGTCATGTTAAATATGTATAGCTTTATTAAAACAACTGTTTTGCTGCAGATAGTCCCATAAACTTACTCCAGCGATGAGTCGATTCACAATTACTTCGCATTCTTTAGTGGCTTGTTTGGGGATTTTTCACGGAATAGTTAATTGTGACTATATTATTATAATATATTCCCCCCCGCCTTTCTAGGTCAGGCGCTACTTCTGGCTGACCAGCAAATTTACTTTCATGTGCTGACATTCTAATTTTAAAATAGATATAATTACATACATATATATATAAAATTCTTAACAAGAAATTTATTATCTTGAAGAATCATACTTTTCTAGATCCTTCTTCTTTCTCTTCTCCAAGTTTTTAAGGAAAGCTATTTTCTGGAAGAAAATCTAGTAAGAAATAATACATATAATTAAGAAATGCCTAACACCAGCAACTCCTAAAAGTCGTTCCTCATTATTATCGTCTCTGAATCACCCTAGGAGAGCCTTAAGTGTTTGGGATGCTGTATTTCCACAAAGTTCTGTGGAATTTTGAAACCACAGTAAAAAGAAAGGAAGGCTTTTTTTTTTTTTCCCAGCCCAGCTTGATCTTTCTCTTTCGCCTAATTGTCTTATGAAGTACTTGAGTCTGCTGGTTGTTCCTTTTCCATTGAAAATGTCAAGCTGAATAACATTCTGTCCGCTTGTCTCAAAGGCTGCAAGATTTGGTGTTCACTCAGCAGTGTTAAATTTGATAAAACTGCATCTAAATTAAACTACGAGGAATTGAGTCCGCTATATTGTTAGAATCTGTCATCAAAACCGCAGTGTTATGAAAACTGTGAGACTAAAGCAAAGCAAGTACCATGTTTGATGTTTCCCAGCTGCCTTTAAACAACAGCAAAACTGTTCAGCATAGTAAAGCTCCACAAAGGGAGTCCCTTGAGAAACACAGTCATGTCAGAGCGACGTCTGGTTTGAATTAGCAGTGTCAGAGCTAGCTCGATGTCTCTGCATAGCTTTCCATTCTTCACGAGCATATTAGAAGTTCTAGCTTGCTCCTTTCTTATTGTTGTTCTTAGCTGCAAATTTTGATCTCCTCGACAGTCTTCACGTTTCAATTCCCTCCTGTCCTCTCCCTCTCGCTATACAGTAAAAGAGAACTTTTCACCAACTTGCGTTGCAAACACCAAAACTGATGGCAGTAGTCAGGAGCTTTAGTGGTTTTTTTCTGTTTCACCCTGATTCTCTTTGCATGTCCCTTTTTCAGTTTTTGTCTTCCTTCAGTTTTGCAACTTCTTATCTTCTACCTTCTTCCTTTTCCTCTCTGTAAATGCGTTTCTCTGCCTGTTTCACTTGCTTTTGCCTTCTGCCCTGTACAAAGCTCAAAACTCAGCCAGTCTTGGAGCGTGTGGTCTTGAGGTAAGCCTGACCATGTCTTCGCAGATATCCTCCTTCCCTTCAGGCAACTTCCAAGCTTTAAGAAGTGTTAAGACCCAGCAAATAACATCCTTTGGCCAGCTGCTGCCTTCTTGATTCTGCCCTCTTTCCTCCTCCTTCCTCCTCTGATGGGATAAAAAGCATCGTGCTCTAATTATTCTGCACTTTGGCCAGTATTGCAGGCGTTAAAGCTATGCTTTCACTGGTTTCAATACAGGAACAGATTCCAGGAAAATCTACAGAAGTAATAGTTATTATGCAGCAACTTTGTAGACTGAACCACTGATTTTTAAAAAATTTTTCTAAATGCTGCTGGGAAAGCATAAAGTGTGTGTTTTGTGCCCCCTAACACCTCTCAAACTGCAATTTGTATTACAACTCACATTTCTTTTAGCTTCTTTACATGTGCTAGCAGACTAGAGGCACTTTCATGATTAATTATTGGAAACCACTGGTTCCAATAATGGTACTGGATTTAGTCAAATTCTGATTATTTTTTTTCCCTAAAGTATTGGTGATTTTTTTTGAAGTTATATTATTATATCTCTGGCTGATATTACGGTTCTGTTTAAATCTCAGCCCAAAACCACTGGGACGCCACCTGCTTGATACTGAAAGAACATTAAGCTTGTAGCTGAGGGGAAAAAAACATCAGCTGGCAGAAGTTTGGGATCTGGGATTTTAGCAAGTATCAGAGGGCGCCTTTTAACAATTCATGTTTAAATTCTTAGAATTCTAGTTTTCTGCAGTGAAAGGACCATGTGAAATAAATGTTCTTCGTTACAGTATCAGCATTTTCTAGATAGGTCGCAGCACTTCCTTGTTACCGGTTGTCACAGCAGGAAATTTTGGAACTGAGTCAGAGGAAGGGGTATATTTATCTCCAGCTCCACTGCTCCCCATATTTACAAATGATTCTGCATAGCGAACATTTTAACATCTAAAGTTGGATGAAGAACCTTGTAAGAAGTATACGAGGGAAATGCTAAGACAAGTTCAAAAGGAAAACACAGCCCAAAGCAGCCGCTATTATCCTCTCAACTCTATGGATAGCAAACCATGTGTATGTATAGGTATGCATACAAACACTTGTTGTGACAAATGCGTTTTTGAGAAGGTCTAGAAATCTCTCAAATGAGCAGCTGGGCATTTTCTTTACAGAATAGTGTCAAGAATTGTTGTAAACTCAATGTAATACCCTTGCAGTGTAGGATAGTTGCCGTGTTAAGAAAGATGCAGTCGTGAGCACGCAGGGGAGTGCTATGTCCAGGCTGTTGCTGGTGGGTAAAATGACTTTCGGGTACTATAGCTGCTACAATTTGAGCACTGGAGATGGGATGGAAAGTCATGTAAGCTCATGAACACAACTGGATGGTGGTCAGATGCTCCTGAAGTGAAAAGTGTGGCTTTTTGACATCAACGTTACTGTAAGTTCTTTAAAGCATTATTTATATTAAGAGTGAATAAGAAGATAATGTCACAGCTCCAATACCTATAGTAGCATATAGTTCCACACTGTTCTTAAGAAATCTTTATATTTAAGGAGTAATGAAGCTCCTAGTGTAAAAACTTCTATGTCACTATTAATGGGGAAGAGCTGTTTAGTTCAGGTGACCTGTGTTTGCTTTCAACTCTGATTTGCAGGTTTCAAATTTGGTTCAGGATCTGTCCTGGATATTGAACAACTGGTAAATTCCACTGAAGGGTGGCTACATTTTATTTGCCCGTACTCTCCACCAATGCATATGTGAATAATCAATTATTTAGCATTTATTATTCTCTATTGCAGCGGAAAGGAGCTTTTGTTTCAAAAATATCATCTAGAAACTTGTTTAAAAAAAAAAAAAGTTACGTGTTTGTACTCACTTTATGTTACTTTGTGATTTTATTCTGCTTAGGCATTCTTTGTCAAAGAATACATCTTGAACCATCCAGAGGACGGAGAGAAGATCACGCGCTTGAGAGAGCTGATGCTTGAGCAGGTGAAGTGGGGAAAAGACTGACTAGGTGGCTTGCTCAGCTGTTCTAGCTAAAAGTGTCCCAAAATAAAATATAAAATTTCAGAGGTTAATAATTGCCCAGTGGTCTTCAGTATTTTCTGAATTAGATTCCCAGTAGACAGTAACTTCCTATACAGGTGCGTTTCTGGGTCATGTTAGTATTCTTTTCCCTAGTACTTTTCATCGTCATCTTAATCACTTCAAGCTATTCTAAATTCAAGGTTGAATGAGAGGCAAGTTTTTGTCTTGTGATGTTCATATGCAAATGTTTGCAGAACATATTTTACCACTACTACAGAATAAACATTATATCATGAAATGTTTGATGGCTTCAGCAAATATTTGTATGACGTATTTTATTGATACTACAGAACAAACATTTTCACTACAAGGTTTAGCATAAGAGCAATAAAACCCTGAAAAATCTTATTACAGTGCAAGACATCTAACAATAATTGCCAAAGTAGGTAAGCAGTAAAATAAACACCAAGTGATTAAACTAAACAGGTGAGTATTCTATGCATTATATGATTTTTGTATTATTTCTTCATTTATTTATAAGATAGCAACCTACCAGCCTCAAATATGAAGTGTTTCCATTTGGAAATGCTGAAAAAAAAATATTTTGATCAAATGATCCTGCTAAATATTTCAGCTTTTTTAACTGACGTTTACCTATCTTTGTTCTATGCAGCATGTTGAAATTTCGAACTTTATTGCCAGCTTGGGATAAAGAGGTCAGAGTACTGGAATTTGGCAAGATGGAAATTCTATTTTTTGTCAGCATTGTGGTATCTTTCGGTCAGATGAGCTGAAGGGACAGATGATCCTCAGACAGTATAAATCAGCATAGGCTCGCTGAGCTCTCTTATAATTTCATTTAGTTAGCGTCTAGTAAATTTACATTGCAGTTTTGGTTTTTCAAGCTATAGTTAATCTCACTAACCCTTACAGTTTAAAACTGGAGTTAATAGCTTCCTATGACAAAACCGTGAATTCCAAGCGATAGCAATGAAAGCCTGTCTGGCACCCACAGATGGTTTAACGGAAAGCGCGGGCGCGTTCGGGAGGGCTGGGGCGGCCGCGTGTGCGGACGGCTGTGCCGCAGCCCTGACCTCGGGTCAGCCGCGCTGCGCACCTCTGTGCCCCGCTCGCAGGCTGCCTGAAAACGTCAGCTAGCAGTTCTCATCCAAAGATATTACAGCATAGTGTAGCTATTTTGTTTTTAAATTAGAGTTTATCCGATTCCTCATGTAACCAATTCAGTATTTTAAATGCCTGTGACCAAATTTGAGCAAGATTAGAGTTTTAGCAATGTTCTTCTGAAGCCTTGCATCAAGAATATACAGAAAGCCACCGCTTACTGAGGTCTCTGGGGAGTTGGGATAGGATAAGGAACCATGGACTCCATTGAAAATACATTACAGGGTCTCTGGTGGACGTGGCCATTGCTGCTGTTTCTTGCTTTTTATAACTGTTCTTGTAGAAAACAGCTTTCATTTAGGGTTTAGAAGAACTTCTCCTTTGTAAAGCTGTCATTTAGCCAGATTTTTCACTACGTTATCCGTAGTGGTTTTTATATTAGAGTTGAATTCGCTTGGGCCAAATTTTTGGGAAAGTTGAATAGTAAAATGGAAAGAGGCATAAATCCCCTTGTGTTACCAGTTTTGGTCTTAGACCTTGTTTGATAACAGGTCTGTCAGGGATTTAGAGAGATGCTTTTAATACAACGTGCATTTTGGTGGATTGCCCTAATTGATGATGAAAGCTTAAAGGAAATGGATCAAAAATATATTTTTCCCCTCTTTCCTCCTGTCTCTTCTGCAGGCCCAGATTCTAGAATTTGGCTTGGCCGTGCACGAGAAGGTGGTGCCGCAGGACATGAGGCCGTTGCACAAAAAGCTGGTGGATCAGTTCTTTGTGATGAAGTCAAGCTTGGGAATACAGGTACGTGAGCAGGTGCATGGATCAACCAGGATGCTGTTTAGCTGCAGTAAAGGGTGGTTTAATTTTCCTGAGCAACAAATAGTGACATCTTTTGGTTGTTTGTCCACATTACATCTTGTAGCATTCCTACAGTACCACAAAGCGAAGAGAAAGTTAATAAACTTTCCATACAGCACAGAGAAAAATAGTCATGTTTTACTAAAGGGAAAGTATCATCAGCAAAAAGTTAAAATGTTTTTCTTGCTAACGATGAAGCTGATCCAAAATGCAGGTATAACTCTTCAAATGACACTCTGTCTTACAAAATGTTTAATGATATTAGGTTCTTTTTAATTAATCGTCTTTTAACAACTTGCCAGGAATTTTCTGCCTGTGTACAAGCTAGCCCTGTTCATTTCCCAAACGGAAGTCCTCGTATATGCCGAAACTCCGTACCTGTTTCTATGAGCCCTGATGGTGCCAGGGTAATACCACGACGCAGGCAAGTTAAAATACTAGAAATTGATAGATTTTGTTAGTCATGGAAGATGACCCATAAAATACTCTTACTGTATGCATGCTTCCTCGTGCGGTCCGCCTGAAGTATCTTCACTCATGAATAACTGATCTATATACTCTCTCTCTCAACTAATAAATCCAAATTAAACTGTGGAGATTAGTAAACACGCTGTTTTCACATGAAAAATTATGATTGGCAATTAAAGTTAACCATTTTGTATTTCATTATTCTCATAATAGTCCCTTGAGTTACCCAGCTGTCAATCGATATTCATCCTCATCACTGTCATCCCAAGCTTCCGCTGAAGTCAGCAATATCACTGGGCAATCAGAAAGCTCCGATGAAGTTTTTAACATGCAGGTACAAATTATTGTCATTCTTCAAACTAAACAGAATCTTCCTTACAAGGCTATTTACTAAATTAATGCTTCTGTTACTTCATTTTGAAATCTCAGTTATTGCTGATACTTCTTTTAAAACACAAATCTTTAAATGGGCTGTTAACCTCCTTAACGTAGAAAGAACAATTTTTTTATGTAACTGTTTCTTCTTCGTTAACTTAGAGCATGATTTTTTTTTTTTTTACAAAAGTAATAAGCAGCAGTGCACTATGATGCAGAGTTATCTGACTTTACATAGACTTTTCTGTCCAGTTGTCACAGTTGTGATGTAATTATTTTATTTATTACATTTCTATTTATTTGGTATTTTACCACATCTTGGTGTAGTTGCATTAATGCTCTTTATACTGGTTTGCTATTTTGAAATACTGAGAAACTAGTCTAATAAATTACAAGTTCTTTATTTTAGTGAAAAGTATGTTATAAATTTCTGTTTTCCAAACCAGTAAGTGTGATGTGGTAACAACAGCATCTCTTCTATACGCAGCCTAGTCCGTCTACCTCAAGCCTGAGTTCTACTCATTCTGCTTCACCTAATGTGACCAGTTCTGCTCCATCCAGTGCCAGAGGTCAGTGCTGGTGTCTCCTGTGGTAAACCATATTACAGCTTACACAGCTGACTTTCTGCGTGGTATCACTGGTCAGGCGTCAAATTTAGCCAATTGTTTGAGCAATATGAATTACTGGGGACAAACAATTCCTTTGTCATAAGCATAGAATTGAAATGTCTGAATTTCACTGCATGATTTTAATCTCTTGACATACTCATATTCTAGCCTCTCCTCTGTTGTCTGACAAACATAAGCATTCCCGAGAAAACTCTTGCCTGTCCCCCAGAGAGAGGCCCTGCAGTGCCATCTACCCTACTCCTTCGGAAACCTCGCAGGTAGGAAGCTTGTTGGGAGTCCTCTGAACACAAGCAGCTAAGATGACAAAGGCGCTTGTTGAACTTGGAGCAGATTCGGTGTCTGCTCACTGCTGTTAATTTTCAAGGGGCGGGGGTTGTTGTTGTTTTTATAAGCAAATACTCTAAAATATTTTACATGAAAGAGATCTGACTAGAATACATGGTGCTCGATCACATTTCTGCTTGCTTGGTCTAGGTTTAGATCTAGTTTTTGATCCTTACTCAAATGCAAAGACTTACCAGGTGACACAGCCTGCTTGTGTGAAACAGCAGCGTTTGGTCAGTCTAGGGAAGAAAAAGAAAGAAAAACTGTTGTCACAGCAGCTGTCCATGTTGACTTCCCCTTTATTTCTCCTGAAAGAGCTAATCCTAGCCACTGTGAGATAATAACCCACTCCATGTGGCAGTTCGTATTTTTCAATGTAGTTTTGAAAGACAGACATTCTGTTACTCCAGAGAAAATAATGAGTTGTGTTCTTACCTTAAAATTACTGTTACATAGGTCTGTGTGAAACTTGTCTCTTTTGAGTTACCTGAAATGCAAAATGAGCTTGGTGAGCTGGCCAATTTTGAATCCTTATTTCATCTTTTCTTCTTAACGGACCTACTTTCCTAAAGTGCTTCCCTTTAACATGGTTGCTGTTTTAATCCATGCCATCGCACAACGCACCTCTTGCTGAAGCTGAGAAAGATGAGAGCATAAGTACAGTGTGAAAGGCCCTCCTCTCAGCACTCTCATTTCCACCGGAAATTTTGCCTCTGATAAAAAACAACTTGGTAGTCCAGGATCCTTTATTTTAGAAATTAATTGTTGGTTTCTCATTAGTTGTGTTCTTGTCCCTTGCTGCTTCAGTTTTTGAATTGCCTCTTGACTTGACTTTTTCCTTCTTTTCCATTTAAGTCCTCATGCTGTTACCTGAGGGCTTAAGGAGTAATACTGAAGTTTAGCCAGACTTAAGGGCAGTTCTTGGGAACTACCTACTGATATATCTACTGGGCACTTTCTCAGTGGTGGTGGAGCCAAACCAACATACAGGAAAGACCAGGAGATGTTCTTTAAATAAAGCGGTTTTACAGTTTGCCGCAAAGAAAAAATTATCCCATTTTTGCTCCCAGACTGCAAACTCTTGCTTTGCCAAGTGGAATGCGGCTTCCATCCCCCACTCTACCCGAGATTCGATAAGGGAGGCTGAGGAGCTCGTAGGCCCAGTCTCCACTCTCTCTGAGACTCGCCCGGCAGGAAAATCTCCCAGTCTGTCTCTACCCTCAGTGTCCCAAGAGAGGGTAAGTAGAAAATTAACTTGCTTGTTCAGTGAAGTATGTTTCAAAGGTGAGAAGGTCTGACAGTTTCTTTCTGCCCTCATAACCGTAAATGAGGATGTATCTTTCTGGGGAAAGGTGCAGTTTCTTTCTCTGGTGCTTTATTCCCCAAGCAGTAAAAATGGACTGTGATCAGAAACAAAATTCTGATTCTCTGCCTTCTGATTAAGAAGGGGAAGAGAAATCCTCAGGACAATTGTAAGGAGATATCTTAGAGATACCTGCAACTCATGAGAATTTAGAGGCTCAAACCGTTCCTTGTCCTTTCTGTTTTTATTCTAACACCAGTTAACTTCAACAGTCTTGGTTGGAGCTTCACACTAAGTTAATGAGGAAGGGACCACCCATTTATGAACGTCTTTGTTACGGCTCAATGAATGCAATTTTCACAACAGTTTTTCAGTCGGGAAAGACGAGATCCACCGGCAAATTCCCACACTTCAAGTCCAAATCAAGTCCTTTCAGGCCGTAGCTACCTCATTTAAGGGAGTCTGATGGACTTCACAGAAGAAGACCATGGCAGTACTGCTGTCGCTTCCCTCATTGACATTGATGCTCAAGCTTATCTGTGTACAGCTATTTTCAGTCAACATCCATTTGTGCTTGCTTTTTGATCTCTGGCTGAGTGATTGTACAGTGTCTCCCCAGCTCTCCCCATACTCTGAAGAGGAATCCCTGCTGTCGTTGACTGGCCAACAAGCCTCCTTAGCTTTTGCACTACTCTTCTTCCTAATGGAGCTTTGTGGGTTTCACGTTTTTGGGGTTATTTTGCATCTCATTAAACATCTTGCAATCGCTCTTGTTCTTCCATATGGTTTTATATTTCATTATTTTAGTATGTCCTCGTTTCTCTGTATTTCATTCAGCTTTTTTGTCTCTATCTCCTCCAAGTTCAGTTGCTTTTTCAGCCTTTGCTCTTTACCTTCGCAACAGAAAAGAGACTTCAACGCTTGCCCACTGCAGACTCGCTAGGCAGCGAACGTTCAATCCAGAACAGACAGGAACATATGATCACGTTTTCTGTCACATTAAGAGTACGCGTGTAGTTACACCACCTCAGTTTAATGGTAGCTCCAGGAAAACAGGTATTACGTGATCCAGTTTGACTCTGGCACAGCGCATAGACAGGCAAACCTAGTGTAGCTCCAAGTCTACCAAAGCATTCTCTCTACGAGATGTTTTAACTCAAGTTAGTTGGCCAAGTTATTTCGTGCTCAGTTTAACATGGAGCTGCAACGTGTTAGATCAATGATGATTATTTTTGCAGCTGGGTTTGCCATCTTGTGGAATCGCAGCATAGTGCCTTGCTGACTCGGCGTGGTCCTCTGTGAACACTGGGAGGAGATACAAGAATAGGATTCGATTTGGATTTCACTGATTGTCTGATCTTGCTTTAAAAAAAAAAAAGAAAAAGTAAAGTTTATCTGTTTTCATTTCTTTTGGAAAGTACATCTAAATTACTTGTAGGATTTACCGTATCCTGTTTACATCTGTTATCAAGATAAACGGGTGAGCCACAGATTATTTGAATGCTGCCAAAAGAAGTAACAAGTGGAATTTGAAAATTGTTTCATAAATTTACTGTGATTTTATTTAAAAAAAAAATAATAATATTCAGAAAAGGACGGACAAAGACACTTTTATGGGTCAGCTTTTATCCAGGAGAGAAGAACGAACACTGCTACCAAGAAAGTCAGGGCTGGAAATAATACACAACGGTCTTCTAAGATAACAGCCGTAATTTGAATATAGTCAAACATCGCACCTTGTTGAGATCCTGATTCTGCAATGAAATTATTGCAAATCTATCCCTGCTCTTGTTTAGTAATCTATCAAGATACCATTTGAGGAATGTGCCTTATTTTGTGTTTTAGGGAGCTGGAAACTGTCAGAACTCAGTACATAATAATCCTTCCTCCGATTCCAGTGCGTACGGTTTTCAGAAAACTAGTCTACTCCCTATTTGTATACACGTATTTTTATTAAACTGTTTATGTTCTTAGGTGATGTTTACCACTCTACCTCCAAAGTAGACCTGTGTGGTGCGGATAATAACAAAAAGATATTTGTTTTCTTAAAGGCTACTGAAATACAGCAGCAGCTGTGCATAAACCATGCTGTTCTCAATTCACAGAGAATGCTGTTTAATCACGTTGGAGATGGTGCTTTGCCACGAAGTGATTCCAGTCTGCCTGGCCCTGACAAAGGTGAGTGGAAATGCTGCACCATACCACCCTTGGAAGCAATGAAAATGTAATTAATCTGTCATATTCCTGTAGAATGCTAGTTGTTTTGAGCGCATACTGTCATCTCCACGTTTCGAAACATTCTAACTAACTGAATTACGCGAACGCTCTTAAGTTTTAAAACGTTTTGCCAAAAAGGGGGGAACAGGGCGTTTGTTTGAACGGCGTGTTGCACTCGGAAGGGCCCGGAAGTGTGCAGGAAGGGGTGACGGAGCAGCAGGTAGCAGCCGGCTGCTGGCAAGAGCTGTCCTTTCTGCTTCTCGAGAGAGACACACGGGAGGATGAACCCTGGAGATGAACTTCTGGAGACTGGGGCAAAGAGACGGGTAGAGTCCTGAAGTTTGGTACCTGCAAGTCCTCTTTACCAAATATGTCCCTGACCTTTTGGTTGCACTTTGATGGTTTTTTGTTTTTAATTAAAGTAAATGAGAAACCTGTGAATTTCCACAGACAAAATACTGCCTTTTATAATCTTGTGCATGGGGAAATTCAATATTGTTGGCACAGTTATTGTGCCACGATTTCATTATGTGCTTCACATCCATAATATACTCCATCATTTCATTATGCACTGCCCTTTGTAGTACCCTGAATAAAGGATACAGTAAAACAGGTGTATTGAAAATAAATATTTTAAGAATATACTGTAGCAAGAACCGACGAGGAATCAGATTTTCATCAATAAGAGCTGATTTTTATAAGTATTTTGTGTCCAAGTTTTTATGAAAGCTTAAGTGTGGAATTTTTCATAGGGCTGGAAACCATATGAAATAATTTAACATGGAAATGGCAAAACTTTTCCACTGGCCTATGCAGCCAAGTACGTTACAGAATTGTTAAAATAAAGTATTCTGTCCTGGAGGCTTTAGCAGTCCAAAGAACTGACTGCTTGGACGACTTAAAAGAGAAAATTGGCCTGTCAAGAGATTCAGGCATTTGAACTACCTAGGTCTGGTGCCAAGTCATTTTTAGGATGAGGGCAAAACCATACTGCTAGTTGACAGCCTACAATAAAAAGCCAACAACGTATTGCATGTTTTGGCAATAAAAAAAGCAAAATGATCCTCCAGGAAAATAGATTATTCTGTGCACTGTTCTCAGGGTCAACTAATGTGCAATTATACTGTAACAATATTGTTAGAGTTACGAAACAAATATTATTTGTACTGTACTTTTTGTATTAAGTCTGATATATACTGCTATAGTAGGATTGCAGTCCTTCTGAGAGGCCTTGGTGCTGCTATAATAGCAATAATTGATACCCTCAGTTAGCAACAATACTTGGCTTTTCGATTTGTCTTTGTAAATGAGCGCAGAGCTCATTGTATGTGGTTCTCTACTCACAGCTATGAAACAAGCAGACAAGAAGGAAACTGTAATGGCAAGAGGTTTGAGGCTTTGAAGGTGGGGGGTTTTCTGGTGGTGCATTTTTGGTGAGGTTTTTTGGGGGGAAGGGGGAGGTTTGAAGCAGGTTTTTTCCACCTTTTTACAGGAAAATTGTGTCGTTTAAGTTAGCTTTTGCCCTGTCCATGTTAAATGCCCTGTCTTTTTGTCTGTCTGACTTCTTTCCAATATTGGTGGCTCATTGATAACATAAGAAAGTCCAGTTTTATTAAGGAAGCTGTTCCAGGCCTCACGGGATCATTCAATTAAAGTTACGGAATTTGGTAAAGGTAACACAGACAAATACAACAGCCACTTTTATGCACGTCAAGGTGATAGTCAATTTAAATGGCCAAGCAGAGATCCTTGACCATAGATACAAACAGTGTATGTAATTTCTTCATTTGATCCCTGCCCCTCCCCCCCCAACACTTTCATTTCTTCCAATTTTTACTCCCTTCATTTTGTGCCCTTCTTTCTGCCTTCTTTCAGTTCTGAATTTGTGGCCAATGCAGGCAACAAGAGACTGTTAGCATGGAAAGCTGTCTGAGGGAGGTTGATTGGAATTTGGCAAGTTCCTTTCTCTCGTCCCTTCTGTACATAAAATGAGTTAATGGAAACAGTTTCTGAATAGTCTGTTCCCCTCTGCCTAGAAACCTCTAAATAGGAGTCTGGTGCAAAGATAAACTGATTATAACAGGCTTCAAGCTTATCTCCCTTTGTAGCTGGATTTGCGGTGCACCAGAGTGCTATCTCGGCTGCCGCTGTTGTTGACGGTCCCAACTGCCATACAATCGCGCACTGACCTGAGGGCCAGATGCGTACGTCAGGCAACCAGGAGATTGACAACGCTTATTTAAGAGCTTTTCAAAGGCTGATGTAATCATGAGAGCTTTTCAGGCAACTTGTTGTTTAACGTTTTCTCTCTGTGTATTTTTACCCTTATGGATAAAGGCAGGTCAGAGAGCTAGAAGTGTTGATGCCTATGCCAGCTTTTTCATTCTCTTCCAGCTGTAAACACCACCCCCAGCAGCTGGAGCCTGGACAGTGGGAAGGAAGCCAGAAACCCATCAGAAAGTGGAAAGCTTATATCTCCTCCCGTACCACCAAGACCTGCACAGACTGGTGAGTTAATGGACGTTTCAGGCTAAGCCCCAGTGAAAGAATTCTTTTCTTGAGGGCTTACATTCTTTCCACTCTGATTAACTTCTTGAGCAGGTTAATGTGTTATTTGATTGCTTGCAGGGAAGGCTGTAGAACTGCCTCTCCAAGTATTTTCATCTCTTTAATGTTCTCTGTAGCATTCTGTTTCCAATACTCTGGCCTTTTGACTTAATGACTGAGTAGTTTCAGACAGTTCATGCTGGTACTGGGGAGGATGACCAAATTTAATCTTTTGATCTTATGGTAACTGGAGGTCAGCAATCAAATGATCATTAACCACAAAGAATCTTACTGGCCAGAAAATGCACAGCAATCATGGAAGTACATGAATTCTGTTACTATAACCAATTTGCCTTTCAAAAGGTTAACTTCCATTTAAAGGAAAGGCGGCTTAAGTGATACTGTAAATATAATTGTTCTCAAGGGAGTGAAGACCCTTTTTGTGTGTTAGACTTAGGCCTCAAAGTATGTCCAGGCATGTTTACAGTATATTTACAGGTAAATGTTTTGATGTAAGTACATTATGTATTGTCTTTTTTCTTATTTGACATACCAATACATAACATATTTCTTAATAGAAAAACAAAAAGAGGAAGGGAAAAGTTGTTATACTGACTTCTTTTGAATTCTGTGATCATTTGGTAGGATATAAACCAATTTATAGTGATATAAAATTTGTCAGAGAAGATGGATGCAGAAATTTCTTATGCTTCATTGGTTGTACTGCAAGATAATCCTGAGAACAAAGTAAAATAAAATCTCTAAAAGTATTTGCGGCCATCGGGCAAGTACCTAGAGGGAACCAGAGATAATGTTTGCGTATGGAATGATCTCCTATCTGCTTAAAAAGATTTCTTAGTGAAAATTTTAATGCCAAGAGTGCACTGAAATCTTTCTGACTTACAGCATCCCCAGCAAGACACATAGCCTCCGTTTCCCCTTCTCCTGCTGGCAGATCACCAATGAAGGTACCGTCTTATTGCAGTGAATTGCCTTTGCGGGACAGGTCATACGTGTTGTGGGGTAGACAGTATATATTTAACATACGTTATTTGGGATTATATTGTATTTTCCTTTTATTATCATGTGCCTATACAAAAACCATTTGCGAGAGTAAGTAGCCATAATGATTACAGCAGCTCTGAAGATTTTCAAAACCGCAGACAAGAAATCTTGAGAATCTTTAGCCTCTCAGGACTAGGCTTCTCACCTGCGTGGATAAACAAGCTCACCTGAGTCAGTAGACAGAAGGAAGCGTAAGAAATAAATGCAAAAGTTGCCCGATGGTCCCCCTAGTCCAGAATTTTGTCTCCAGCAGTGGCAAAAGAGGAGATGACGGCTAAGGAGAACCTGTCGTGTAACCCATTACTTTTAATCCTCCAGCATCCAGAGCTGTTGGATTAGAGGGTGCGTTAGAGAGTAAGTCCTGCTTCAGTCATTTCAATATCCATTTCCTCTGCAGAATGATCCAGGGAGGTTGTGTAAGAAGTTGGAAGTAGTTTGAAGCCTGCCAGTAGGAAACAGTAAGCACAGGCTATGAATAAGCATTGGTTCTTCTCTGGCAGTTAGACATCCATAGCAATTGGGGATCTAGGCTAAAGCGAGCAGGTTTCATTTCTATTTCAAGATATTTGAATGTGTCTGTACCCGCATGTTGCACAACAGCTTATTCACTGGAAAACCGGACCAGGAAATCTGTGTCTTCCACAGCAGTGGGGGACACAAACGCCCAGCCTGCGCGTTCCAGGCAAACCCCAGTACTGACAGACTGCACAGTAGTTTCGGGGATAGCCTCTGCCACCCCGCTGCGGCAGAGAGGATTCTGCGGTTAGAAATATGAGGGTCAACAGCCTGGAAGGAGAGCAAATAGAAAGGAGCATGACTGAGCTTCAGGCTCTCGGGTGCGAGGGCAGAGGGAGGCAGCCCTGCTGACGTGGCCCCTCAGCTACGCAGTGCCTAACTAATGTGGCAGAGGTACACATCTCCTGAGGAGGAGGAAGGTGGCACCCCAAAATGCCTCCTTTTCACTTTGAGGTCCCTAATCACAGGTCCGCAGGCATTCTCCCATTTGTCATCCCGTGAGCCTGTAACGTTCCCGCTTGGGGCTGCACAGTCCAGGTCCAACACGGAGCAATTGTGCTGGCCGTTAGAGTGCCCCGCAGCCCTATGACCGTAGTATACCTCCTGCTGAAGTGGGCACCCATCCCGGGTTTCACGCTAACTGCTTACTAGGAAGCTCTTCAGAGCGTTAGGATCTTGTACAAAAGGTGAGCAACTCTCCCTTTTTTTCCTGAATGGTTACTCGGTACAGTTGATTCTTAGGGATGTTTGAAGCTTGTCCTAACATTTCCTTCTACAGACCTGGACAGAATTTAAGCATTTTAGAGCCAAAGTCTGGATCGCCGCTTGGGAGAGGAACGCTAGCCCAGAATAATTCTGAGAGTTGCTGGATCTCACTTCGAGCATCCATGAATTTCCAGACTGTTTTGGTGTCTAGACTGTTACTGCTGGTACAAGGAGTCTGCACTGCTGTCAGGAAAAAAAAAGTGCTTACCCCTGCTCAGCTCCTAAATTAAAGGGGGCAGGGTTTACACATACCTGCTCTTGTTCTGCATGACAAAAGCAAACGTCCTAAATCTCATCTATGGTCACTTAATCCAAGCGTCAAGTGTTCTTGGAACTTGAACCAATTACATCATTTATTTGAAAACCTTGACCCTGGACTTTTGTGGAGGTAGGAGTGCAGCTGCAGCCTCCACACTTGCAGAGGAACGGAACCTTGAAACAAGTAGTTAAACAGGCTCCTCGCAATGTCTGAAATGTCTTCAACACATATTGAGCTTTAAATAAAACTTGCTCTGCTCCTCTCTAGCCACGTAAAGGGCTCAATTTTTAGCCTTTGTTCCAACTGTTACGTGCTGCCAGAGAAGGCCATCTTAGTACAAAACCCACTGATGTAAATGAAGATTTTTTTTTTTCCATTGTTTTCAGTGCACTGTGGATCCAGTCCTAGATGGATAACTAAAATTACCTCAACAGGATAAAGTCAGTGCAGCCAGCTCTATACACCCCTGCCCCTCTCCTTTTCCTCCCCTCCCCACCCTTTGTTGCATGGCTCACACTCTCACCTCAGGCTGAGCAGCTGAGCGCCAACCAGTCGCACAAGAATTGGGGTGAGAAATTTGTCTTTGTGATTTCTCCATCCCTTTTTTAGCCTGTGCTTGAGGCCGTGAAGTCTAGATTGTCTCAGGTGGCTCCAGTCAAAATTAGATACGTTGCAAAAACTTTTCAACTTGCAAAGTATGGTCTAACCTTTTACAGTTTTCAATTGAAGTTGCTTCACTCTGGAATAGGACTGCTCGGTGTTTTTAGGTAGGGCTTTACTGTTCCTGCCTTTTATTCTTTGTCATCGCTGTTGTTGCCGCTTGGGCCCTCAGCTCCCCTTCCCTCACCTTCCCCCCCCAGACCTGCGCGGCGGCTGGCGCAGCCGTTTGCAACTTTTGCCCTCCCTTAGACCCTCGTCCCTGGGGCCCGCGGTGGCGTTTTGTGCTTTGCGCGAGCGGCCCGGTGTGCCCAGGGAACGCCTGGGAGATGGGGGAGAGGAAGGGTGGAGCAACTGTGGTTCCAAAATGCCGCCTGCAGCAGCAGTGCCTCACCTCCTGCCTTCCTGCTGCTGCTTTTGGCTTGGCACCCGTGCCCAGCAGCGGCTTTTAGCTTGGCACCTGCTCCGCACTTCGCCTCCGACATTGGTACTGTGACACGCTCGGAAATGATGCCACCGTGTAAATGCACTTTTCATTGCATGGCGGTGCACTGAAACTGTGAGGAGAAGCTCTGGAAAATGAATTTGGAACGTGAGAGAGTGAAGTAGCAGCAGTGACTGGGATGCAAGTCCTGCGCTTTGGCATTAGAGGGCAGGACACCACTAGGTATGCCTGGCACGGGGTTCTGCGTTGTTTCACTTAAAGCTAGGAAAATTGAGGGTGCGTTTTAAAGGCTTCCAGATTTTTCCGGGGTGTCATGATGCTAAGGTAACACTTCAATACGGTTTTACTTCCACTGACACGAATTACTGGCGTGAGCACTGTTAAAGGTGTATCTAGGCACTCTCGAAATGAGCGTTCTGTTGGTTTCTTACTGGGTCTTAATTAAACAGGGACGCAACTGTTTACGTTTATTAAGGCTCAGAACCCATGCGCTCTATCTCTGTATGTTTTCAGTCTGAGCACAGAAACGCTCTCCCTCGTTTACTCCAGGTAAATTCTTCTTCTGCCCTTTCTTTTGAGCAGGGGTCTGTGCAGTCATTCACACCGTCTCCAGTGGAGTATCATTCCTCGGGGCTCATATCCAACTCCCCGGTGCTGTCGGGGAGTTACAGCAGCGGCATCTCTTCGCTCAGCCGATGTAGCACGTCAGAGACATCGGGCTTTGAAAGCCAAGGCAGCGAACCAGCAGGGACTGCCCCAAGCTACAGCGGTTCGGAGGAGCCTGTGAGAAAAGAAAGTAAAACCCCGCCACCTTACAGCGTGTACGAGCGGACTTTGAAACGCCCCGTTCCTCTACCTCACAGCCTCTCCATCCCGCCCGCCGCAGACCCGCCGGCGCTGCCGCCCAAGCCACAGCTGGTCCGGCCAACCAATCTGGAAAACAGCAGCAGGAGGACTGAGCAGGTTCCCCGGCCCAGGCCTCTGCCCCGCAAAGTCTCTCAGCTATGAGAAGCCGCTTTTATATTTAATTGCAACCCATTCTTCACCGGTTAAGAAATAATATTTTTTAAAAATGGTGAAAACGTGTTTAGTTAGGCACTTTAATATTGCGCCCACCTTTTTTCTTTTGAGTAATTATGAAATTATGCTTATTAATATTATGTTGCACATTTGAAATGAAATTACTAATTTAGGTTGCCAGATATTATAGGAAGCATGAATGAGAGGATTTTTTTTTAATGTCATGGTGGTGAATACTGATAAATGCTGTTCTTTGTACTTTATTTTTATTTAAAAAATTCAATCTAAAACCCTACAACTCTCATCTGAGTTAGCTGAATGCTTCTTACAAAATGCAGAATATACTGACTGGATCTTCGCTACTAGAGATAAATGCACGCTTTCTAACAAAGTAGTCTGTAGACTAGGATGTTTCTGCAAGTAGGCTGAAAGTTGTTTCTCTTATCTGATGAACAGGTTGGTCATTTCAAATGTCCGTGGAAAAACTGAGATATAATGCAAGTTATACTGCAGAGAACTGTTGTAAGAATGTGGTTTGGAATCTTTGAAACACACACTTGGTTTATGTTATTTTTAAGATGGAAAAATAGCTGCATTTCATTCAGCGTACAGCACCGTTCTGGGGAACCTTGACAAGGTTTTGTGCCATTAGTGTATTACTGTACCTGACGCATCCTTCTCTTTTTGAGGTGCAATTTACTTTTACTCTTCCAGTTAATGTTTGTTGTTGTTGTTGTTTTGGTTTTGTTTTTTAAAAAGCTAGCAGTTTGCTAGTGGAGGCTCTCTGCTGTTTTTGAAAGTTCACCCTAAAATACAACCTGTGTATGAAACAGGTACAAATGAATTGTTCATTTAACTTGTGTACAAGAATCAGTACTGACTAGCACCAAGGCAATACACTAAATGAAGAAGTTTTTAAAAATACAAATTACTGGTTATCGATCAATAAATTTCAAAAGCTAATTGCAAAGGTCATTAATAATGCTGTAAAAACCTAGCTAAAATTCTGAACAGCTCTTTGGATGTGTACGTACCAGCGGAGTCAGGTTTTGGATTTGCTTTTTAGCTTGAGTTCATCACCATCATCTTTATTGTAGAGGAATGGTGTTTGGCCTTAGGTTGTATTTTAGTGACTGGCATCTGAAGAGCTCTGGAAAGCTAATGTCAAGCCGTAGGAATGTGGAGGGGAAAGAAAAAAAAAAAGCACCTTCTGTATGTATTTTTTGTATCCTCTTTCTTTTACTGACTGTTTAACATGTGCTTGGGAACAGATGTGTGAACTGCATTTTAAATCATGCTGTTAAAAATATTCTCCCTTTTTTGTTGGGAAGCTTATGTTAATTTTAGCTGTGTTTGATTTGTTGATAGTTTAACTGGAAGAAAATGACCACTTTTTATATTCTCTCAATCAAACCTTCAGCAGTTACAAGCTGTTGACGGTAGTTATAGAGGTTTTCTATAATAAATGTTCAAGTATTTTTGTACATAATTGGTAAATTTTAATAAGGAGTGTACCATTATGTGAAAAAGAAGCAAACAGTTGTGTATGCAGTAAGATTGTTATAATTATGCCAAATACTTTATGTATGGAAAAAAGAATATTTGTAAATATGTGCTTTTAACAATAATTCTGCCATATTGACTTTACAATTTTGAATGTCAGAAAAAATTAATATATGTTAAAATATTTATGTTTTAGTGAAAGTATTCATAACTTGAAAAGGAACATGAATTCTAGCTTTGTATCTTGCTGCTTTCGAAGTCTGAAGTTCCTTGAACTAGCTCTTGCTTTCTACTATAACATTCTTCCGTCTGTAACCACATCATAAAAGGTGTAGAAGGCTACGTATTTATGCTGATACAAAGAAGTAATGCCTGAGATTTAAATAAGGTGTCACAAGTAAGATAACAAAGCTACTTTGATTTTATTTTTTTTTTCCCACACCTGTGTAGTTTAATAGGTTTTGTTGACTAGTGCTTGAGCACAGTATGAATCAGTGTTACTTGCTCCTGAAGCCATTTTTTTTATTTCTGGCAGTGAGCAGAGTTGATGACTTTATCATTTGCGTTGCATTACTGCAGTCAGCTTTGCAGCAAGACATTTCACAAAGTTTGTGTTTACCTAGACACTCGTATTGGTTGCTGCATAATGTTAATATGGAATAAAAGGACTTGATTAATCTTTACAGTACAACTTGTTTTCTACAGAATGAGAGATTATAATTCAGTTTGTCACGGAATTAAAGTTCGGGCTCCTTGTCTTGCTAAATCCAGTTTTCTTTCTGTTAAAAATCTCCTGATGAATCTAGTTTTCTCCCTGTTTGGATCCGTAATTGCTTTGTGAGACAACGTGGAGAGTATTGACCTGCTCTTCTGAGCAAGTGAAGAATGTAAAATTTACTAGGAGAGTTCCCTGTAAATTAACCTGCATGAGCGCTCTGTTTTTATAACCATGACATCAGGAATACTCTGAACGATAGCAGATGGTGTAAAATTGACGGAGTACTCTAAAACTGAGCTGACGCATTTTCTGCTTAGCCAGTTTTGACAAATTGATTCTGTAGATCAGCTTTTCAACCTGATTTCCTATAAAAAATGTAGTATGAAATTTTGTTATGTGTGTTGCAACACCCAGCGCTTGAAAACCTAATGTAAATAAAGGTCTCGTTTGAATTTTACGTATTACTCATAAATGTAGTTTTATCACTTTCTGGATGACAGTGAGTAATTCAGAAGCTCGTATAGGAGGACCTATGAGAACAAGTTGCTGTTGCTACTCAATAGCTTGAATGTTAGCCAGCGTACATGTAATAGGTGAGATGCTCCTGTATCTAAATATGGCATTTGAGATGCTGGTACCTCTGGGATGCCACAGAAGCAACTGCAGACTCGGCTGGCTGGCTTTGAAATGATGGAATTCAGACTGGTTCTCATGATGGGCTAATGCCTCTGTAGTGTGAGCAAACTCAGTTATTACGGTGTCTCAAGTCAGATCGTAGCGAATTGCCTGTCCCCTGAAAGAAGCGTAAAGCTGGAAGTTACCCCTTGATAGTAAAGGTTTCGGGGTAGTGCAGATACGGCCCTGTTGACGTGGAACAAGGTGTAGCTAGGTGTAAATCTTCAGTATGAAAGTGGCATCTTGCCCTCCTGCCTGACCATTCTTGCTCGCAGATTGCCCAACAGCGTCTGCAAAAAGCACAGTGATGGAGGAAAAAGATACCGCTAGGCAGGAGTCAACGCCTGAGGTCTAAACGATGAAAAGCATCTTGGTTGGAGCGTAACTGTAGGCAGTGAGGCGCGTGGCGGCGTTGTATCAGTTACCCCGGGGGCTGACGGGCACAGCTCTTTGCTCCAGGGCTCTCTGGGTGGCCGGTTTTCCCCCCAACACTCCGATGACCCAGGTAGAGCCTTGACATAATGCTCGCCGCAGGGCGAAGCCCCATCAGCTGGGACGGCGTGAAAGGATGTTCACCACATCAGCCCTTCGGATTCTGACCTTGAACCAGATTCCGTAGGAGAAAGCCCTTTCCATGTTAATTTAATTTGTCTTTATCTTCTCCTTGTCATTTTAATTCAGCTTTTGACATATATTTCATATGAGAAACTAGGATGATTAGTTACTTTGGATAACATTAACAAAAAAAATCTTGTGATTAAATGGCTAAAATATGCAAGCCTTAGGAATATGAAAGGTTTAGAGCTGCGTACCTCACGTGTGCACAAAGCATGGAGTGACTCTTCCTGGCTGGTAAAATAAGGCTGCTGAAGAAAGAACATTAAATATTTGTAAAAACTGGATTGCTCAGTAGGAACTCGGTGTGCTTGTAATGACGGGCTGATGGCTTTGCAGTCTGCAGTGGGGGCAGAGCCTGTGATGTGACATGAGCCTCCTAGGCACGGCTGGGCAAACTTAGCCGGGTTAGAGCGCGCGGCTCAAGGATACAGTTCAGAGCTCCTGTCGTAACTGACGGATGCTTTGTATTTATTTCGGGAAGACTGTGTTAGAAGAAAGGAAAACAAAGTGAA
>JAVKLA010000005.1:30276555-30298053 GCA_034782735.1 Sagittarius serpentarius
CCCCCCCCCAGTTTACCTGTAGAGCACCTGTAGCAGTTTGTGTTCGCAGACATAGCGATAGCTCAAGGACAGGGACTAAACTAATTTACTAGAACCAGGAGGTGGGGTGTAGGTCATGTCCCGCAGGGACTACGCTTTGCTTAGGGTGAAACTCGGTCCCAGCACACCCTGTAAATGGAAACCTTTTGCCTTGTTGCCTGATCTTCTTTTCACAGAAAAAATAATGCCAGGTAGATACACTTTTTTGGTTTTGTTTTTATTTTTTTTTAAGAGGGTTGCTGAGCATGGGATAAGGGGAGACAAACCGCTCCTGTACAGGGAGCAAAGAAATGCTGACTCCACACTTTAAGCCTAAGATGATCTGAGAGACCGTTGCTCTGGGTCTTTGGGCCGGCTGCTATTCAGGGGACATATCTTGTGCAAAGATTTGTCCTTATACCCTGAAGAGGCTCTGGTAGACTCGGCTGCCCGCGCTCTTTGAATTCTGGTGCCAGTCTCGGTTTTGGCATCTGCCGGAAGAGGAGGGCTTGCTGCAGGTGTGCTCCTGGAGCACAGTCTGCTGCGGCCGAACCCCTGTGCTTGGTTTTGAGACATTCAGTTGACCTTTGTAAATACGGTGCTGCAGTAAATCCAAGGATGTGATCCAACACCCGGTAAAATCAATGCAAAGGTTCGTATTGACATCTTTAGAAGCTGTCATGTGCCCAAGAGGAGCTGGGTGAAAGCAGCTGGTCCTCAATGAATTTAGTCCCACCTGAAGAAAATAAAACAGTCTTAACACTGACCACAATACGCTTTACAATGAACGAAACGCCAATAAACTCAGCTATTTTTGTTTTTCAGCTAGTGCGTTAGGAGATGAAGCAACAAATATTACTGCGCTGCGCTCTTCTCAGGCCATTAAATGCAGCAAAGGAAGATTGTGCACACTGGACAGAGGCTTTTTATGTTGCCAAGGAGAGTTTCCCTGCATCTGCGGTCCCCCCTCCAAGCTGTGTCTCGGAACTGAAGCACATCCTGTCAATACCCCTAAAGCTATAATTCAGTGGAGTTTTTATAGCTGTGAAACCTGAGCTGCATGATGATAAGCAAGCAAAATCAAAGCAAGTTGTAACCTGCTACTTTGAACATGCAGACAGGGTCCATAGGGGAGCAAGCAGTGAGAAAGAAAATTGTTTTTCAGGTCATAAAGATCTGTTTTGACTCCTGGAATATTTGCTACTTTTTGAGAAGTGCTGGATTTTTACCACATACTTTACTGTGGTTTTCTCTCCTATGTGAGATAATGCTGGGTAGTGGTTTTCTCTGGTGTCCATGTAGGTTTGAATTATGTTGTTATTCTGTACTTAGAGAAGTAGGTTTTGTTGGTTTGGTGTGTTTGTTTGTTTTTTTTTTTCTCAATCCTGTGCAGAGAAAGGGTAGGACAGAAGAAAGCAGAAGAGAGAAAAGATTGTGGTCAGTGCTTTGCGATCTCTTAGCTCAGAGGCGGCCGTGTTCAGAGAAGTTCTCTAGCTAGCCCTTGATCCCAAGCATTCCAAGGGCAAAGATCGGTTCTGAACTGTGAATTTACTACTTGTTTGAATGTAGATTAAAAATAGCTTCCTAATTCTAGAAAAGAGCCAACAGTGCTTCAGGGAGCAGATTGTGTTTATGAATGAAGCCAGGCCCGCAAGCACCTCCAACGTTCGCTGTAACACCCCAAAAGTACCTGAAAGGGAAAGGATAGCCACCGAGAGACAGGTTCGCACGTTGTTCTGTAAGAGGTGTATTTACTTCCTGCTCCTCTTCCCCCCGCCCCGTGCCCAAATCTGCCTGGCGGAAGGCACAAAGGATCATGAATCACCGAACGGTTGAGGCTGGCAGGAGCCTCTGGAGGTCATCTGGTCCAGCCGCCTGCTCAGGCAGGGCCACGCAGAGCTGGCTGCACGGGACCGTGTCCAGACGGCTTTTGAACGTCTCCAAGGATGGAGACTCCACAGCCTCCCTGGGCGACCTGTGCCAGTGCTCACAGTGAAAAAGTGTTTCCTGATGCTCAGAGGGAACCCCCTGTGTTTCAGTTTGTGCCCACTGCCTCTGGTCCTGGCACTGGGCACCACTGAAAAGAGCCCGGCCCTGTCCTCTTTGCACCCTCCCTTCAGGTATTTACAAACATCGATGAGATCCCCCTGAGCCTTCTATTCTCCAGGCTGACCCGTCCCAGCTCTCTCAGCCTTTCCTCGTAGGAGAGATCCTCCAGTCCCTTAATCTTCATGACCCTCCATGGAACCTTCTCCACTATGTCCACGTCTCTCTTACACTGATTACTCCATGAAGTGTCTTGTAATCACAGAAGGGATTAGACGGAGGAAGTACCGCCTCGGCAACAGTTTCCCGTTTCGGAGCGAGTCCCACGGCGTACCGGTGCTGGCCGCACCCGCTGATCTTGCTGGAGGCGGCGTGGGCGCGGGGAGAGGTGTTAGCAGGGAGAAGGAGCTGACAGGTGGGGAACGCAGGGCTTCCAGAGCCAGCCCAGGGGACCTGGATTAAGCAGCTTCCCCGCAGAGCTCCGGCGGAGCAGCAGGGCTGCCAGGGGGAGTTCCCCAGCCTGGCTGCTTGCCGCTGGCCCCTCACGCCCACACGCAGGGACAAAAAATGGGCGAGCTCCATCTTGCCGTGGAAAGTGTGCTTCTGCACGTGCCTCCAACGTGGTGAAGTATGGGCGCGGACGTGCACCATGGCACGCTGCCCTCTCTTACTTGGTGTCCTTACCGCTGCAGCAGTGATCTACTTGTGCTACGCTGAGTATCTCAACTAGCTGTCGCAGTACTCCACGCAGTTGTCTTACCTGCCATGAGCTGCAGCACTGTAAAGAACACCGAAACAGTTAAAATGTCAAATCGTAAACCAAAACTGCTATTTATCATTCTCACCAACTCTATGCTTATTTAGCTTGAGAACTGGGAAACTTCGCGGATTTTGCAAATTCTCTTACTGAGCCTTTTCTGGTTCAGTGCTGTTTTTATTGAAGACATCACCAGCCCATCTTGCACGTGAAGCTTTCGGCAGTTGTGCTAGATGAAACCAGGCACAGCTTGAATGACAGGTCTTCGATACTGTGTTGGCTCATTAGAGAGATTTGTATTCCACGCTGAGCTGAAGGAAAGAGAGTGACCTGGGAGACTCTGAGCAGGCACAAAACCGCGGCGGCGGCAGCAGCAGAAATGACAGCAGATGGCAGGGTCAGCTCGTTAACTGCATTTTTCTAATTGAAGACTTCCCATATATTGTCAGGTAACAATAAAAGGAATCGTCTGTCAAAAATTCCACCTGGTCATAATTGATCATCATTAATAAATCTGTTCCAGAACAGGCTGCCAAAATCTCAGCTATGGTCATGTAACTCAAACTAATTAGCAAACGACAAGTGCCGAGATGATTTGCTTTGGTTGGGTGACGGAAGGAACCAAAGCCGTGGCTGCTGTTGGCAGAACGGAAAGCTGTTTTGTGAAGGTTTGCTGGGCTGACAAAACATCTGGCTAGTTTGCTGTTTTGGTCTTTCTCTGATAATTTGTGTGTTGTGGAACACAGGGCTGTAACACTTTTTTTCTAGCAACACTGATTATACATAAATGAATCGATACTGCAGCCAGATTAACCTGAATTTGCTCTGAAAACCACAGGTTTATCCCTGGTTTCTACCTTGGTCTCTAAAGCAAAAGGCAATAGACAGGAGCCTACTTCCCAAAAATAAAAAAGAGACTTCGTTTAAACCATGTTGTGAATTTATTGTTGACAGAATATTGACAAATTTCAAACAATAAATTAATCTTATATGGACTTCTCTGTGCTGCACTCCTGAAGGAACCTGCGCACCCCCAGCAAGCTAAGCTTTGCCTGGCTCCCCGTCTTTATTTTAAGGGGCCCGTTTAAAAACGGTGCTCTGAAACGCATGCGAGTGCTTGCGGTGAGGCAGGATCTCACGGGCAAGAAAGCATCGTGCCGTACTGTCCTCATACAACACACTTAGCAGCACTAAAAGTAAATTAACTGACAATGACAGAGAATGACGGGGTTTTAATCTCGCTGCTGAATCCTCAGTCTGGCTGTGGTGCAGTCGGCAGCGCTTTGCAAAGGGTATTGCTACACTTGGTTTTATTTTCATCTGGAGCAGACAAACTGCTGTGGCTCCTCCTCGGGTCTTCTGTAGGTGTCTTACTCGGTGCGTCCTACCTGGAGAGCAACACGTTGGCAAGGTCAGACAGCAGCCAAGGGAAGAAGGAGTGATCTGCCCTACCTGCTTTGCCTGCATTTCAAGAAGCGCCTATTAAATGATGCTTCTGCACAGCATCGTCAGAATAGCTCAACGCGAGCAAAAAGGGCAGGCTCCCATCCTTAAGCGTGCTTTCCAGTGGGAAATCATGGCATAGCAGAGCCGGAAAACAGGTGACTAAACAGCAGATCAGAACAACTGAAATACTGACTCCGCAGGGGAGGCTGGTCCTAGGCGACCAGGTTATTAAGTTGCGTACGTTGCTGTATGAGTTCTCAGCACCCAAAGAAAAATGTTGCAGGTAATATTCAGGTCAAAAAGATGTTGAGTTCTTCAAAAGGGATATGTTTTTGCACAAACAGGTTGTGAAGGGACTCTAGTTTCTGAGTTTTTCTAAATGCGTGTGGAATAAATAGCAGAGACTGGTGGTGGATATCGAAGGCGTTAAAAGGATGTGTTGAGGAATAGTTTATTATTATTTTAATGACCTTATAAAATTATTTAAGCAAAACCAGTTTTCCGGTGCGCTTGTATTCTCACTTTTGCATTGGTTTGTCTCTTCAGACTAAGGACTTTTAAATTTAGTGGTTTATTAGTAAGAGTTTTTTCTAGGCTTATGCATTATGCAGTTGGAAATAGCCACTAATTTCTTTGCATAATTTGAATTCTTCATACAATTGGAACAAAAGTATTTAAACTTCAAGACTCGCTCACTAAAATATTTTTGCTTCAGGCAGATTGCAACCTACATCATTTTCTTTAAGTTCCTTCCTCTAAGATCATTGTATCTAATAGGAGTATGACAAATGTCTATATGATCTGGTACATACTCAGGGTGAAAGTGGAAGCTCTTTAAGCCATTTACAATCAGATAGTTCAGAGGCAATCATCTTCAATAGACTAATCTTGAAATGCGCTGATGTGGTGGAGAATTGAAGCATAAAATTGCAATTGCTACGTAGTTGTGTTTTATTTCTGTAATGTGTCTTGAAATCAAGTGATGCTACACATTAGAACTTCAAAAATGCTTTCTGATATACAGCATGCAATTAAGAAAAGTGCAAAATAAAAGAATTCATATTCTTTCTAAGCTGCCAGAAGTAAATGATAGCAATGTGGCATGTTACAGTCTGCAATTTTTTCTGTGTCTTTGGACAAAACCTGTCAAATGTAAAACCTGAAGTAAACTGAAACATCTAAACCCACAGTTGGAGTACCAAATCCTCCAGATTCAATAATTACCAGTGAAGTATTACACACAACATTACTGGAAAAACATGGTTTATGCCACTAAATGATTATCAGAGTAACTTTTTGAAAACTAAAGGTTGGATTACAGTGTCATCCAGATGCTCTTCCACAGATTTCAGAGTATTTATTCCCAGTTTGCCAGAGCCAAATAAGTAACAAAAATAGTTTTCCCTTTACCTCTCCAGTCCTGAATTCAGAAAACTGTTCACCTTCCCATGCTGATTTCACACCAAACTATATATAAAATGATGAAAAAGCCCATCCCAAGCAAACACACACACCCCCAGCCTTCAAACCCATGTACTCTGATCCCTAAGCAAAGAGAAAAAACATTTTAGAATTATTACCTTTATTTTATGTTTTGTCCTCACACACACACAGAATTTGCCCTGGCAGATCTGATGGCTTATGTCCCAATAAGTCCCCTAATCAAAGCTGTAGTGGGGCTCAGTGCATATGATTTACAGTGCTCCTCAGAAAATACAGGAATTCTATTCTGATATTTGATCTGAGGTCATACTATAATCTCTGTGCATCATATGAAAGTGTGCTTTGTAACTGATAGAAAACAAGTGGATGTTCTTGCCCCAATTTTCAATCAAGACGCATAAAGGTTTTGCTATCGTTATACTAACTGCACAAAATATTCGTGATACTTTGAGAAAACTGGACTAGTATTCACAGAAGGTATGTTATGTGATATTTTTCCAGGCCTTTGACTTGCTCAGTGTTTGCCAATTAGTTTCACTAAGTCACAATACATGTACTATTCTTCATTAAGAGCAAGTATTTTACTGTACGTTAAAAGCTTGAAGGTTCACATTTAATGTTTCAGAGGTTGTTTTTTTCTCTCTTTGTTCTTAAATTCTAGGTCTCAGGCACCTGGAAAAAAGTAAAATCATTAATTCTTAATGCAAACTACCTTTTTATTTTTAGGAGAAATAGTTTGTGCTGTGGCTTAGTTACAAAACCGGTCAGTCATCCAGATCGGATTAAAAAAAAAGGTTTAACAAGTAGATTCAGTGGAGTTACTTTGGATTTACAGCGATGTAACT
Organism: Sagittarius serpentarius; assembly: GCA_034782735.1. Classification (NCBI taxonomy): domain Eukaryota; kingdom Metazoa; phylum Chordata; class Aves; order Accipitriformes; family Sagittariidae; genus Sagittarius; species Sagittarius serpentarius. Next base: position 30,283,111 of record JAVKLA010000005.1, read on the forward strand.
TGGAATGGAACAGAGTCTAGCCTGGAGAGAGCTATTGAATTTAACTCAATACATACAATACATTGAATGCAATACATTCAAAGGGATATACGTATCCAACTGACACCTGGTGTATGCAGTCATCCAGAATCTTCAAATATGAGATCCAAAAGGACAAGGCCTGACCTCACACACTCTTCTTTGCTGATACTTAAGTCTGTATGAACGTATATCTCTGCATTTAGCATTCTCTAGGTTTGCAAACTGCTCTGACCAAGGCATGCCTGTATCACAGCTGTGCTGAGTAGCTGAGCACTTAGCTCACATGCGAGTCTGCAGTGCTCAACCTGATAGTTCCCCTGGCCTTCCTCCTTGGAAGGAAGACACCAACAAAATTTGACCAGAAGAGGCAGCACCTCCTCTTTCACCCCATAGTCCCATGGTTAAAGCACTCATGTGGCTCATCCCTACGTAGTCTCCAGGTAAAATCTTTGACTGTTGTGGAGACTACCACAATGTGGTTGGGGTTGTGGTTGTCGAGACCGTACCACAGCTTGGGGCAAACCTGCAGTATACTGGTAGTGTCCTCCCAGATTTTATGTTAAATATTATGTAAAATTAATTATGTTAATGTTAGGGTGCATGTATTAATGTTGTACGTAATATACTTCAATTATGGTAAATACTAGTTGTCGAGCCTGGGACCCAGATTCCCAAATTAAACCCAGATGAATGTCAAGCCCACCGGAACGAAGAGGTGCATTTGCTCTTTCTTGTCGCGTGCCGTGTTCTGTCTCAACTGTTCGTCGTTGTACGTGGGGTGTGTTCGTTGCTCTCCGCTGGAAAATACTCTGCAGCGCTCTGTCATCTACAGCTTCCCCAGCACACGAAAATGCTCTCCTTAATAGGCTACCAGCCCAGGGTAAAGCTCTCCTGGTAAAGCTCTCCCAGCTTGGGTGACATAATCAGCAATTTGCTGTATTGTCAAACACAGCGTGGCTCTGTTCATGCGTTTCTGGGGGGAGCAGGAAACTGTGATGATTACATACCTGCCTCCGGTCTGCCTAGCTAATGTCATCGGTCATTTAATAGTCGCCTGCTGAAGCAGAGTCAGAGAGCCGCTCTCACAACTTGTTTAGCTCCCTGGGTAAACATTTTGGTGAACAAGACGTCGCAACTATCACCAGCAGTGGCAAAGTACCACAGCACGTAGCTCTTTAAAAGGGCTAATGCAGATGCCTGTCCTCAGCGCAGGATTTGGGACAGCACCTGGGGCTCCCTCACCTGAGTACACGGAGGTACGCAAGCCGTAGCAACGGCGGAGCTCCAACCATAGCTGTCCTTGCGGTTTTGTTACTGACTAAGGAAACCAGGTAGCTTCGGGTGGTCACCCTGGGGACCAGCTGCCCCTGGGTGCTTCCCTCAGGGCAATGCGTTCCCGGGGGGCGGGAAGGAGGCAGAGAAAGGCGGAAACATAAAGGCTAGGTATTTATAGTTGTCATTAGAGCTAGCCTTAAGTATATAAACCCAGAGTGTCTTACATTTGTTTCCCTGCAAGGGATATATATATATATATTCTTTTATTGCCCAGCTTGCTGAAGAATTCACCTGGCCATAACTGAACACATTTTCACACAATTTTCTAAGATGTTTATCAGCAGACATTGCATTCAGACGATAATCTTTTGATCTTGAAGTTCTAGATTATTTTCTGCTAAGCCTTAAAAGTTTCACTGCGTACAAACTTTCCTGGAGGTCTGAGAAGAGCTTTGAGGGAGAAAATGAGCCCTGTAAGTTTATCTGTGAACATATAAATACAAGCAAATTAAAACCATGACTGATTATAAGTGAACGCTATCACTGAGGATCATTTTAATGAGAAAGTCAAAAACCTGCAGTGTAATGCGTTTATTTGTCCAGGCAAGAGAATATATGCATATGTGTAACTGAAGTCTGGGAAAAGCTTTAGAATCATTTCCATTGACCTCCCTAATTTCTACCACTAAATTTTGTACTTTTAGCTCCTGACAAGGCAGTTTGTTGGGAGATTGAGCTTCAGTGGCTCATGCAGGAATGTAAGGATTAGAGCCTGAAAGAAAATGAGTTTAGAAAATGTTTAAAAATGATCAAGTATGCAATGAAAGAGAGACCCTTTCTCAGTATTGGAAGAAAAATCTTGTATCGTCTTAAGTGGCTTCAAGGTCGAGTGACGGGAACTGAAATGCGGTGTAGTAATAGATGGCTGCATTAGATTTGACTAATTTATGTGTCCTTGGAAACTAAATACAGCGTGTATTACTGGTGAGTTTATGAAAGAATGCAGTTCAGGACGCAGGTGTGACCAGCAGCCAGAGAGTGAAAAGTGAGCCAAAGTCTTAACTCCATCATGTCTCCTTTGCCTGTTACTGCCCTTTAGCATGGGTAGGGTTGGCACAAAGGAGTTTGTTTGCCCATCCAGCGTACACAACCCATGCAAAATGGATGGACAGCAAGAAGAGACCAAACCCCACTCAGTTAGCCATATAACCGTTGTTATCTCAGGCACCCCCTTCTAAACTCACTGACCTTCAGAATGAGTGTTTTACAAAAATGGTCCCTAAGGGCTCAAAATTTCTTTCCAAAGAACATACGATGTGCCTCAGAGGTATGAGTTTAGCCTATAAAGTTGAGAATTGCCTCCTACAAGGTACCACAGCATGAATTTTACAGGAGCAGGTGGAGCCGCGTGGGTCAGCCCTAGGAACTCCTGAGCTCCAGAAAGTGAAACTGGCAGGTGAGCAGGAAACTGGGATCGAGCTCTTCTGCTTCCCAACAGACTTTGCTTAACTACATGGTGCTTGTACACTAAACGCTGCTCTTTTAAAAGAAGTAGCCATATTTAGATGTTTTGAGACGCCTGATCCTTTGGGATATGTGTATGTCACACTCTGATAATTTGTATCAGCTTTAAAAGCCTGCTGTGTTCCGTGCTTTGGTTTAGGTACGGGCAACCGTAGCTGTATGCTTGCAGGAAAGCCGGATTTCACAAAGAACCTGCAGGTCAAATGAGGAATTATCCACAAGGTTATACAACAGCTGAGCAGTAGGGTTTGGACCATAACTCTGGATTTAAGTGTCTCAATTCTGCATCTGATGCCTAGTCCTTTATTGGCTCTAATTTCATGTGTTTGGAAGGGATTTTTCCCATGGGAGGTTTAGAAATGCAGCTCTCAAACAGTGCAGCTAGCTGTTCTTTGAAGGTTTTGGATTCAGAAGGTGCTGATGTAATTTAAAAAACATTTTAACTCAGCCCAGGCTGTACAATTAGAAGCAAAAATTGATTTGCAAACAAGACGTGCTCAGAACATGCTGACCTGACAACCTGTAATGAGGCCCACAAAATACATACTAGAGGCAAACGGAGGAGTCTGTTGCTCTTAACAGTGACACCCACTGTTCTGCTATAACAGTGTGTCACATACTTGTTTTAAATATATTAGTAAAGACTGTATGATGTTTTCTAAATTAACAATAAACAGAAAAAATAAATGAAGTTCCACGTAGCATTAGTAAAGAAAACCTTTTAAGACGGATTTGACGCTGCCACTGCCAGTGCCGTGCTGCTGACCAGGGAAGAATTATAACTGCCCCTGCAGCCTCGTGTTTGCTCGCAGGAAGGTTCTGACTAACCGGCATTGTGCTGTTGTGACTGTCCGTGGCCGGCGATGCCGCCGCCGCCGCGCGCAGAAAGCAATGATATCACGTATGCCGCTGCTAACTGGGGTGGGGGGGGTGAATTGGAAACGAGAGGAACTGTCGCCATCCTCTTCGAAGTGCTGCGCTCGGGGTACGTGTCCATTCAGTAATTGCATAGGAGTTGGGTCGCAGCAGGATTTTGTAATTACAGAGCTTAATTGTTCCTGCCTATTATACATGGCTCTTTGTTTTTGCCACGTCTTTCATATTCACCCACACTCTCTATTATATCTCTGCTTGCTTGTCCCCCGCTTGTCCCCTACCAACTCCTCCAGATTCCTATTTGTCATTTCAATGCACTTCACCATGCATGCCTCGCTTTAATTTCCTCATGCCTCTGCTGTTCAGTGTTTCTGTCTCAGCAGCTCTCAGCCTGCTCCCCGACTTCCATTTCAGCTCCCACTCTCTCACTGAAAACCGCTCCTGCTGGTTTTACTTAATGCAGTATAATTAAGGGTAGGGTTTTTCAGAGGGAAAAACATCACTTTTCATAGACCAGAATGGAAAATTTGACAGGATGTTATCAGATCTTGTGAACTTTAAGATCCTGATGGTGAGTCAAACAATGTCCATTCACTTGCGGTTTTTGTGGGGTTTTGGCGTTGTTTTTCATTGATTGGTATGGACCATTTTTGTGTTTGCTTGAGGACCATCCTGAAGGCCAGTATCGCCTACAAGTTTGTCTTAAAAAAAAACAAACTCTACATCTGCAGAGACAAAAGACTAGCACTGAGGGAAAAATTTGGCTTTGGCTTGCTCAGTATGATTACTTTAAAAAGCCCTGTGTTTTGTAACTATATGTATACAAACAATGTAAACAGTAAAACTACCACCTTTTTTTTTGATAGTGGCTGCCCCTCCACCACTTCTAGTGCGTCCTTGAGGCCAGTATCCTGTCCGCCTGACACTGATTAGCTCTGGGAGCACCTCCTGTGCCATCCTGATGGGCAGCTGCAAAGGAAAGGATGGAAACCTGGAAGTACTCAGCTCTATAGGGCACCTCCTCATGGTGCAGCTGGCTGGGTCAGCCCACGGGGTCCCCTGGATCTGCTTGGATCTGCTTGAATCTGCTGATACAGCTCCCCCATGTCTGTGCGACTTGGGCTGCCATGTCCTTCTCTTATCCTTGGATTATCATACATGGCATCAGTCTTCCTTAACTGGGGCACGAGCAACGTGCACGGTGTCTCGCGTTTAACTGCACGGTGGTCCTACGCTCTGTCCGCTGTAACAGCTAAGCTATAAGGCAGGTAACCTAGGGCTCCACCTGACCCTGTCAGGAAACTTCCTCCTCCTTCTCTATACAGATGTCGTACATGAAGCATCCAAGCTCACTAGGGCCTTCTTCTGGATCCGGCACCTTCATGAGGAAATCACTGCTTGGATGGCCCAGGATGTTTTCAGATAAACTGGCAACTTGTTCTGCATTAAAAGAAAAGAAGTTAAGGATGCCTGTGCCATCCACTTGTGATGATAGAAGAGGCACCCCTGCTTTGCCGATGAGAAGATTTTGATAATGAAGCAACCTAATATGAATTTGTCATGTTAATGTTTGCCGGTGGTAGTGGTGGTGGAGTGTGATGAAAACTCCTTTGTTTTCCAGGAGAAGAAAACGGAGAGGAAAAGCAGGACATTCAGGCTTTGGGCCTTGAGGATACCATCAATGAATTTGGCTCTGAAACTTCTGGCACGGCTGCATGTTTGTGGACTGCCTCTTAGCCCAAGCATACCACTACCAGTGGCCAGGCTCTCCACGAAACACTAGGCTGCCTTTCCCCCCGAGCAGCTGCATCCTCAAATTCGCTGGCTGGCAGACGAGGGGGATTTGCACTTCCCAGATGATCAGCTCTAGGTGTTGACACTGGAGCTATCAGGGAGAGCAGGTGCAGAGAGCTGGTACATCTATTTTTGGGTCTTTTCAGTTTGAGCGGTGGCCGGGAAGGTTTTTCCAATGAGTTTCCAGATGGGGTAACATAGATGGCTTTGATGGACTTAGTCCATAACGGCACTCAAGCATACTCCATGTTTCCAAACTTATGTTAGTACCTTCACCAAATTTAATGAGCTAACTAGAAGGGCAGCAACATAATGTGGCCTTCAGCACTGTACTAGCAACCTTGGACCTTGCAACCACACCAGATGCACCCAGCAACTGCCTGCCATGACCCTCCATCCAACCAAAGCACACAAGCTACATCAGCTTTGTCCCATGCTTTCGTCACAGGATTGTCTACACCCAAGAACGCCAGCAGCTTGCTCAAGCCTGTCCTCTGCCTCCATACCCCAACACACAGGGCTCGTAACTCTTCCTGCTGTTTGACGTGCCGTCCTTTGTGATTTACATGAGGCCTGCTCCATAACAGCACGGAGGTCAGCCCTTTCAAGCCACAGTTTTTCATGTTGCTCACCAAACAGTGCGGGCTGACTAGTCACTGGACCGGACTCTCTCCCAGAAGAGGCTTGACATGTACAGCACAGGTATCGGCTCTTGCAATATACAGATGCCCTATGCAGACTCCTTAATTTAGAAAGGAAGCATCTCAGGAGAACAACTTTGCTGGCCTAGCCTGCGGGAAGCATCTGCAATACCCTTACCAGCAGCCGTTTCCCCAGTCAAAGGCAGCTGCTCCGGCAGCAGGCAGTGAGGGCGGTGAAGTGAAAGACCTGCGCGTCAGGTGGCCAACAAGCAAGATTCTGCGTCAGGGAGGTACACAGCGTTCCCGTTTTGCTTTAATTTTCTCCTTTAGAGTTTTCATTTTACAGAGGGGGTCTTTTTCAATCTGTGATAACACATTTTATGGAGGGCAGAGGTCAACAGCTCAAGTCTGAACTCCAGGCCAAGATTTTTAAGGAAATTAGACCCAGCAATTCTTCACCATGCATATTTTCATGGTCACATGTTGCTGTTATAAACCTAGCCTAGATTATGGCCCTTGTTTTCCTCCGATTATTCTGCAGCTGTCCATGCTCCATGGAGGAGTTTTAGACACATGTGGTCTGAACAGACTCTGTAGGACTGCAAATGTCCACGCTAAGCACAAGAGTCTGCGTGTCAAGAACGCGTGCTTGTTCCTAACCTGTGTTTGCAGCAGTGAACAGGAGGCACCTATCTGTACATATTTCTAGCTGGTGGCTCTGAATACTTTAGCTTGGAAGATATATATTGCAATACATATCTTTCCTCCAGAAAAAAGTCATCAGGAGGTTCTTGGTCCTGTTATTCCCCTATTGGCAAACCCTGAGAGGTTCAAGTACTGCCTGCTTGTATCACCTCCCGTGATATGAAGACATGGGCCAGTGCCATCTGTTCAACTTGTAGCAAGCCGATAACCTCTCGTAAGATAAAAAGCATCTTCAAGTCACATGCGTAGAAAAGATGTGAGAATTCAGGGCATGCAGTAAAATCTAGCTTTGAAGTCACGAGAGATGCATGGCAAGGGAAGCTGGGAAACACGATTAGCAGACATTGAGCAACTTTAGAGGCTTAGTACATGAACAGCTGTTCCCCTTTCCTTTATACTAGCTACTACGCATAGAATCAGCTCTCCGTTCTGTCCTTTTACCATCACTATTGCTCTGGTTTGAGTACTGGAAAAAAGACTGAGCAGGCGTGGCAGTGTACGTGTTAGCGTGGACCTGCAAGGCAGCTCACCTCTCTGAGCACAGGCCTTCTAGCAGGACAGGACCGTGTGGTACCAGTTCAGACTGATGCATTTTGCCATCAGCATTTTAGGCTGATGGTAAAGAATATCGGTGCAGCGTGAGAGGGGCTGTTTTCAGTGGGAGGAGAAAGGAAAGCTGAGCTACTCCTGTTGTTAGGGCAACAGAGGGAGATGGCTGCTGCAAGAGGAAAGGGCCGAGAAATTTGTCTGAACGACTGAAGACAGGTGGGAGAAAGAAAAGAAATTGGTTCCAGGAGAGATGTGGCAGCACTCACTGACCTAGGAGGGAGGGAGGAAGGAGAAGGCAACTCTGTGGACGTGCACATCGCGTCACACCCACCTCTCCCCTTGAGAGGAGACGTGCCTGCAGCACAGAGCTAACAACGCGGCGGTCCTCGCGCTGGACCCGTCCGTACTGCGTGGGGTAAAGAGAGTGCCTGCTTACCCCAGGACATTAAACATTAGGGGGCGGAAACAAAGTAAACAGTTACTCTGAAACCGTGGCTGGCACTCCCAGGGTTAGTGTGACCTCTCAGCGGGTGTAAACCACCCACGGTGATCAGCAAGGCTCAGAGCGCTGACTACAACACTCCTTACTGCCCTCCCAGTAAACACAGGGAAAGGACGTGTGCTCCGCCTACACCGCTAAGCTAGCTGGGCATGCTGCGTCATCTTGACCACAGTGATCTTCTTTGGTATAAACCAGCTAGTTGGTGGTCTTACATGAATGTTACAGAAACTGCAGAAGCTGCTTTTTTTTTAAGCCGCTATGCTGCACATCTGTACGAACCTGGAATGGCCACCTTCCAGACGGCAGGTCTGTACCTATGCCTTTCCGCCACTAATGCGGGTGCCAACTTCCGCCACCAGCCACGCAGCCGCTCTTCTGGGAAGGGCAACAAGGTGGGGTCTTGGGCCTGGATGTAAAGAAGGCAGCGGGGCACAACAAGAGATCTAGGGGAGACGTGTTGCGGGGTATCAGAGGGCATGGAGGCGACGTTTCACACCTGAGGACACTGCGTCCTTGGTGCAGCGTGGAGACGGTGCACCAGAAGTGAACACAAACAGATCGCTCTGTCCTGCGGTCCCCGCGCCGAGGCTGCTGGTGGGACTGTGGTGGGTCACCCCTGGCCGGCTGCCAGACACCCACCGAACCGCCTTCTCATTCCCCCTCCTGCAGCTACAGCGCCAGGGCTGATACAGCCTGTGTGACTGGACACTGACATTCGTCTGAGGTACAATATAGAAAAGACGTGACAGGAAGGGTTTGGGTTTGTTTGTTTTCATTGCAAATTGGAATTTAACACTCGATGAAATGATGACAGCAAAAATAAGAGAGACTTGAGTGTAAAATAAATGGTAATACTTTCTGGTGGGAAGCACCAGCACTACAGGTTAAGAGTGACTCATGGGACCCTGGTTTCCTATCAGGTCAGTTGTCCTGAGGGGTCAGTGCCTAGGCTCACAAGAAGTGTCACCAGAACTCGTTTCATGGCAGACAAAAAGCGTGTGTCGGGGGTGACCTGGAGGCAATCTGGATGCAAACCATGTTGGACTGCTAACCCTCAGAGAACAATTCTCAGTAGGAAAACAAGGACCAGTAAAAGCAAGGAATGTACATGCATAAGAAGATGATGGACTTTTCAGGGTGCAAGCTATTTATTATGCTTGCTAGAAAGAATGCTAAAATAAAGGTGGCTACAAACACTCAAGGGCAGACACCTCTGACAAGGGTAGACACTCCGTGGTGGCCTTTGTGAGACTGCAGTGATAAAGCTGTCTTAAAATGTCTCCCTCCCTACCTCTCGGTTGAAGGGTGGCTTGCCCCACACAATTATTATCATTTTCTCTGGTTAAAAGTGAATAGGTGGGGGAGGACTGAGTAATGAGCAACAGAAAGTTCCCAAAGTGTCTTGGTCTTCAAAACCAGTGTGGTGTTAAACAACAAGCTGAGAGTGGTCAGATGCACTGCTACACTTCAGATAAAAGCAGGCACTTCCAAGTTAAGGAAGCTAACTTGGTTATTTGAGTCACACTGAGTGACAGGAGTGCTGTTTGTGTTCATGTTTTAGCACTTATTCTGTTTTTGATTAAGGCTTCCCAGAACAATAATTTTTAATGGAATTTGAGGAATTGCAAATGGCTTCACAAATCACTTCTTAATCTGATGAAACAACCAAGGAATAATACAATGGGTTAAAAAGCCTCAATATCCTGCTCTCATCAGAGTATTATGGGAAACATGTAAATAAAGAAAACAAATCTGTGCCCCGTTCACACTTCATCAACTGCCTAACAACTTGCAACCAGTTAATTACACACCTTTAAAATGCATGTATAGGAGAAATGATTCAGAAATAAGTTTCTATAATGAGACAGGACAGCACAGAAATACTGACTCTACTCAGGTAAATTTAACCCTTTAAATTTGACAGTGCTGAAAGAATGTACTGTATGTAATAGCAAAGTAACTGTTGGCTGCTTTATTCTAAGCATTTAATAACCACTAATCTACAACGATCGCTCTGTGTCTGTTTATCGCTACTAACCTTTGTAACCCTAATTCCTCACTTAAAAGGAAGGTAAGGGTTTACACGTTATGCATAAGAATTGAATGCTGATGTTGATGTTACTGTTGATGAAATATATTGAAGACTATCAAGTGTTAAGTAATATTAGGCTGAGTTACTTTCACATTTCTGAATATTTAAGACCCATGTAGCCCAGTAGCTGAGTACATACAGTATTGCTATGGCTAGCAGCAGAACACGAGCTTCATACTGACTTTGCAAATCCTCAGGACTTGTCAGGCTTCGCCGAGCTTGCTTTTGCACACCTGCAACTCTGTTTTACGTTGTTTACCTGTAACAACAATTTTCTAATGATCAGGTGGTAATTGCTTAATATGCTGATCTCCTCTCCCTGGTGACCTGCAATAGGACAGGAGGAAAGGGAAGGAAGCTGCGTCAGGAGTAGTTCAGACTGGACATTAGGAAAAGGTTCTTCCCCGAGAGGGTGGTCGGTCGCTGGAACAGGCTCCCCGGAGGAGTGGTCACGGCCCCAAGCCTGTCAGAGTCCAAGGAGAGTCTGGACGATGCTCTTAGTCATATGGTTTAATTTTAGGTAGTCCTGCGAGGAGCAGGGTGTTGGTCTCAATGATCCTTATGGGCCACTTCCAACTCGAGATATTCTATGATACAGTTGTGTGATACAACCATAATGTGTGGTAATAAGTGCTAATAAGCAGTTACTTGTTAGAATGAAATGTTTATGCACTTACCATAGTAATGCAAAGCGTGGGATTACAGTCATGGAATGATAGGAGCGGGGAGAGACACAAGATGACACTGGAAACTTCAGGGCTGTAAACAAGTCACCGGTGGCCACTTGAAAATACACAGACCTGGGAGCTGGGGAAAGCCAGTCCTAGGGGTAACAAAGAGAACAAACAACTCCCGCCACATTGAACCAAACCACTTCAGCACCTGTGGAGGCAACAGAAGAGTGAGCATAATGCCAGAGACAGAGGTGGATGTTATGAAGTTTTTATAAGAATATTAACTGTATTCTTACTGAGATTATTTTTCTTTCCTGCAATAGTAGTTTTCTTTTTCTGTAATTATTAGATCTGAACTGATAATTCTTTCATTAGCCTAACATTTTACCTACACTGACAACAGATTCTTGACTTTACAGATCACGTTCGCTTCCTTTTTTCCTATGACAGGAATTTGAGGGTAGTAATTGTTCCTTGAGGAAAGCCCACACAGTTAAGTTGACTGTTGTAAGTTATTTATATATTTTCTGCCCTTCAAAGATTATGCCAGTTTCACTGACCAATGATAGGATTTCAGGAATAACTTTCTTGTGTTTCAATTCTTCTCTTTTTTCCTGATGGAGAGGTCACTACAGAGTTTTATGCTCTGCTGCCTGCCTGACCGACTGGAAGCAAAATCTACTTTATTCTGACCAGGTTGTGTCTCAGTGTGTATGAGGCATAAGATAAACACTATGTGATGGTCAAAAGAGTATCAACAGCAAGCAACAGAAACGTTTGTCCAAAGATCTTTACATGGTAATTTCCATACAGCATCATAATCAACTCAATCAATTTTTTTCTTTCTCTGTGTAAGCGAAGAGAACTGAACCATGGGTAAGTGCACAGGTAGTAACATCAGTCAGGGAGTTCTGGTCAGTACTCCCACCAGTATTTGGTACCAGCCTGCAGCTGGGTCCCTGGGAACTCTGGCACAGGCAGGGTGGGATGCTTCTCCTCCCCCGGCGAGCGTCCCGTACGTGTCTACACCTAAGTGAGTCACCAAGGTGCGCTCAGTAGCAGCTGAGGAGAAACAGGCTTTTCTAAAATGTGATTTATCTGATTTCTTTGCAACATCCACCTGCGAATGAGATTAATCCTGTCCTAGAACGGCCCTATGTCACCTCCTTGACATACAGTAAACTGAGACAAATAGTTCATATATAGATAGCTACATTATATATATGTGGGTAGATTACTCCCACTGAATATAAACTCCCATTTGAAAAAAAAACCACAAAAATGAGTGTGTAATCCTTTATCACAAGCCATTACCAGAGCCCGGAAGCCAGCAGGGGTTAGGTGCCTAGTCATATAATAAAATGGAGATGTGTAATAATATAGTAATACTGAAGATGCCACAATCACTTTTTTTCCCATTACAATAGCAGGTTTAAGATTTATTGCCCTCCTTTTTGGCACACCATTCGCTGCTGCCCTTGGGCCACAGGTCCTTCAAGCCACAGCTGGATGATACGAAGTGTTCATCTGCAATATGCATTGAAGCAATCGGGCTTCTCGATCTTGTGCCTCCAGTGCTCATGCCCTTTTTTCATGGCGTCTTTTCTGTGCTCTCAGGCTGTTGGATCCAGCCCAATATTCTCCTCCAAAACACACCTCTTCAGAACAGTACACTCAACACCACTCGAACATTCATTCCTTTACTATACGGAAGAAGATAAACAGGCCTTAAATACACCACAGATAGCTGTATTTGCAAATGTATGGTACTTGACTTTAACTCGAAGCAGGTCTTCGGTATCTCCTACAGATTTTTCCATGCTCTTAAAATGCAAAATGAAATTAAGCTAGGGGAAACTGAATTAAATGCGTTTTTAGCATAAAGCTCGCCGCAGTCTGCTGAGAGTCTTTTAAATGGATACTGTGGTACAAAAGTTTTATGGATTGCCAAGAACGCTTTAATGGTACTCTCAACTGAAAAGGAATTGAAGAGGTGGGTGAAAAGGGCATGCTTTTTCTTCACTTCAGCCACTGATGCATCAAAGCATGGAAGCAGCAAAACATTTTCAGTAGCTATTTGTTAGAGCTGAAAGTAAAATAAACTATTCTCTACTTCTGGGTAGCAATGCAGCTGCAGTAGGAATACTTATAAAAAAAGAGAACAACAATAAAATGGTGTGAACATTGGTAATGCATCATCTGCAGCTGGTAACTTTAGTATCAGCTTTGATAAATACCACTTTATCTACACATAAATGAAGAATAAAAATTGGGTTTTTCCTGCCAGTTGTTTAGCACATGCATAGTTTCAAAATGAGAAAAGTGCTGATAAGCCATCATTTGATCTTGAGAGGTTTACAGCAAAAGTCTTTCATCAGAGAAGAGTTTCAGCTCAAGAGCTTTAGTGGGAAATATTTCATATTGTCAGCTTCGAAAGCACGGCAACATGGAGGCACATTCCCATAAGATGCTTCTTTAACATTACAACTGAAAGTATAATACCGTGTTTCGCAGCAGCATTTTTTTAACATTTTGTGAAGATTTCCCAGTTTAAGTTTTTACATCATGGGTGATGGAAATGAACATGGTGGATACCAGTGGCTGAATACTATATTTATTCCTGCGCAATGCACTGAAAAGCTTATTGTAGAATCTTACAGTGAGCACACAACTCAAATGTGTTAAAGAAATAATGCATTAAATAAAGAGTAATTGACAACAAAGTTAGTAAGAATTATTTGATTGCAAAGGCAATGCTTATTTAAAAATATGTCAAGGGAAAACAAGAAATGAAATAGGGTAACAATCACTGGTTTACGGTAGGTAACAAACATGTCGGCATCACATTGTTATTTCAGCAAACAAAATCACACTAAAGCTAATTCTATTTTTTGTGAAAATGTTTTAAGCATTAAAAGCTGTAAGCATTGCTGAAAGGTTCAGATTTGACAAAAGGCTGGGCATGTTGTGTTTGGAATAGTGTGTGACAATAAATTCTATGGATTATATATATATAATTCAAGAGCCTTGTACTAAAAAATCATCTTGGAGTGTGTCTTCCAATTCAGCTCATTAATAACTACTCTATGGTATTGTCTTCTGAGATAGATAGTTGATTTCTATCTCAAAAACTGCAGAAAGAATATTTTACCTCTGTAAAAAGACGTGGTCAGACTACAGACAACTATGCGCTCATCCCTTTATAACTGAGCTTCAAAGTCAAGGTAATGTCAATTACAAACAATTTTGTATTTGAACTTAAAAATAACTTTTTAACAATAAATTACAAATAACTGACCGCAGGGAGCCAGGCAGAGGTGTCATCTCACATTGTTTCTGAGGGTGGCCTGACTAGTAGAAGTATCTCCCAGCACCTAGTTAGGGACTCCCAGAGCCTGAGGTAGTTTCTGTGTACGTGCATAACAACCCTTAATGGATTTCTCTGCCATGAACTTGCCCATCCACTCTGGAAGGCACATGAAGTAACTGGAAAAACCTCCTGCTTCAGACTACACTGGCGCCGGCACTTGTTATGGCAGCTGATAAAAAAACCTGAACACTCTTGACCGTGAAATCACAAACCCTAGCGTACCCGTTTGCACCAGACAGGAGGAATCAACCCCCATTCACCAACGCAGGGCTGGAAGTACAACGCGGCCAGTCCTGGCGTGCGGCAGAGGCGGTTGCCGTCAGTCTGGATGAAATCTGGTGTGCGCTAGGCAACTCACCAGCTCAGCAAAAATCCTGTCTTTTTTCTGCGTGGATTGCAGTATGTGCAACTTACAGAACCCGCTTGTACTGAAACATTGCGTAAGAACTCCCAATATTACACATTAATATTCAAAGCAGTTTATTTTTATCCATTTGCCAAACCACGGCCACAACAGTAGGGACCTTGTGTATTTGGATCTCGGTCATCACTGAAGGAAATCACGGCTGCTGCAATCCAACCGCCTCAAGTTTTGGGGGCCTCTTGCACAAACTCTAAATACAGACACTTAAAAAAGACCAGACCGAGCGCATCAATGATTTTCGTGAGGGGCCGAGGCTGCTGCGCGGCTGACACGAGGCAAACCAGTCAGGCCGTACCGCCTGCAGAGCGTCCCACCCAGCAGGCCACAACTGAAGGCTCGCTGCCGCCGAGCATCCCTCACACCGCGGCCGGCCGCTTTGCCGCAGGGCCGGGGCCCGTCCCGGGCCGCCGTTCCCGGGGGGGGGAAATCCCGGCGGCCCTGCCCCGGCGGCGCCCGCAGCCGCCTCACGCCGCGCTCAGCGCCGCCGCCGCCGCCG
>JAVKLA010000005.1:30298153-30340341 GCA_034782735.1 Sagittarius serpentarius
CCCCTCCTTCCGCCCGCCCGAGCCGCCGGCGGCCGTGGGGCGGGGCGGGGCGGGGCGGATGGTGTGGCGTCCCTGTGGGGAGGGTGCCTGCTGGGGGAGGTGGCGGGCGGGGCTGCAGAGGCGAGGGGAGGCGGGGGGCGGGGCGCGTCGGCCTCCGGAGCCGCCCGGTGGATGACGGTACTCTCGCAGCGAGGCTCGCGGAAGTGGGGCGTAACGGCGGGAAGGCGGCAGCGGGCAGCCCTGTGTCCCTCACCCGCTCCTAGGGCCCTGCCGTGCCCCCGTCCCCGCGGCGCGGTGCGGGATTCCTCCCTTGTCCCTTCCTCCCTGAAGTTACCCGTATGTTAATTCCCAGTGGGAAGGGACTGGATTAGAGAGAAGTGGCAAAGCCGATAGTGGGGAGCGCTGCTCTTCTCTGTGTATGTTGACTTTTAGTGATGATTAACGGGAGGAACTGGTGGCCGCGCTGCAAGGTAAAGTGAAGCAGTACGGGCAGCGTTTGGTTGTGTAGGAGGGAGCAGAGGCTTGGAAATGGCTTCGTGGTTGTGCTCCCCGGTTCGCTTGCGTTTTGTCTGCACCTGGGTCTTGCGCTGTGCACTGTTTTGGTCCTGGACTGGGTGCAATTCGTATTTAACACTTGCCTGCTTTATTAAATATCTGTCAGATCTTGTATTTGTCCTATGAGGACTACGCTTCATGGCACTTCTCTGGTATCCTGATGGAGTGGCTTTCCTCTTATCCTACATCCTGGACGTCTGAGAGAAGAATTATTATTTTGGCTTATAATGACATGACTTACCTTAAAGTGGCTGGTTTTCCATGTCTGATACTTGTCCTTCAATCTGTTCTTAGTTTAATGCTTCTCTGTATAAAGGCCACAATGCTTGAAGCTGAAGAGATTCAGCCAGCTCCTAGACATGTCTTTGGTGTTCTTAACTTTTTTAAGGAAAACTAATTTTTTTGGAAGTCAGTGAAAAGTTTAGATAGAAAAACTGCAGCTGAACACCAAGGACACCCTAACCTCATAGTATCTTTTAATCAGCCAGTATTCTGTTGTGATTTTTTTTTTTTATTGGTATCGTATCATTGCTGTTCCATTGAACTGGAATTAATTGAGTACATTGAGATATCAAAAAAAGAGAGAGTTGATCTAGGAACTCTGTTTTACATCTCTCTAGATAACTTTCTTGTACCAGCACGTTTTGTTGTTTTTTTTTTCTCCCCAAAAAGCATGCGTCACACATACTCATTCATTGTTCAGTTAGGAAGAAAATAGAAATTATTTGTCAACAGAATATGCTTGGAAGACAAAACCTTTTGGGGATTTTCAGGTTAAATGAAATAATTTCTCTAGAAGACTTTAGAATTAGACTTGGTTTTTCCCATACGCAGCTTTGTACCTGAAACCACATGCATTTTGTAAAAAATGTAACGTTTTTAACTACTGTGATTGGGAGTTTTCTAGGAGTATTTCATTTCTTTTACTTTTAAAATTACCGATTCTTCTGTTTAAGTTGTATTTTGTTACTGAAATAAATTTGCTTCTGGAGTTGATGGGAAATAACTATACACATGGTATAGTAGTAGGTGGTATCCAGATCCATGAGAATAATATTTGAGTCATGCTGAACAGTAATTTTAAGATTCAAATGGTTTCACAGTCACAGTTGGAATTTTGTGTTGAGATCTTTGTAAGTTGACCAGTGTGCCACAGATTCCAGCTATTTCTGGAATGCTTGGATCCTTATGGTTTAGTTGTTTTGTTTATTCTCCAAACCTGAGAAATTTATATGGCCACTGAAGTTGTCACAAGTCCCAGCCTCCAAATCAATATGGTGGTGAATGGTTGTTACAGAGTGCACTAGCTACCCTCTGAGAAAGTCCCACAGTGACCTCTAATGTTCAAGGATAAAACCTGAGTTGTTAAAATAAAGGAAGTTATTTTTCGAAGGCACAATTTTACATGTTGGCTTGTACATTCAGTTTATTAATATGCCACAGACAGTAAGTAGTTGATTCATCAGGTCTTACTGCTAGGTTTCATGGGAATGTTATGTTGGGGAGCCAGTTGTAATTCCCCCCTGTTTTGAGCGAGTGTGCGCAAAGCCTTCTTTATAGCAGTCGTGGGAGAACTAGTTATTTTTGTAAAGGACACTGAAAATGAAAAATACATTTCAGATATTAAATCCATTCTCTCTTTCTTTTGGAATTATTTATTCATGCCATAATAAATATTACTGTCAGTTATTATTCTGTCCGTATATACTCAGTGCATACTTGCATACTGGAAAGATTTGTAGCTGAGAAGCTTGGTTTTTGTATATACTCATTTGATTTTCCATTAGGCTAGAGGAAACTTCCCTGTTCTGTACTGAGCTTACTTGTTCTTAATCCAAATGCAGAAACTCCTAGACGACTTTGTTCCTAACAATGTTCATGTCTTGAGTTGAATGCTGTTATTCTTAGGCCGCTTTATATGAATACTTAACATATATTTTGGTTAAAACTGAATATTCCCTTTCTTTGTTGTTTTTGCCTAAGTTTCATTCTGGATAACCAAAACTAACATAAGTTTTGTGGCACTTGAAAGAATCCAGAGAGTTGACTAGATACATGTGCAAATGAATTAAGAATCAAAGGTTATGCTATTGTTTACTATAAATGTAATTTACAAATTTAGTGAGTTTGGAAGCAACACCTCATTTATGCAGCCTGCTTGAGACCAAAACGTAACAGCAGCTGGTAGCTGTTTGTAAAGGGCACTTCAAATCAATTTATGAAATTAACTTGCATGCATTGAATCTTTAAGCTGAAAGGCAAAACAGAACTTTCAGTTGCAAGAAGCTAAGTACATGTTATGTTGTTCGCTTGTGTTCCAAAATTGATGTAATTTACTAGTTTCCTTTATGTACAATGTATGTTAATGAAAATTAGTTTCTTTGAAGATACAGTAATTGTTTTTCCTCATGTTTCTGTATCTTTTGTGTTAGAACAACTGGTACTTTGCCAGTCACCTGTGTGATAGTACTTGAAGACTTTGCATTACATCTGAAAAGATATAATTTATAGCAATTGCTGATCTTTTTTTGTATTGCGACACCCACAGAAAAGTGATCGTACTGCTGTTTCTTTTCTGGATTGCTCACGTGTGTAAAATGCAGTCCTGAATAACTTGTCAGAACTGAGGGGTGGCCGATTACTGTCCAGTCTGAACTAGTTGTTACTTTAATTGCTGAGAGTAACTTAAATCTACAGTTGCATTTTATTCCGCTTTTGCTTTGTATTTGAAGAGTGCAGTATTTTGTTTGGAAATACAAGATTGTCCATGAGGGTAAAATTCATGTCCCTGAGACACAAAATTAATTTGTTAGAATAAGGAATATGAATTTCTTTCCAGTTAAAACCAACGTGTGCACTGAGCCTTTGTACAAGAGATAGATCTCAGTGACAGGATGTGGTAATATTAGATTAAAAGAAGAATCAGTTCCACATGAAACTGATTTTTGTCCCAGTAATAATTCTGTGACAGATTAGGTTGCTGATTGTTGTGGTTTAAGCTACTTTGTTTCAATGTGGTTTGTAAGCTGAAAGTTCATTGTGTTGATCTATTTTTGTCTGCTTCTGGGAACTTCTGTGTATGTTAGAGCTCTGAGAAGATTACAAAACTGGATTTTTATTGTTGCTTTTCTGTATTGTGATATACTGGAAAAAATTCTGCATATTACATAGTGATGGGAGCTATTGCATGGAAATCATAATTGCCATAAATCAAACTGAGGCATGAGAAAATGGTATATAATGGAGTTGAGGCTAACAAAATCTGCTGCTCTGTATTTGGAACAAGCAAAAGATCTAGGTATCAGGACAAAATGACTAACCTAGGAGAAACAGAACAGCAGAGCATTACAGAGCATACGCGTGTAGTTACTGAAACTGCTGATTAGGTTAGGATTTGCTGCTTCGGTAATACCACAGTCATTTCCATGATCTGTGACATTTCCAGACTCGCAATAGAGCGGTATTCTTTAATGACTGTGTGCCAGGGGGATAAGGGGAGATTAATACGATGGAGGAATACTGTAAGGAAAACCTGTGTGTAGAGTATAAATACGTTAACGGAATAGAAATGTCACCACTATGGTGGAATAATAACAGGATGGAGTTGTCTTTATTGAAGGATAAATGAGAGCTCCTTCTGGAACTAGACAATATTTTAAAAGGAAAACTTAAGTGGACTGATCTATTTTGATTATTTTTAACTGAAAACTTACATGGACTAATCTATTTTGATTCTTCTGTGGCATTCGTCACCATCATATCTATGTGCATCAGCACACAGCTGAATGTGTGTGAATTAAATTAGCCTACTAAAAAGTCTGCAAAAAAAGTCTTTAAAAAATCACTGTAATGTCAAAGTTACTGAAATGTACAACTAAAGTGGGAAATGAGGGTCGGGCTGCATGGCAGTAGTTCTCTCTGGCCTTGTACCCTGAAAGATTGTAGAAAAGGCACATGTTAAAAAAATCACAGAAATCCTGACACTGAGCAGCATACTGTTCATCATGGTTGTTAGACCAGGTATAACCTTGTCTTTGAGTTGCACCAGTCTTTCTTAAAACAAAGGCTTTTGTGCTCAATTTTATATTTCATAGGACGTAATAGAATTAGGCTGATCTGTGTTTTGCTATTTTTTGTTGTGAAAATCTTCCTTGTTTTCAAACCATATTTGCCTGAATTCTAGTGTGATGCCATTGATTTATAGAAAAATGTCATTTCAATGGATTATGGAACTGTATATAGTATAATTACTAATTTCTGGACTAGATCAAATAGGTCATTTCAAACTAACATAGCAGTCTTGGCTGGGTAGTTGTTCCGTGTATAGGTTATAATTCCCTCCTTCCTGTTCCCTCACATGCCTTCTTGTAGAAGCACATCAGGGGCCATTTTATTTCCTTTGTGGATGACAGCTAATGTCTTGTTTTTACAGCTATTTTTCCTATCATACTTCTGTGGGTAACTTTTAAGTACCTAGATTTGCAAATATATTGTAACCTGCGGCTTTCTGAATGTTACTTGATGAGCTTCTGCAGGCTTTTTGATAAACAGTGTCTTCTAATGTGCAGGCAAGCGTAAGAAAAAATAAACATTTTATACATAGAGAGCTATCTAAATAGCATCTCTGCTCCATATGTTGTAGTACCCACGAGAGGCTCATTATAATCCCTGGACCTTTTGTGCACCAAATACTTCAGTCCAGATAATGCTGTGCTCCATCTGCCTTAATCTCTGAGCTGCACAATATGAAATTCTTAATGCTTTGACCTGCTATATGCTAGCATTTTTGATCTTGGATTTTTCTTGTCCATCTTGCTGTTTCAAACAAGTTTTCAAGGTTGCAGCTTTGAAGTTTCTCAGTTGTACTGAATTATTCTGGGGTGGTTCCCCCCCCCGTGTAATTTAGAAATGCTGAAAAGTGTATGCATCTCTAAATTATTTTTTCTGTTTTGTGTGTTTGGTTTTTTGCACCATCTTTTAAGTGTTGTGATTTGTTGATCTTATTCAAGGTGTCACTGACTGGGCAGAGATCCAGAAATATGTGTTGGTGAAATTATTTTTTTCAGCAAAGAATCCTTCGCTTGCTTCACTGTCACCTGTTTAAACTTGCTGTTAGCATAAAGCAGACACACGCTGGATTTCAGAATCTCACTCTGGAAACATGAAGCTCTTAAAATCTACAGATATTTCAGAAATCTTTTGAGTTTTACATACCGGAGAGTTCCACGCAGTATCATTAAACATTAATATGTCACAGAGTTCTTATCTTTAGAAAGCATTTGAGTCAACTATTACTTACTGATTTATTATTGACAATTTAAAAATAGTATATATGATTACCATCTTCTTGTGTTTATATATTAGGAAGTCACGTTGTCTTTCGGACTTGTTAGCATATCTTTCTGTATCAATGGAATAGTTTCTTGCCCTTAACATTTTTGTTGGGTGCTACTATCCAACACTTCCTCAGATTCTAGATGTTTAGATATAAAGCTGTTAATAAAGTTGACTATCCATTCTGGAGGATATTTTTTGTTAAAGAATAATTAAAATGTTATTTAAAGGAGCATTAGAAGTAACTTTGTAACCTCAGATTCTAAAAATAAAATAGATCAGAGACTTTGAAATTGTAATTCCAATCATGCTAAAATTTGTAATTCCCATTGAACATTGGACATCAGCATTCTTATATGTATAAATGACAGGCACCTGTGACATGCATTTTTTATGAACCCATACATTAATTTGATATAGAAAAATATATTTCTATTATAAATATAAAATATTTAATATAATATTTCTATAGTATAAACTTTAAGTTAATATAAACTATAAATTTTCTATGTGATAAATACAAATTTTCTTTATAATAGAAAAAATGTATTAAATTGAAATATTAGAAAGTTATGGCAATATTTCCTTCAGTGGTTCTCAAAGATTTTCTCAAATTGAATATGTTTTCCAAGAATATAGGTAATTAGAGCACATTGAGGTTATAAAATATAATCTCTAAGAGCAGAATATTATCTCCAGGAGTGATAGCTATCTAATATTTTCTTTATTTTTAAACAAATACTCCAACCAGAAAATGACTTGTTTTTAAAAAAAAATTGTGAGGATCTTTGTTGTGTTTACCCTTTACTACCCAAAATTCTTTCTTGCGACTGCAGTAAATGCATATCATTACTTTTTTCCCTTCTTTTCTCCTAAGACCACCTAAGTATAAGAAGAGAAAACACTGCACGTTTTAATCGAACAGTATTTGTCGGTTGAGGGTCATCCATTCACGTGTACAGTTACTGATAGAAGAAAATGTCGCAAACTATCTTTCTGCTGCCGACATTCCAGCTCTTCCCCTGTGGCAAGGCAAGACAACTTGAAGCCCGTCTTACTGAAAGAGTGATGGGTAACCTTCCATTTACTGGCAGTTGGATGATAAACTACTGTGTCAACAGTTACACAGCAACTCTGCATGTGCGTATACTTACCCGATGGTAAATGCCTGTCTGTGCTTTTTGGAGGGGAAAGCTTATGAAATAGACCTGGCAAAAATGTTCACGCTGTTCAATGAGATACTGACATGTAGTAACATCTTACGCTTGTGTTAACAATGTTTTATGGAAGGACTTCGGATTTGGTTTTAGGTAGTTCTTAAACTGTTTAAAATGTGTGTGCATATGTTTACTATCTTTGGGGAAGGAGGGCTTCTACAGTACAGTAATCTACAGGCCTGCTCAGTTTGTGTCCTGGGGAAAAGGTGGCCTTTACTGCGGGAGGTGGGCAGCCAGGAAGCTTTCAGAATGTAGTGTCTGACTGGAAAGAAAAGATCCGTCTTGGTGTGGATGGAAGATAAAACCAGTGGTTTGATCAGTTGTCTGGTGGAGGGAGGGAGGAAGGAAAGAGAAAAAATATATTTCAGGGCAAGTAGAGAAGTCCTTCAGCGCAACAGCTGCTGTTGGCTTTGCAAATGTATTGCTTGTAGGGGTGCTGTTGGTGTTTCTCCCCTCATCTTTATTCATACTGTGCCTTGTAATACTGCCTGTGTCCAAAACCACAAAAGTAGGACCTGAACTCACAGCTTTGCCCACAGCCACTTAATACTCCCAGTGTTGCCTTGGCTAAGGCGTGTACTGAGAATGTAGCATTTTGTCTTAACTGTTTTAACCTGGCTGCTAGATTCTGTGTCACTGTTAATTAGCTCGTAGTTCCAGGAGCATATGGCTGGTCTCCTGTGGATTGTCTGACCAATTACTTTTCTTCAGATACTAGATTTTTCTGTAGATACCAGCATGGGGCTTTTGCAAGAAGTTTTTAACAAGATCTGTCAGTGGATTTAGTAGAAGGGATGGGGTGAACATTCATGCTTCATATTAATGAAAAATAGGTTTGACTATGAGGAATTTACAAAGCAAGTAAATTAATCTGATTTCTTAAATTAAAAAAAAAATAAAATACCTAAATCAGTCATTGTGATACGTCTGTCAGGAAACGTCTTTCAACTCAAAGAGTGACTGTAGAGAACATGGTGGATATGTTTGATGGCAAGGTCTCAAAATTGTGTTTTGAGGCTGACATTGCTGTTAGAGTGGAGGAGGTCTGAGATATGCCTGACCTCGTAGCAGAGGAGTAGAATTCCATCCAGAAAACTTGAGAGGCGAAGTTCAGAATCGGTAGGTTGAGAGAAGGGTGTTAACGTCTATGAAATGGTATGGTTTGTTAAATGGTAGACAAAAACCTGATTTTTAGAGGTTCTGTTTTTATGTGCAATAATTTGAAAGGTAAATCTGTGCCAATTGAGGCAATAGTTTCTTTTGGTGGATTGGTTCCAATAATGAGTTCTTAAACCATAAGCTGAAAGCAAAATGTTTCAACATTTGTCTTGATGAGGTTTTTGTTCTGTTTAAACAACATATTTCAAATTCTTTGTGAAAGCTCCTGGTGCAAATTGAAAATGTTTTCATGAAATGTGCAGAAAAAATATAATCGAATTACAGGCATTAAGTACGTTAGTCTTTTTACTAGTTAAACTTATGTTATGAGCAAGAGTTATAGATGATGGCGAAGTATTTCCACTTTAAAAAAAAAAGTAAGAGATTTAAAACCTTGTGAAGGTGAATGTCAGAAGTAATAGTAAAGATGTTCCTGTCTTTTAGAAGACAGATCATATCATTGCAAAGCTATTAATTTCTATAAAGAATTTTAGTGAGGAATATGCTGATGGCTTACTTTGTAGAACTGGATTTCCTCTCTTCAGTGTAATGCTTTATGGAATTAAGAAGCGATACCTGTCACAGAAATACTGCTTTCAGTACTATTTCATCAGAGTGATCTGAATTTGTATTTTGCATACAAATAGTTCATCACTTCCATATTTCTGAAAATGCAACAAAGAAAAAATGATTATATTGTGAAATTCTAAATATTCTGTTTGTAAGAGGATTGAATGAAACTGCATGTATTTACGTTTTTCCATTATTTTGGTTGAAAAATAATTCTGTGTTCTTGAATATAAACACACTGAAAGACTCAAAAGTTCAGGGCACAGAATGTTTTCTCCTATTACTGTCTGTTGGAGTCAGGACGTGATAGATGGAGCAGAGACTCCACAAACTGACCTTGTGTGGGGTCTACCAGCGATTTAAACAATGGTTTAGGCTGGATTTGCCAGTAGGCAAAGGGCAGCATTTCTTATAATGAAACCGCAGTTACGTAAAAAAGTCTTGTACCTTTGCAGCAGTACCTGGATATTCAGCTTGCTTTTTGGCAGTGTTACTAATACGATCAAACAACTTCTGTTTCAGTGTGTTTTGTAGGTATTTTTCAAGAATATTCAGTGGTTCAGGGCTAAATAAACAGATGGGAGACAGCATAATAAATGTTGAGTTGGGGTGGAGTGGTCCCATGTGTCATTACTTAGCTGCCCGGTCTGCCAGTATGCTTTTAACTTTCTGATGTAGTAGTGAAAAAGGAGTCATTGTGTTACTGTGTGTCCCTGTGATATACGTGACAATTTGAATTGGTTTTACATGTTTGCAGTTACCACAAGTGTGGAAATGATGCATTTGTGCATTTTTATGTGTGAAAATATTTAATAAAGAAATGGTAATGTGTTGCAAATAGTCAGCTTTTCCTTACATAACACAACCCATCTTTGGGGGTCACAAATTAATAATTACCAGTGTATGGAGAGAAAATTATTTGCAGAGTTTTGGTTGTAAACTCCAGCTGAGTGCCCTGTAATTGGTTATTTCAATCTACTTGATGGTTTGTTGTTTTTTTTTTCCCAGAAATACATAATTAGATTTTGTGTGGTTATATAAGTTTGCTTCTTGCTTAGCTGAACTGTTATCATTGAGACATTTTTATCAAGTACTTCTGTTAGCACAGAATCACAAGAAAGGGTCAAATTAGCTAAAGGGTAAGTGTCAAGTATTGAGCTCTGTTCTGTAGAGTAGACTTTTAAATTCTGATGATTTCTGTTCTTTTTCATTCTCATGTGCACATTCATTTTTTTTCACTGTGGGTATTGGGAGACCCTAACAGATTATATAATTAATTTAGTCGTAAGTGCTCCTTGTTGGATTGCTACAATGTTGTTGTTACTTAAAATTTGTTCTATAACAACTTTTTTTTTTTTTTTCCATTTTGTTTGTATTTTTCAGATTATGGCACAGGCTCAAGGTTTGGGGAAGAGATACATTAAAGCCTTTTTTAAAGGTTTCTTTGTTGCTGTTCCCATAACGGTGACTTTCCTGGATAGAGTTGCCTGTGTAGCAAGGGTGGAAGGAGCATCAATGCAGGTATTGCTGGAAATATCTTTTGTCTGTCAGGAAATTAAGAAGTGACTGTCCACTGACAATAGCAAGGTGGAAAAAAATCTTTTTCTCAATTGTTATTAAATGACCGCGTTGTAGTATGGAATAGTTTAACTTCATCTTTGTTAAGCAAATACTTTTATGATGTGAAAAGAAAAGCTTTTGAGAACAAAACTTGCCAAAATTCTGTCTCAGTAAAAGGAAAATATATAGATAAGTACTGATAAAGATATTTTTTTTGACATCTTCCTAGTCATTTAGAAATAAAGATTTTTTTTAATTTTTTTTTGAGCACTACCTTTTTTCTCTTGGGATTGAGTTGATGACTCACAAAGAGGCTTTATTAATTTTTAGTAACTGTATTATAGTGATTGTAAGGCAAAACCAGTTCTTGCTCTACTTGCTCTTACTAATGAACAAGTACGGCACCGTTTCAGTGAAGAATACTGAAAATGGCATGAACCTAACATTAATACCTGTGCTTATCAGGACATATATCAGTTCACTGTTTTTACTTTGGTTATACTGAATGTTTATACAGTGTAAGCAAATAAATACAAATAGGCTATGTAACGTTTAGAAGAGAAATACTCATGATAGTGAACAGCTACTTTTCCTCTGTTATTAGGACTTGGAAAATATATGTTGTAATGTAGTTAGCCAATTTTTGTATTGTTACTTTGCATTTTAAATCATGTGCTCTGCTATTTGCTGCACATCACCACTGATAACTAACTTCCTTTGTTCCACTGTTGCAACATTCCAATTAGCAGAGACTAAGGATTTGATTCTTGGATGCCAAGCCCTCTTTTCTGCTTATCTTGAGTAAGCTCAGAACCTTGAAGAGAGGTTTCACAGCAATGGAGACCAGCTGCTGGAGTTTAAATTGTGCAGCATTCACGCAGACAAAACTTGGGCTAGGACCTGGGCTTGGCTGATTGGTGTTTAATGCTATAAAAAGCGTGCGGTAGGGAGGAGGGAATGGCAAGGAGGCGTTGTGCCTTTTGTGGCAGTCTGTAATCTGGTGTTTCACCTCTGTCAAGAAACCTCAGCTTGTCTAGAAGGCGGCTCTCACCTCAAGAACAGGGACCAAAGTAAAATCATCATACTCCAGTAATCCTACAGTCCAAGACCACAAGTTAGGTGTAACGTAAGTTACCTTTGTCCTTTTCATGAATGTTATTCTGAATATCATTGATGACCAATCAAAGGTAGGAGAATCTCAGGGCTTACAGTTGGAGAGCCAGAAACTTCCTTTAGAAAGGAGGAGAGGAGTGGGAAACTGGGAAAAACAGTTTCATTCTCTTTTTACTGTCTTCAGACAGGAGGAATTCAAATATATAACACAGCATCTAGACAAGTACAAAATTAGCCAGATGAATACAACTCCCCCATTTTCCATCTCCCCACTTTTTGCCTATGTTGGGATCCGGAGCCACATGCAACATTCAAGATGCAGACGTGTCTTGGATTTTATGGTTTTGGTGTTTGTGTAGTGGTTGTTTTTTTTCCCCTACTAGTGAGCATGACCTGAGCATTTGATTTTTGAGGGCTTGTTTTTTTAGGATGCCACATTGCCTTTCATTGTTTGGTCTTTTCTGTCTCTAACATAACGTTCTGTTTGACATCTGTTCTTGTTTGGATAGTTTTACCTCAGTAGCTGGAAACAAATTTTCTACATTTCCCTACTCCACAAGTCTATTGAGCCCCTCTGGTCAAGACCTCAGTTTTATGTTTCCTTTGAAGTCAAAGTCTCAAGTGTTAGGGAGTGTTCTGGTACTGTTCTGGAGTGTTGCCTCTGTATTGACTTGAAGGGCATATAGTTAACCGTGGTTTATCCATGGAAGATTTGAAAAACACTACAGGTATTTGCTCAGATTTATTCAACCTGACTAAGAGGGATATGCACTCTTTATAGTGGCTAGGGAAAGCAGTATGTATTCACTGGGTGATTAAAATCTTTTTCCCTTCATGTGTCTGTTGACTAAACATTCCCTCTGTTGATGGAAGTATGGGTAGCTTGAAAGCTGACATTTCTAATTTTACTTACATGTCAGTGTCTGTAAGATGGTCTCTCTGGTTTTATTCTGGACTGTAGCACTGAAATAGAAGTTTGTTTTAAACTTCTATGCATATGGATGTTTTTCAGACGACAAAAAAAACTTCCTAGTGCTTTTAATAGGATACTAATTTCCTTGCCAAGATTTATTAGACACCTAACTCAGTCTGACAGGGACATAATTATAAGGAATATATCCCTCCCTTGCAGAGTAGCTTGAAGGAGTACTGGTCATTGCGTTGCAATTCTATTTACTGTGTTCTCTGAAGAGTGTTTTCTGTTGAATATATCTGAAAGCTATGGGTATGAGGGAGAGTGAAGTTCAGTCAGCATGTAGTTATATAGCCATCAATCACATTCTTCCAGTGATACCTTACTCTCTCAATTTGAAGATACCATGCTATGATTCCCAAGAATTTGTTTGTAATAGGCCTCTAAAACATCTAGCTGGCTTTGTGTACTCATCATTGTGGCTCCTGCGGAGCCTGAAATTAAAAGTTCTGACAGGAAGCAAGGAATAAAAATCTCTGTCACGCTCGCTCTCCTACTCTTGTTCTCTGTTGTGCACTCTCTCTCCCCCCTCACTTTCTGTTTTTGTTTTGGACCAGCCTTACTGCTGCTTCATAGTTACTTACGATGGTAATACTTTTTGACACCCTGGCAAGAACGATGAATAAAGTGTTCTAATGAAAATACAGATTTTCTGATTTATTCCCAATCAATTAAGACAGACTACATGCACTTCATTGTCTCAAGCTGATTTTGTGTTTCTGCGGTGCTTTCAGCCTGTCATAATTCTTTCACTTGTGCTGACTTCAGTGTACATGAATATTAACTCTAACCTATAGGGAAAAACAGTGAACTGTTGCAGTTTATAATTTTAATATTTTTAATTGTTTCATTACCTTCTTTTTTTCCTTCCAAAATGTCTGTTTTTTTTTTTTTAAATCCTCACATGAGTTGTTTTTGTTGCTTAGGATTTTACAGATTGATGTGCTCATCTAGCATTTTGTTAATAATGGGTTTCAAGTGAGTTCTAATCTGTTTACAACATTGAATGTAAGTAAGTGACACAAATAACTGGTAATGTGACTTCTTAATTGGCTGTTGTGGATTTTTTTGTGACTCCTCCTGTAATGTTGTTTGTATACTTTAAAATGTTTGTTATCATATGGACATCTTGATATTCCTTTATCATTTTTTTCTGTTGAGTTTCATTGCTTGTCTGGTATTATGAACTCTTCATACATAATGATGTGGAGAAGGGAACCCCCCATGGATTTATAAATTTGTAAATTCATTAAATCAAGTGGACTGTTTTCAAGTGAGATGGAAAACGACAGCGTATGTGCAACTTTATATGCAAGTTCTATTGCAAACAGTTCAATACCAAGGATTACAGCAAGTAGCCTGGCCAGCGATCTCCGACGAAGCACACTTGTTTCAGCAGCAAACATTGTTGAATGTTCTATTCCATTATGCATAATAGCAGTTGTAATTATTCTGTGGCAGTTTCTCCTAACTTTATTATTAGGATTACTGTACCTAAGCCTGAGAGCTCATGTGAATATTCTTTCTGTT
This sequence comes from Sagittarius serpentarius, assembly GCA_034782735.1. NCBI lineage: Eukaryota > Metazoa > Chordata > Aves > Accipitriformes > Sagittariidae > Sagittarius > Sagittarius serpentarius. The sequence continues at coordinate 30,312,164 of JAVKLA010000005.1, forward strand.
CCCCAAGCTATAAGCAAATAAGTTGTGACCTTCTGGTATTTGCTAGCAGCATAACAACTATCAAGTTAATCATTATTTATAGTAAAAGGGCATGCTTTTACCCTCCTGCTTATGGAACCTCATGTCCTGTGAGGCTTCATCATATGGCTGGGGATCTCAATTTGCATGCTTTTAGCATTAGATTAGTTAGTAATTGGAAAGAGTGAATGTTTTGTGACTTCTGCACCACAGTTCTAAATTAAGACCTGTGTGTCTCATTTGTAGCAGGCCATTCTGCCAAGAACTTGGGCAAACAAGCTATAATGCTTCAAGCTAGAGGAAGGAAGAAGCCCCTGTATTATTTTGTTTCTTACAAAAATAAAGAGCCCTTGTGAGCCTATTTGTTGACTACTTTTTCAGAAGCTGTATTTTTGTTTTGCTAGACCTTAGACCTTACTACTAGTAAAAATGTCATGGGGAATAAGTTGTCTCTGAACACACTGCATTACATTCTTTCTATACTTTTTGTTGTAGAATCACAATTTATGTTATTTACATTAGAGAAAGACCTGCTGAAGGATTTAGACGATTTTTTTAAATGGAAAAATGTAGTTGTTGATGTAAAATAAAAGTTGTCTCCTAGTTTTCCTTACATTTCTTCTACCAAAATAGTATTTTTGTCTGTGCATTTTGAATATGTCTGGTTGTTTTGTGGGAAAGAAAAAAATATTCTACATTGTCATATTTCTCTCAAACATAATTCTAATGTGTAATGAGTTGGATATCCACTGTGTATGTCAAAACCACATGAGCAATGTGGTATTATATTTAGAGTGCTTTAAGTTAAAAAGATTATGCAATACCTAAATGTATTTAAAGCATTTCCTTTGTTTAAATACAGACAACAGTAGGAGTCAACTGGGATAATGCAACTATGGCAATATTGTAACTACCTGGTGTAAGATGAAGTTGCTATAGATTTAGTTGAGAGGAAAAGTTTGTGAACACTCAGGTAAATCTTTTCTAAGTATCAGCTATGAAATACATTGTCTTTTGGAGCAATGGGTTTAAAATTTTCTCTTTTGGTCCTTGGAAGTAGACACTTTTGAGTACCAAGCAGTTTACTTTGTGAGAATATACTGTGTGTGTGATTCCTGCTTTGTAAGATCAGCCTCTTTTGCCTTATATTTAGTATTGTTGTTAGCTTCTGGCCCGTATGTGCCTGCATTTGGAAAAATGAGTATGACTGTGAATTGTTTGTGAATTTGTATATAAATTATCTGTATGTAAAGATACTATCCTTTTGTGGAAGATGCTATGAGGGTGGAAAACCATTCTGGAAAATCCTGATTAAAAAAATAGTAATCAAATATCTGCTAATTAGTTTCTGGTTTTCATTTATCTGGCTCTTGCAATGCATAGACTCTAGTAGATAAAATAACGATGAGTAGTTACATATTTATAGCTCAGACTTGGACCGTATCTCTGTGGATACTTGAGTAGAAATTTGCCCTGTAGTCCATGGCTCAAAATGTAACTAGCCACATATGCTGTTTAACTAAATGTATTGTGTCATTTACCTCCCCCACCCTGACATTCTTTTGACCTATCATATTCCTTACTGTTCATGCGACTTACACCTACTCAGGACCCCAGCGCATTACCGCTTCTTGCACACTGAAAAGCGAGTTTTTCTCAAGTCCCGTTTGAACTAGGTCTTTATCAACTGATCTAGTTAGCAAAGAAGAGATGAATGAGGAAACCGTAGTAAAGAGAAAGCAGCACTTTAAAATAGCTTTTGAAGTTAAAAATAAATACTAAGTATCCATGCTGGTTTGGGAGCATAGTGTTACTGAATAAAAATACAATGAAATTTAACACTGTGTAATTGCTTATGTTGAGAACAGTTAAGTTCAGTCCTATACCCCAACTGGTTTGCTTATCAAAGATACAGTCAGTCTGGGGAGAAGAGAATCTCAGCAGTGAAAGTCTGGTGGTACATGTGGAGGGGCAAGTTATATTGTAAAGTGAACACTGAAAACCTGTTCTACAAAACAAAACAAAAATTAGCAAATATTGCAGCTATCATACCGATAAATGAGGGGCTGCCTAGTCTCGACACTCTGCTTTATTACATATGTCACCTAACTCTAGAGTTTAAATTAGAGGTCATCTGTTGGCAAACTTGGAGATACCATAATTGTACTTGAAGAGTCTGAAAAAGCTTACTGAGAAATAAGCTATCAAAAGTCTTTAGCCTGGATTAGTCTTAAATACTTTGTCTAGTGAAAGGAGTATGTGTATTGAAATAACCCTTGCAACAATCAATGAAGACAGTACAGTGATGGAGTACTTCCTTCCTCTGCCATTGCTGATGGGTTAACTCAGAGCCAGCGTTGACCAGGTACCCTGGTTTTGTACCATGTCACACGAAATAATTATGTATAGTTCTATGTATTAATTAATTACTTGGTTATTTTAATGTTGAGGTTAGTGAACAGTCTCATTTCACTGTATGATTCTTTGGGAGTTCATGCTTACTCGTATCGTGTTATGGAAGGCCCACGTTCACCGGCAGTGTCGGTGCTGTAGGTGTAGGGTTTGTTTTTTCTCTTTGCAAAGGATGCTGAGATTAGTATTGTTACAAGTACATATTTCATTTTTAGTGCATTATGCTTGTAAGATGCCTGCAGAAAGTTTGCTTTTTCTGGGAATTAGTGTTCTTGGTTCTCCTTTGTTTTTAATATTAAATGATAACGTAGTAAAGGCAACCACTTCTTTTCATCAGGCTTGTCATAAGTATGTATCCTGTGTAGTTTAATTTGCATGCAGTAATGCATTGAAAGATGTGAACTACAGTTTGTCATAAATTAATGACATTTAACATGGCATTTAATAAAGAAATGTATTTCCTGGAATACAATGGATTCTTGGGCCTCCTACAGTAAGTGGGTACATTTTTACTGATTTTAATGGACTTCACCTGTTGATGGGATGAGAGGTAGGCAGAAGATTCATAGAAGAAATGTAGATCTAAAGCTGGGTTTTTTTTTTGTTTCCTCCCTCTGCCTCAGCCTTCTTTGAATCCTGGGGGAAGACAAGCATCTGATGTTGTGCTCTTAAACCATTGGAGCATTCGAAATTATGATGTACAACGTGGGGACATTGTGTCATTGGTGTAAGTAATTTTGCATACATTTCAATACCTACTTATATAAATGTTGAACCATCAGCATTTAATATTTAATCTAGAATACTGTATGTATGTATATGAACAAGGAACATAAAATTTTTAATAATGCATTACTGTTATTCCTGTAATCAGTTTTCAAAACTCAGATGTTCAAAGCATGCATTTCCAAGTTTTTACTTGAAAGGAATGCAGTCTAAGATATTATGTGATACAGTCTGTATGTGTACAGAAACTGCTAAGAAAAAAGAGCTGTGAGATAAAGAGAAAATGGATAAAACATTATGTGGCTTAATGGAGTATACTTTTTAAGTTGTTTGGCTATGCAGTCATATTTGTGAGAAAAATAGTGTTTCTTCACCAATTAATACTAACTTTTTTTTTTTCCTCTGGAGAAATCTGGCTACTGAATAAAATTTTAAATAAGATCATAAGAATTCAGCTGTCTCCATAAAGGACAAATGTAGCAAAAAAAAAAAAAAAAAAAAAGTTTTATAATTATAATGGGGAGGTCCATGTATCAAGCCAAAAGGTGGCAGTGTTTTGCTGTTGAAAAAATTCAAGACTAATAGAGGACAGAAACTCCATTTCAGCCTTAATGTGATATAGAAATGGAATGTCAAAGTGTGCATAACTGACACAATGATATAATACATACTCATATTACATGCTTGGGTAGTTTAAGCTTAAGGTTTTGCACAATATGTAGATTGTAACAGAATTGTGTTTGGAAGCTATGTTATCTGGCTTCTTTTTTGTCATATCTCTCTTCTAATTGTCTCATTTTTTTGCCTGCCTCTTCACTGTAGTGGTAATTTGTATGACAATTTTCACTACCAGCTCTTAAAGCAAACTCTCTCATGTAGTCTTCTTTTGTTAGAAACTTAAAATTTACTTTATGGTTTGTCTTATTGTCTGGCATGTAAGATTTTCTGTAAATGGTCTAGCTACAAATATGCATTTATTCGTGTTTGCAACACCTAGTATTGCAAAAGGACTCCGATTTCAGGTCACTTAATGACTGCTTGTAAAATTTGATTCTGCTTGTGTGTGCATCCCTCTGCCCAAGTCATGCTCTGGTGATTGTTTAAAACAGTGAATGTAACTGATTAGTAATTAGTAGACTGAACAGAAGATGGGCATGTTGTCTGATCAGGAAACAGAATGAACAGTTTCATTCTTACACTTCTTGAAGGTTTGTGGTACCATCTGAGCCATTTGCATTGATTGGTTTCACTTTGCTGTATGTTTGGGCATGACAGCTAATATTTTAGATGCTGTGGGGTTTTTGTATGTTTTGAAAATTCTGCCTATTATTGGTGGAGCTTATGTACACTCACATGGAGGAAGTCACACTGTATTTATGCACTGTACTGAGGTTTTTCTTAATCTTTGGGAAAGTACACTGAATAATCAGACCAGAGAATTCAAAAAGCACTTTAAGAACAATACAAAGGAAGTTAAACAGTGTGAAAATAACCTATTCAATAGTTTTGATATGAAAATATTGAAGGATATTTTATATATCAGTAACAACTTTAAAGTTAAGTACCTCATGATATGGGTTTGTTAGAAGCAGCTTTGGCCTACTAGCTTATTGTAATGTAAAGTTTTTAATTGTGTTGTAAAGACTTGCAGGATATAGTATCTGGATGTGATTTTGTACTCATGTGAGTTGTTTAAGACTTAAAAGCCTCATCTACCAAAAGTTATTGTGTAAACGGGTTATATTTTTATCCTTTTCATTTCAATTGTTTACCTATGACTTCTGTAACTCACTAGTGAATAGATATCCCATGTATATGCATGAGTTTTACTCATTGGTCCTCAGAGGATTTGGCTGATTTAGGGAAGGCCAGTCTCCCATCAGCTGCTGCTTTTTCTGTTCCTGTCAGAAATTCAGATGAGAAAGTGTTGGTGTGACTGAGGTAGACAGATGGATATATAAACCTTCCTTCATATCCTACTTGACTGCTTAACATTTATCCACTGTCTCCTCTTTGCCAAGTCATAGTAGAAAATAGCTATGAGGTTGTGGGAGGGTGGTCTTTTGCAGAACTAGAGCTGAGGTCGAACACTGCTTCATGGCAGCTTGACTAGGGCCATCCAAGCTCATTCCTTTCTTCGTACCATCAAAAATACTGTGTAATTCTGGATGGGTGCTGTTCCTGTCACAACTCTTAAAAGGGATTGTTGAGATCCCAACTGTCAAAGTCCAATGTAAGTAGATGGCCAACAGCCAAATCTTGGAGCAAAGAGATGAGTTAGTCTTGGTGGCCCTCGATGTCAGGGACTCAGTCAGCCCGTGACTCTGCTTGTGATACTGCCTGCAGATCCAAAAGTTTTTCCTCTCTTGTCCAGCCTAGTTCTTGACGAACATACAGATTTTTGTTGTTTGCTGACTTTGATTACAAATGAGCACCCTGTGCCCAAGCACTTGGCGGTTTTTATGCCTGGTTAAAGTATGAAGTGACTGCGTGTTTATGGAAATGTGTCATATGTCTCTGTCATCCCCATCTCTGCATCTGATGTAGATGTAACTATGCATCACAACCACAGCTGTGAAATTAGCCACTGTGTATGCATACACGTTACACGTGCATATACCTGGGTTTAGAAATAATGTTTAGAATGGCATTAGTCCTTAAAAGTATAAAATTAGAGTCAGATAAAACCAATGGAGAGAATAGTTGGTAGCAAAGAATGATTTGTTTACTTGCAGTTTAGTGTTTTAGAAATAGTTAAATCTTACCTCAGCTTTTTAGAAGATGTTTTAAGTTAATGTTTTTCCTTTCAGCTTGAACTCATCTGTATTGATACCAGAATTGAGAGCTCGATGTTATAACATGTAACTTTTGAACTCACGGTTTTAAGTTGATTCAGAACTAAGGAAAACTAATATCATCCTTAATTTGATCACTTGATTGAGTGCTTAATTTAGATACTGCTATATTACTGGGACTTAATAAATTAAAAATTGAAACAGGAATATTTTTTCAACAAATTAAATAACTAACATTATTACATGTTCCAAAATACTACCTTTGCATCTCTTAAACAGATGCAAAAATAGTGTGTTATTTTCTTTGTTTTGGAAATGCATTTATTTATCTTCAAAGAGAGAATGTAGTCATGTGGCACATGAGGTCATCTTTAAAAGATAAATGAATGCATATTTTTGCTGGGCTGACTTTGATCTTTCAATAACTTCTGTGGTGAAACAGGCATTTTCTTTCCTAAGAGCTCTGCTGAGGTAGATTCCAACAGTTATGTAGTACTTTATCGGATATTGCAGAATGAGTATAAGATGAGTAGGCTTCTCCTAGCTGGTTTTACTCTGTAAAGTTTGAGTGCCAACAGCATTGTAGCTGTAGCAATATGCATCACAGTGTGGGCTGTACAACTTGCGGAGGTCCTTGGAATATATGCTGCAACTGCACTTCCTGGTACTAATGGAGATAGTGCTCTTCTATTGCATATCAGTAGACATTTTTGCCAACTTACCTATAGGTAATTTGGTTTCTACTGTGTACAAATACAGGCATTGTTATAAAACGAAGTTGCCAAAGAGTGATTTATAGCTCTGGAATTTATTTTGCTTGTCTCCACTGAAGACCTTATATCCCGATTGTAAAATCATGCCCTCTTTTTATTCCAAATGTAGAAAAAAGTTGTTGCAGTATGTAGAAGATTGCAAAATCAGCGTGTGTATGTAGAATGGGTATTTTATCGATATGACAAAATTTAAGTAAGCTTTTGAAATGAAGACACAACAGGATTTATTCAGACATTTGAATTATTTTTTTTTTTATAAATAAAGGTTTGGACATTGTCTTGTTCTTTACTTGGTTAATAGGTTTTTAACAAAGGAGTTAATAATGACTGCGGTATAAATAGGGTTGTTAGATTTTTGAATGATGAAATTCAAGGCTGTAAATGATCACAGATACTAATTTTAGCCTTTGGAGGTTGTGTTTCTTCTGTAATAGAGAACACCTTCTCCAAGGTGTGATTGAGAGCGGGAACCTGCTTGCTGGGTAGGTTGCCAGGTGCCCCTCCATTTCTAATTTAGAATGTGTGCTTATGTGTTAAATAAAAATAGCTATGCTAATTTAATCTGGAAAAAGCTTGAGAACCAATGCTGTTTGTTCTGTACATTCTGAATGGTAACATGCCTCTAAAGTTTTGAACTATAATATCTAAATTAAAATGGGCAGTATATTTAAAAACATGTTTTTAAAGGTCAGCTATAGCATTAAGGAAGTAAATGTATATTTTGTGAGCTTCTTGTGAGTTCTTGTATAGAAGCGTAACTGCTTTAAGTACAAAACCAACTTTTTACGTAGAAAATTCCTTGATGTGTTTTTAAAAAAAAAGCATGCTTCCTGTCTTCTATCCTAATGAAGGATAGTAAGTGGCTTCTGTCACTGCTTCCTCTGACTATAAGATTATGTTCGGAGCTTTTGGCAAACTCCCTTACTTTTGCTAACTGCTAAGTATTTTTGTGTAAGGTTATGTGTGTTTGAGCTCTGAAAAATTCAGTTCAAATCAGCATTCTGGAGGAAAAACCCAAAGTACTGCACATGAGGTTGTCTCTGCGGCTGTGTCCCTCACTGACATCTGTTCAGAAATGAGAACTGGAAAAGATAGTTGCCGTGATGATTTTATGTGATGGTTCAACAAGTTTCAGCCTATTCACGCTAATCTGAATAATCCAAATTTTGAAGGAATGTGGTCCTGTTCAGCTGATGGAAACAAAAGAGTTCTCAAATGGTACAAAATGAATACATACTATTCATAAAACATCGCTAATTGGAATTTCATTAGTAAGACTAGCCTAGTAAAATGAAAATCCATAAGAAGATACTTATTGAAGCAACTGCCTTGAATTTGAATCAGTAGTTGTAATTATGAATAGACTTTCTACTAAATTCTGATAGTTGTAACATGAATGGATATTTAATGGTTCTTGCATTATTTTTAAGAAAGCTTCTTTCTGACTAAAATACTGAAGAACCTTTTACGAATACCTCTGCTTGACCTTCTTAAGTCTTCCAATTTCTATTCTATTTTTGTTTGTACTTAGGTCCCAGTACCAAGTCATCTGTCTTCTGGCAGGTAGGACACTGCAAAGGAGGTTGTGCTGACATAGAAGCTAAATAATCACTTTACTTTCTGTGCCTCAGTGACCTCAGAAAATCTTTTCCTATTCTGTTCTTTTAGCTGGGGAAAAAAAACCCCTCATGTCTTTTCCTGATAAAAATCAAATATGTAGTTCTACTTTTACTATCTGTTACAATCTGTTCTTGGAGTAGATATCATACTATACATGAGTGTGTTAATACTATTGTTGAAAGAAAGACTTGCATCTTGTATTTATAAAGTAAGTAAAATCCATTTTCTAAAGAAAGTTTTCAGATACTGTACATGATCCCTGGTTTTATTATGAAGTGCTCAGGATAGGTTTAAGTAGGGAATTACTGTAATGCTGTGGAAACTGAGCCGTTGTGGAGGAAAGAAGTTGTAGTAAAGTTACGGTTATTTAATGTAAAGGCTATGCATATGAGTAGGAAGTTTACAAGATTTGATTACAAGAATCATTGCTGGAGAGAGTCTGGCTAGAATCCTTAGGCCAAAAAGTAACATATATGGATGTTACAATTTACAGATTCTTTAGTGGTCAGATTGCAATTTGAAGCATTAAAAATAAATATATTTTCTTTTCTAAAAAGTTAATGATGTGGAAGTCAGTTAGATGGCCTGGGCCTTTTGTGAAAGAGGTGTTAGTTGATTGGGAAGACTACTGTATTGTTGTAAATGGTACCAGTGAGCACTTCATATTCTGGTTGATTTTGATTTTATTGGCCTTGCTATTGAATTAAGTACCTTGCTATTGAATTAAGAAACAAATTGTTGCTTGTTGAATATTTATTAGAGCATCCATTAGAATACTACATTGCAAGTTTACTAAAAACCATTTCATGGATTACCGAGTTAAGCTGATCAGACAAAAGCAAACATTAAGCTTGCATATGTTAAGCTAACATAAACCAGAATGTGGCCAATTGGTAATTAAAAAAGAAGAGATTGTCATTCTATCACAGCAACGTGTGTCAGATAAAATTATTAAATCTACATCAGATACTTGATAGGATATAAGTCAGTCCAGAACCTTGCTATAAGATCAGTAATTTTGACTCTAAAAGCAAATGGTGAGATTTAATAACAGGAGACCATTATCTGAATCAGTTTCTTTTATTCTAGTTAGCATCCCTTGAATAAATTTATGGACATCAGTATGGTTGTCAGAAATTATGTTTAAAATGTGAATTCCTATTAGTTAGAAACTAACTTAATGACCATTAATAAGATAATTCCATCAGTTCTTATCTGAGGTATTGCTCTTACAGTGGCTGAAGGGTACAACTTGGAAAAACTATAAATCACTGTTATCGTGTCTTTTGCTGTCAGTTTTGGCTTTGGGTTTTTTTTGCTGCATATAGTCTTTGCTTTTCATTTAAAATGCAGCATTGAGAGACTTGACAAAAATAATTAAAATGAGATGCACAGTCTGTGATATTTGGTTGAATTTATTGCTAAGTAGCATAAAATTTCTGTAAGATATATTCTAGTGAAAGTGGAAGGAAATTACGATCTTGACAACATCAGTACCAATTCAACAGCATCAAGATCAAAGCTGTTCTATACAGGATCATCTACAGATCTGTATTCCCTGTTTTAAGTATTTTGTTTCTTGGCCCATCTGTATTTACACTGGAGTAACTGTGAGTTATATTTATGTTGCAACTCGGCCAGATTAGGATGTGAATCATAAAAACAAGTTACATTTGAAGTTTCATCCAAATACGTGTATTTGATTCTTTGCAAAGCATAAAAGATGGGTGAAAAGCTGGTTCTGTTGTGATCTTTACATTGGAAGATGATGAGATGAGGTGTTAGCAGCTAATTAATACAGAAGGAGGACCTATGTTCTGCTGAAGGAGGACTGTTAACAATCATTTTCAATCTCAACCCAAAATTTATTTATTCATTCGATTCAATTATTTTTAGTTCACTTTTTAGTGATCAGACATGTGAAGAAGAGAAGGGAGGGAAAAAACCTATTCTAACAAATGAAATAAAATTTTACTTGCCACTGTTCAATAGAAGAGGGAACAGCATAGAAAAGGTTTTCCTACTCTTCTTGATGATGGGCGGTTGTTGTATGTTGGAGATCCTGGGTCTAAGTGGACAGCTGCTTGCAGTGTTGCAGAAACCACAGCCGTGATTTGATAGCCTGGAAAGCTGTCTCTGATCCTGTAACTCTCTGCCTTACAGCGTGGTGGCTGACTGCCCTGCGAAGGTCATGTTAAACAAAAGGAGCTTGAAACCTGCCTTGGTTTAGAAAAATGTCACTTTTACCTTTTGAAATATTTATAATTTAGATGCTATGATTTTGCTTTGCTTTAAGCAGAATCTGGCGATATCAATGCCTGCTGCGATGTATGTACAGAAAGGTAACTATATTTTTCCTAAACTTTTTTTTCTTTAACTGGAAGAAAATTTGACAACTCTCATAGGGAAATATTTGATATATTTTTTCTCAGTACGTTTCCAACTGCTGAGAAGAAATTACTGGTTATTTATGACTGGCATTGCTTGTAGGTACCTAGAGCTAGGAAAGGTTTTACAAGTCAGTGAAATAGTCTATACAATCTCATTGCTGGAAGTGGCAGGAAATAAAATTTGTTTCAGCAACTAATGGGGAATTCCAATGGTTATTCTCTATAGGGTATTCAGGTTAGACACCTCCTTCTTAAGTAACTTCAGACTGAACATCGGTGATGGTATAGGATAAAAAAAGTAATGGATATTCATGCGGTTATCCTTGTACGAAAGTATCAAGTGTGTTTTCGATTATGATAAGTATAGATGGACCATAATTTTTGAATGTGTAGTCGATCTGCTGAACAGATAGCTTGAAGCATTAGATGATTGTTAAACTGAAAGTAAACTGGTAGTGTGTTGAAAGTAAAGTAATTTCCTTCCCTTGAAGGTAAAGAACTTGAGGAAGTCAGTGCACCAACTGTGATTCCTAAAGAAGATAATGTATCAAAGTACTTAAACTTAGGTTCCACTGAACTGATGAAATGCTTAGTGCTGAATTGATGAAATACTAGATTCAGTTTAAGATAAACTTCTTACTAGATTAAGATCTTACCTTTCATATTGCTTTACTTGAATGGTGAATGGTACACATTTTTGATCTGAAGATGCTGTATCAACTTCTGTTATGAAGAAGTTGTTCTATACTTAGAAAGAGAGGGAGTAATGAAAAATCTTTTTGGTAGAACAATTCTGGAGATCAGCTTACCCTTTCTTCTCCATATGAAACCATTCTTTTTCAAAGGTATCCATTTCCTTAACGTCAAGGCTTGCATATTGCAATGCTAAGTTCTGTTACCTGCAATAGTATGAAAGCTTTAACAGAGAAATGTACGTAGGATGTTGTAATATGATTCAGCAGTGCTTGAAACCTAGAAAGCAGTAATTTTTTTTTAAGCAATGAATCTTGATAATTTTTATTTTAGATTTTTTTTTTAAAGTCCTGGACATAAGCTATTAAACAAATAAAATTGGTTTTGTATTTTTTGAGTACACAAAAAGATATCTAAATACATTTTAGCCTTTTGTGCAGTTAAGCTGCTTTTATTTTGTGTGCAATCTGGGAAATACTGAGGTGATACTTTATTATACGGGATATTTCATACAGTGTGTTCTTGGACAAATTATGGTTTAAATACTGCCACAGCCGACTTCATATCTTTCAGTAATAACTTCCCCTAAGCCAGTTTAGTCAGATGTATTATGAGCAACCATAAATATTAACTGCAGAATGTTACTTCTAGGAATCTTTCAATGAACTATATACATATGCTGACAAAGTGAATTCTGCTTACGCATCAAAAATATTTATTTCCAATCTAATTGGTGAAGTTGGAAGAAAAACTATGGGTCTTGACCTGTGCTGAGTATATTGTGGACATGAATATTTTTGCATGTAATAAGCAGAGTCTTGGCCTTATTTTCTGTTTTTTCAGCCTGTTAGCAAAAGCAAAAACAAGGGAATGGCAAATTATCAGGTTTAAAATGATAATTAACCTCATCATCACTGTATTTTCTAGGGAAATTATGTTAGGCTGTATTCATGAATGTAACATTAGTTTTTTATGTGCAATCAGCTGCTCCTGAAAAGTGCAATTGAACAAAATTTAGCTTTAAATACATGCATATATATTTGTTCAGCTGAGAGAGGACCTTACTGCTGTTGTCAACTGTCTATCTGTTGATTAGCTACAGAGAAATGGAGTCAAATTCTTCTCAGAGGTGCACAGCAAAGAGATGAGAGACAATGGTCACAATTGCAGCAAGGGGCATTCTGACAAGATATAAGGAAAAAAAAAAAGCAGAATTAGAATGGCTAAGTCGTCAGAGAGACTGTGAAACCTCCGTCCTTGGAGGTATTTAAAACTTGACTGGCAAAAGCCCGAGCACCGTGATCTACCTCTGTAGTTGCATCTGTTTTGGCCGGCAGTTGGAGGAGATGAAACCCAGAGGTCCCTTCCAATCTGAATGATACCATTTGTCTACATCAAATGGTATTTCAGCAATGGAACTTTTAAGATATGAGACATAATAGCTATACCCTTTCAAAGTTAGAAGTCAACATTACCAGTTAGTGTTTACAATATGCGTTATGATGTATTCAATTTGTTTTATAGCATGGAAGTGGAGTTTCTAAAAACCTCTTATTCTGTAGATGTGGTTGTGATATTTGTCTTGTAGAGGCTTCTAAAAGACCCAGTCATGCATTGGAAGCCTGTTGTGTTAATAGCTGAACATACAGAGAATAATAAGATTGAATTTGGGTTTTATAACTAGGCTGTAAATTCTCTAAAGGAGAAACAATGAGTAGATTCAGGCAGATGCGTATGGTGAAAAAATCAGTGGGGTGGGTGGCAGTCTGCATGCAGACAGCTGAATATTGGCTCGTGTTTAACATACTATGGTAAAGGGAACTGCTTTGCAAATGTATGTGGAGAGCAGTTCCCAAGTGAGAAGAGCAGCCTGGAAAAGTACACAAATAATTGTTTGCTCACTTGTTAAATTTTCAGTTAGGGCTGTCTGGATTCATTCATAAGGGACAGGGTCAACATTTTTACTGGAAATGGGAGAGAAATGTGTCAGGAGTAAAGTATAAAAGATGCCTAAAATGAAGGCAAAAAATTTAATATGATAGAAAACTGAAATCAAAGAGAAGGGTTACCTACAAATGTCACGGCTGTAATTTAATGACTTGACGTAGGAAGAATCTGCAAGAATCTTTTTCATTTATTTCATAAATGGAACTTAAATTGTTTTGAACTTGACCTGTGTTCTCTGCCAATATGGAGCAGAACGATCTAGCCTGCTAGTCTCTAGCCACTCAGCTCAGATTTTCCCTGGTAGTGTAGGTATCTTCTTTTATGACTACCTTTGTGAAATGTAAGGTAGTAGTATATAAACAGAGATTTGAACTAGGGAAAAAGGTAGAAGTAAAAACTTAAAATAATAGTTCATTTAAAACCACGATCCATAAGCATAATGCCATTTAGGGTTTCAGTAATTAATAATGTATATCTTAAGGCAAAAAAAAGATACCTAGTGAGCATATTTCCTGTGTTATGTGTTGTTTTGTATGTTTGCTTTAAGGGACAACTTAGTGGCATTCTCAGAACAATAACTTTGATGTTTCAAGAACTAGGGCAACTGTAATGAGAGAAGTGTGGTCTTGCCATATAAAGGGAAGTATACTGTCAGCAAGCAAAAGATAATAGCATCCTGTACACCCAGAAGGCCTGCTGTGGTGTTTGCGTCTGCATAAGATCCCCTTCACCTGCAGAACAGTCTATTTTTAAACTGGTGCTGAGTTTGACCTTAGTAAAGAGATACCGTTGGAAGACTTTTAAATGCGTGATCATGCACAGTGTGTTCCTCAGTCCTATAGGACACTGACAGTAGTATTTTTTCTACAGCAAATATGTATTAGTTTGCACTTCCCTTGAGTTCAAAGGCTTATCTGTTTAACATTAAAGGGGAAAACTTGATTACAAATTATATTCCATATCCTTAATTGATAATAGCTTAGCTGAATCCAAGAGATGGAATTGGAGACTTGGCTTCATTGTTCCAAACAGCTTATGATGAGATGGTTTCAGATTTCTGATTAAAATAGGAATAGCTTCCATAGTGTGGGAAATGCTGACTTTGTTGTTAACTACATTTTCCTCACTGTGAGCTGTGATTTCTTTGTAAAACTTACGAAGAGTATAGATTGTTCTAGGTCAATATAACCAGTACTTCACAGGAACATCATGCACACCTTTGAGAGCTGAAGGGGGCTGTTGGTATAGTTGACATATGTTTATTGTAACATATTTAAAATACCTTGCAAAGCCAGGAAATTGTAAGAACAATAATCTTTCATGGGCCTCTTGTGACCTTCTAAGATAATGTTTGACCTTTAAATTACCCCATGACATCCGGACTGTAATACTGAATGTTTGTTAGATTATTTTTAAATAAGTTGACTTAACACTTGTCACCCTTACTGCATGAAACCTTGTGCTTTCCTGTGGTCAGTGCCTTTTATGCGTCAGCAGGACTGCAGTACTACTGCTTAATTGAGAGAGAGAGCACCTCATTCCATATGTTTTCAAACTGACAGTGATGGGAAGGTGCAATGTTGGGATGAGTCTTTACTGGGAGAAATTTATGATGTTGTGAAAATGTGTTAGCTAACATTAGGTTAAACCTGATTTAACAAAACAAAGGGCCTCTGAATGTCTCAACCAAATTTATCAGAAAAGAAGTGCATCTTAATAGCTGCAACTGTGTTTCGATGCTTCTTAGTTTTGATAATTGAAACAGCTGAGCATGTTCATATAGAATATTTCCTTCACTTTATTTCCCTTTTTGACTGTCCTTTTTGAGGCATTATCTCAGTGGTTATCTTTGAGAGAGTTTCAAGTAGCTGGCCTTCCGATTTTATTCTTCTGGTCAATTGTCATTTGTAATCCTGTGGCCGTTTCTGATGAAGAGATTACAGTTTGTGAATGCATAAAGTAGGTTGAGGTTTATGTAAGTATTTACAAAGTGTAATAGTTGATTCTGTGTTGCATTACCTTAAAAGCAGAGGACTGTGGTCTGCAGCTTAGGAGCTGTTGTCTTTGTTTTCTAAAATCTGCCACCGTTTTTCCAGCTGTCTAATTCTAAATGGTTTCCACTTTTCTCCTTTATAACATTTAACAGGGTTTTTTGTGTGTGTGTGTTTTGTTTTTCTGTATGTTTTAATCAGCTTTTACCTGTGGTTAGTGAACAGCTATAACATAATATATCTCTCTAGTCTGTATGTGAATGAATCAACACATTTGAAAATATCTAGAGCTTGCAAAGACTCTTAACAGTTGAGTTTAGGATTTCAGCGGTATAACTATACGCAAGGCAACTTGGCAGAGTTTTTCAGTTCACAAGATTTGCTAATGCAGCAGCAATTAACCGCCAAGGGAAATTTAAATTTGAAGGGACTCTTCATGTCCTGATTTGTAAAAGCCCTCCTGGGCTATTTGAGAAATTTCTGCTAGCAGCTACATTTAGCTCTACTGTGTGGCTTGTTTCAGTTCCCGTGTGCAGCTGTATACTGTTCGCTACAGCTCGTGAGGTATCACATCCCAGCAACAAGTACATTGTCTAGATGGTAGCGGCAGGGCTAGCAAACTTGTGTCGCCCCCTGATATTCAGACAACATGTACAGAGCATTTAGTCTTATTAGCACAAAGCATTGCTTCAGGCTAGAAATAATCCATTTTGGTATCTAATCTACCAGTTATGCTTCTGCTTTATGATATGTTAATAGTAATATGACTGTTACTGGAATGGGCTCAGTAAAGATTCTGCTATTTTTCTCTTTGTCTCATACTTGCAGTTGACAAAGTAAACAAATAAAGCATGTCAGTATGGCTTTTGTCATGAGTTTCATCTACATGAAGATAAAAGTCAGACAATTTTTAATGTTATCTCATGAAGAACACTTTTTTTAAACGTGCATTTTGAACACAACGGATTTATGATTCCTGTATTCGTATGTTCCTGATAGGTCTCCCATGTGTTTTCTAAGAATAAACTGATTTTGGAGATTGCTACAAAAGTTTGATCCAAGTACAAAATGTGAACAAATGTAGACTAGTATGAATAACTGATGTTCAACATGATCTTTAACTTAGGAAGAAAATTAGCCACACTAGGAATTCGTGAACTCTAATAGCAAAATTATTAACGGATGTGAAATAATTGTGAGATTATCATTACAAAAAAAAGTATCTGTGATATACATGCTGGCAATTAAGAGGCTTGCATAATAATTTAATAATGCTTATTATGAGTATCTAATATTTGTAGACTAATTTCAGATTACATAATATGGGAAATATTAATTATGGACACATAGAAGTCATATTTTGAAACAGTTGGCATGCAGTAGCAGAATGACTGCAGCATATCACTCACACCTGTTGCAAAAGTTCTTAAATGTGTATGCTCTTTATGAAAGTCAGTCATTTTCTCCTTTCCCTGGGTGACTTGGAATAAAAGCAATGGTTGGTGCTCCTGAGAATCCAGACTGTGAAAGGATTTGGAATCCCAGTAGTCCTAATTCCTTAGAGTGTATGAGGTGCATATTGCCTGTGAGAAGAGAAACTGTAATCCCCATTTTGCTCTTCCAACCTACAGCCCAAAAGATTACTCTCACCTTTTTCTCCTTAGGGTCCAAATGCAATATATATTTTAAACTAGTTCAGAAAATCAGAGGACTTAAAAAATAGCAAAAGGGAAAATGTTACATGTATTTATTTTACAGTTTATGAAAAAATTCAAGATTAAAAAATGGTATTTACACTCTGTTAATGTATTGATTTATAGATGTGTTCATGGTCTATATTGTATATAAAATCTTTGGATCCTAGAATGACAGAGTGTTGTATTTGAAAACAAAGTCCCTGTTCATCAGATCGTGCGTGCAGCAGCTGAAGGTCCTCCCTATAGAATGGGTAAGCTTCTGGTCAGATATGGGGATTATTCAGTGTCTTAGTAATGAACAGGAAATATATATGAGGATTTTTCCAATTTAGGGCCCCTTTAAAAAAAAAAAATCATTCTGACTTGTGTATTTACAGGCAAATGAAATCTCCTTCTAAAGTTGTTTTCTGCCCATCTTTGGATTGTTATATTCAGGAGGATACTAATAAGCTGAAGGGAATTTGTAGCATTGCAACCAATGTGATTATGAGATTTATAGAGAGGGATGCTAAAGAAACACATATTTAGGTTTGCTCTGGTTAATGGGTTTTGAAGCTCAGATTGCATCTGTATCCAAGGCCCTACCCGAGCCAGAGATGGTGTGCTACTGGACAATGAACTGCTTTTCAACCCCCACTCCATTTGAGTGTGTAAATCTTGGGATGTCAGTCATGCCACTTTCAGCCAGTCCTAATAAACACGTACAGAAGCATCAGAGAGAAAACAAGGAAGCTGAGAACAGGCCTGTGATGGACAAGAAAGTTATATGATTGACACTTTGTGAGATTGTTCTGGTTTTGTTGATCTTAGCTGCATTTTGCTGTGGTCTCTTCAGGAGAGATCCTAGAGAAGGAGTTGTGACGTCTTCATTTTACTTCTGATTTGGTTTTGTTTTATTTTATTTTATCATTGCAGACTTCCTTAAACAAACAGGTTACATTAATACTTTCCTTTTTCAGTGCTGGCACCAGACTAGTTTATCTGTTAAAGTTTGGCTGGCAAGCAAATCTATTTCCTGTCTTCATAGCATCTTTTGACTTTTTTTTTTTTTTTTTTTTCATTTGAAGAGTCTCTAATAAAGCCTTAAGGATCAAGCCTCTAGGCTATTATTTTCTTACTTATATTTTGTCATGCCTAAGGATGCTGATTTTGGACAAGAGCATCATTGTTCAAGAAACTCCACATAGATTTTTTTGTTGCCTCAAGGGGGATTTCTGTGTTAAACTTACTCCAATTATCTCTATTGTTTTAATAGTTAGATATCATAAATCAAGCCCACACACCAGAATTTCTCTCTAGTCAATGGAGAAAAATGAGCACTTCCAGAAATGAGTTTTTATCAATTATCCTTAGACATTTTGTTTTAAATGATGGGCCAAATAAATGCCATGGATTTTAGTTTAGATTAAAATCTATTTCTGTATGAATTTTCCACTGTTCTCCCTAAGCTAAGTGACCAAATAGTAATGAATTATTTGAAATTGTTTCGTCATACAATTTTAAGGATTATTTACATGCAATTTACTTATGTTCAGAAAAAAATATTTTCCACATTATATCTTAAATTTCAGGGTGGCATTTCTTACTCTTCACTGTACATATCTTGGAGACTCCTTTTGTGAGATTGTAATAGCTGACCAACAAGGGTCTTCAATGTTACAGTCAAATTTTCATGCTGTTGTTATAAAGCATCTGTTTATGAGTTATACTTGCAGGTAATTAGATAATATTGGGGGGTCTTCCTTACTGTTCTTGTATTTACACCAATATTTTCTTTCTTCCCTTCCTTCCTCTCTGTCTGTTAAACCACACAGAATAAAAAAGGTCATAATTTAATGAATGACCCCTTGGATCACAGATGCTGACAAAATCAAGCCTGAAATTTTAAATTGGCTGGCTGCTGTTATCTTAACAGAGCCCATTAAAGTCACACAAGAGAGCATAACTTATTATGTAGTGAAACTGTGACTTTTTCATGGTTTCTTTGTAAACATGACAAAATTTATGGATGGCATTAGTGATACTAAGTTGACAGAATTAAAACCACTGTTTGTGGATACAGTTCAGTAACTTGATTTAATTAGATTCTCACCACATTGATCTAAGAGGATTTTCAAGCAGTATTTTATGATGAGAGTTTAAAAGAGAATGCTGAAGTACTCACACAAGTGATGAATTGAAAGAAATATTTTCATTTAAATGCATATATATTTAGCTAAATACGTATTGTTTAGGCTCTTGCACTTTGAAACAGCATACAGTGTTTTGTACAGGGGCTTTGACCACTGTACAATCCCAAACTTCATCTTTGACTAACAGTATACTGCATTAACAGTGGGTGTATTAGTATAATGGAGAGAGATTCAGCTCTACTCAAGCAGACGCATTAGAAGTGGGACGTCAAAATCCAGGCTCCTTTGATAGTATTGACTATAATGGGAACTTCCGACCCTTAGTTCCTTTATTGATACCTACATTTAACACGGTGTATGGAAAAGTTTCAGAAGTGAGTGAGGTTATTAGGATAATCAATTATCTCTGAATCTGTCAGAGCAGATAATGCCTTTTGATTTCTTCTCCTTTCCTGGTTTCTTCCTGTTCCTTTCCTTTCTCAGGCTACCTGTCCCCATTAATAACCAACCTGGTTGTAAATCTACTAAGCACTGTATTATAACTCTTTCCTTTTTGATAAGCTTTACTGAAAATAACAGGCAATAATAATCTCTGAGATTTTTAAGCTAAAGCTTTTGGACATTGAAGTAGGGTAGGCTATTGGAAAGTGCAGCATAGACCTGTGCAGTGAGCATAAGGAATGATAGACTGAATGCCAATTGATGCAAGAAAGATAAAAAAACTTCATGAAATTAGTGATACGAATTTTTGGAGAAGTCAGTGTTACATAAGAGCTTGTGTTCCATTAAGTATGGTAAA
The DNA here is from genome assembly GCA_034782735.1 of Sagittarius serpentarius. Lineage (NCBI taxonomy): Eukaryota > Metazoa > Chordata > Aves > Accipitriformes > Sagittariidae > Sagittarius > Sagittarius serpentarius. The sequence continues at coordinate 30,332,157 of JAVKLA010000005.1, forward strand.
TAGTTGTAAGTACATTGTGTTGTATGCATCTTAAAAGTACTTGACAGAGATTTTACTTGAAAAAAGAAGTTACCAAGAAATAGCATTCATCATGTAGAAAAGTTTGTGTTTCATGTTGTTCTGCACTAGAATGAGATTATAAAATTACAGTCAAAATTCATAACACTTTTAAAACACAAAATAATTCTGATTCTTAAGTGTGGAAGGTTTAAAAGGAGCAGTACCTTCAACTAGGAACAAATATGTGAAAGCTGGCCTAGCCCCAACTTATTGCAAGCCAAAGTAAATCTTGAAACAAAGTCCTTCAGTGAAGGCTCTGGTAGAAAGGTAGCTGGGAGATCTTTTAAACCACATATTTATAAATTAAGTTTCTGGCACAGCAATTGCCAAAATAAGATGGACAATCAAAAATTGGGATGTGGCAGTTATAAGTCCAATGAAATCTAAAGCTACTTATTGGAAATCTCTTGACAAAACCCCAATTTACTCCAGCATCTGTTTCCAAAACTGGCAAAAGAAGGTGGCAAGTGTTATGTGGTTTCCCTATCTGTGGTCAGTTCCCCCTGTAGTTCCTCAGCATTGACAGCTGTTGGATAATGCTTCTTTCCATTAATATAGTCCCTGAATCTGTCCAGCATCTTCTTAAAACTAAACAAATTCAGGGACAGCTAATCCACAAACTGCTAAATGTTACCTCTCTCTACAGCTTCCTCTGGCAACAAACTGTAAAAATTATCAGGTATTTTTTGTTCTTCATCCAGGTGCAATCCATGCATCTGAGTATTAGGTTTCAAATTTGGATTTTGGATTTAGCTGAAAATTGTCAGTGTTGCCTATCTCAGTAGCTCTTTATGCAGAATCCAGGTTGGGATGTGTGGGAGTCTGAGCACAGTCTTCAGAGCATTGGTTGGAATTGAAGAATCTCTCCAGATTCACTTTTCTCAAACATAAGTTGCCAGTTATGTGAAGAGTGTGTATTTCTTGCTGAAACTTGACCTTCCTTTACATAGATATTGTAGCAAAATGAGGAATACTGAAAGGTGATCTCCGGTTTCTGTACTTTATGTTCTGTAAGAAAGTATCCATAGACGAGGCGTTGAGTTCTGACATTAACATTGTGTGTTCCATTATCGTTAGCTCCAAGCTACATGGTTTGTATCTAGTATTAAATTTATATCTAAGTGTTGTCAAGATGTATTTGAAGACGTAGTTCTGGAAGAGGAAAATGAATGCCATGATAATTTTTCTTCATATCCGTGATTATTTAGTGATGGTGCTCTTTGGATGAGCTATATTTGATTTTTAACTTCTGCCATTTTTTTTTTATACTCCAAACTTGCATCTGTGAAGACCATCATTGTGAAATCTATGCAAAATAAGAAAGCAGGAGAAAGGTTCATGTATTTTCAAAATTAAACTTCACTGCTGTGTTATAGTGAGAAATGTGCCTGCAGCCAGATGTATTGGTTTTATGTAGGTTTTTTTTATGATGGTTTCAAATTCTGCTATCAAACTTCAAAGTTTTTTATGAATCCTACAAAAAATACTTTTTTCCAAATGACAGAACAAAAATCTCAAAGAACTCCACACCTGTGCTGCTCTTTTTTTATTTCTCACGCTAATGATTCATAATGTATCTAATACTTTAATTTGTTGTTTACAAAATCCTGCTGTGCTACCTTTCTGCTGTGTGTTAAAAGTAGCGGAAACAGTAGTGGTTCAGGGAGAGGAGCAAGGTGTATTGAAGAAAATGGTAGTCCTTTAAAGAGTAGGTGAATCTGGTTTTGTACTTTTCCTACCACAATGGATTCCTTTTTAACAGTTACTGGTTTCACTTTAGAAATTCGCAGCTGCTCAAGTGTTTTCCTTTTTCTGATGAAAGAATGTCATGACAATATTGAAGGCTGCTGCGCAATGGGAACAAAGGTTTTGTTTTACTAAATATACCAAACTCTGACCAACACTGACGTACTCACTTGGTTGCTTTCTAGTTCAGTTACAAGAATAACCCAGCAAAGCTCCCTTCTATAAAAGGATTATTCTAGGGAAAGTTTGCATTACAAAGAATAAAATATATTCTGTGTTACTACATTTGACAGAAGAGAAGACGTGCGGTATTCTTAACCTGTATTTACAATGAAGTCATGCTCTTTCTCTATTACTAGAATTCAGAGATTATTTCCTTAGAATGATATAAAACCCCCTTCCTTAAGGAATTTCAGGGTAGATTTTAAAAAATATTTTCTTTTTATAGTGTTCTTCATACTAAAATAAATAACAGAATCTCTAAGGCATGATGAAAGATACATGGGAAGAGTTTCTACTGTAATGAAAACCAGTGCGGTTTGAAGGGATTATACAGTAGAACAGGACTAATCTAAGAAAACACAGCTATAATATTGCTGAATGTTTTCAATTTCAGGCATTTTGCAGAATGCTGATGTAGCCGATAAAAGGGCACATTCATCAAAATGCATAATTTAATTAAAAAAAAAAAACAACCAACAGTTTAAGCATACAGTACTCAGATTTCACATGAAGGTGAAGAAACCCCTTAGGATGTTTAAAATTTATGAGGAGTCTTGTGATTTCATTCATTATGTTGACAATATGCACAGCTTCTTTTGAAAATGGATTGGACCAAAAAAGGTGAACAGACGTGGTAGTAATAGCTCTTCCCATAGTGTGTGCTGAATTATGAGAGTTACTTCTGGTTATACATTACCCAGGAGGACTGTTTAATGTGCTTGGTTATATAGACTGCAAATTTTTAGCTGTGGGCTAGTATCCGTATTGAACCATAAATTTACAGTTGATGTATTGCTTTCTAGGCAGACAACTCATACTCTGACAGAATTAAGGGTGAGAATTGATTTCCTGCTAAATAAGACACATTTTGGTTTGAAGTATAATAAATGGGAACTGGAGTCTCTATATGAAAGCAGATCTGTTGTAAATATTACATATTAAAAAAAGACTTTTTATAATTATAGATTTGCATATAGATATGGAAAGATACCTTCTGAATAGAAACAATATCTGTAATCTTTTTACCATTTGAATTTCAATTGACAGAAACATTTCTGCTAACGTGTTTTTGACTGCTGTGGCTACATCTCTATTCTGACAATATACCATACTATCAAAATATACTTTGATCTTAGTTTTGGCTTGTATTAAGTACAGAGGTGAATATTGTATGAGTTAGCAGTCTCATATGCTCATAAGTACCATAACAAAAAAACGCTTTATGGCAAAAAAAAATTAAGTAGTGATTGCTATGTGCCAGTAAGGTCTTTCTGAAATTTGGAAGGAGGCTGATTCACTAAGATGCAGAGCAAAACCTTTTACAAGCTGAAGCAGTTTCCACTTGAAGCGCGGAAGGAAGAACCTTCCTCTTGTTTCTACTGATTCCTTTCCTAAAGCGTTTTCCTCCTCCTTTCCTGACAGCCTTGTTCCTTGTATCCTGACTGCTCCTGATGCTAGCCTGTGAGCCTGATCTGCGAGGAGAAGGAAGGACGGTCTGCTGCAGCTGTTGTGACGCATTGCTCAGGCCTTTCTCAGCTCTCCCTTTCCCGCAGCAAGGGCATGCATCAGGACAGCCCAGCCTAGGTTTAATGAGGTGGACATTGGAAAGAGAGGTTGCGGTCTCTAGTCTTACTTGCATTTTATACATTCGTTGAAATACTACATTACTCTCCTGGAAAGAAAAGAATTTTTTCTGGGGCTTCTCATACCCTTCAACTCCTCTTGATACATTTCATCCCAATTTACCCTTCTCTTCCAGATGTGGAATTAGTAGAGGGTCTAATGCTAGTTTTGAGAAAACATATTTTAAAAATAAAGGGTCACTAGAATCTTGGTATATCAACACAGTTTTTTACTTTTATATTTTTCTGTACTGATATTTACTGAACAAGATTTAAACCTTTAGAATTTCTAAAAGATTGTATTATCTCTATTCATCATGACAGTAAAAAAAAAAAAAAAAGCAAGCTTACTTTGTTCTGTTTTAGCCACCTTAGTTTGGAGTCATATAATCCTTAACATCAATTCTTTACTCTAACCTCTCAATTTTAGTTGTTTATATCAATGCTTTGATTCTAGTTATGTTTTTAAAGCATTTTCCAGAAATAACATTTACGTGAAACTGTCTAAATTCAGCTCTAAATTCACGAGAGCTTTCTTTTATTTCTAAGAAGTATCTGTTTCCAGGTTGGAGCTTGCAAGCATCACCTCTAAGCACGTTTGCAGTGCTGTATCTGCTGCTTTTTTTATGCACTGTGCCTAGGTATGCTTGCTAGACGTGACTTTATTTCTCCTTAGAGTTGGCAGCTCTCGGCTGCATCACCTGCTGTTGTACATTGTTTTGCAAATACTGTGTGTGGCCCTACATCCCATATGCTTCTAGTCTTATGCTATTTCTAGTAGTATTTCCTTTGTTGAGGGTTCTCTTATGTTTTTACTTTGTATTCTTCCATTTCTTATTTTCTTCTGTAGCTGAAGTAAGTATATTTGTGTTGGTTTTTTTTTTTTTTTCCTTTTAGGCATTTTCTTTTTGTCCTGTGTGGTTTCTGCAGCCTGCCATATCACATAGCACTCTTTTCCAAGTGTGAAGTCATATCTTTTGTTAGTTCCTTGCCCCTCGCCCTCCACCCTGCAGCTTTGGATATCTGAACTGAATTAGTATCTGATCTGTTATAATGAAAACTGCCAAGTGCCTTAATTATAAGTCTGACTTATTAGTTTAAATGAATAAAAGATTCTTCAAGAAATTCTTTCACTTTTTGCAGTTTCATTTGCAATCTTTCAAAAGTGTCTCTTTTGGGGGTTTCAGTATTATTGCAATTTCAGTTCAGAGCTTACGCTTTCAAGCTGGCTCTGGAAACTGGTTAACTCATCAGTAGGTACAGGTCCAGCAAAAATAAATGTGAAATGTTTTGTTTACTTTAGGTGGATTACAGCTTTTCCCATACAGATGTCAGTACTTACCTGATTTTCTTCCTACCATTCATCAATGTAATACTAGTTTTGGCTTGTTAGTGGCCTTTAGTTCCTGCACTACTATTTTTCACTCTCTTGTTCTTGGAGGTCTGGCTTCCTTACTCCTCTGATAATCAAAGTACTGTAGTTCCTAACTATGCAGTTACAGACTTACAACTTTGGAGTTTTGTGGTCCAAACACCTGCTTAAAGCCGAGCTAATATTAGATTAGGTTGTGCAGGGACTTAACCAGGCATTTTCAGTATCTCCAGTGATGAAGATCACATAGTCTTGTGTGAGTTGCAGTTTGGTATTATGTAGCACTGTGATGGATGTATGTATGTTTGGTTCATTGATTAGATGGCTTTTTAAGAGGAGAACAGAAGAAGTATTAAAAAAGCAAGTGTTCTTGAAGTTCAAGCCCCCTATTTGAGAGTCTGTGATGGAGGGAGATCCTAATTTTCCCAGCTAGTTGCTCAAGAAGGATTGGTGCATATTTCTGAAGATGCTTACCTTGATGTGACTTTAGAGGAAGTGACAATAATTCTGCTGGAACTTTAGGTATGACTGACAGAATACAACTCTCCCTGAGTAAAACAGGCTGTACAGCCAGAACCTGACCATTGTGTAAAGAACATATTTTAAAAAAAAAAAAAAAAAAAAAAAAAAAAAAAGCTACTCCTTGGTAGGAAATCAATCCCTTTGTATTCTTTTTGTCTTACTATATTACTAGATTTTTAAGTTCTTTGTTCTGGGATAGTGGCGATTTTGCTGTATTTGAACTAATATATTCAATTCAAATATTTTAATGTTACTGGGATTCTTAATTTTCAGAATATCAGTCAGATGTTATATATTTGACCAAATGAACATTGGTGTTATGCAGAGATGTAGTGTGAGAAGGCAAGGGCTACTTGATTTAAAAATACATATATAGTCTGCAAAAAAGTGGAGAATAGTATTTGAGTGGCGAAGCTTTGTACTTACCTCCTTGAGGAAGAAAGTGTTATATTTGCCCAGTGATGAGTATGGAGAGTTAATGAATGAATGCTGTGTAGGAATAGAAAAGAATTACTATGCACCATTTCAAATATTTTTAGTACTGTTTGGAAATGAAGACTATTCTTGAAGGACAGATGGCAATTGCATACGAAGCACTTTCTGAACTGTTTGCTGCCTCAGGCTCTGTGATAAAATAGGGAAGTTGACAATATGTACTGTATTATCCTTTCATGGAATAATAATCACTTCTTGCTTGTTGCTTCTATAGGTACTTCATTTTACATAGATGGTTACTATGTAGGCTATTATTATTTCAGAACAAAAAGTATTGGTGCTGGCCTGTGTCATGTTTGAGAGTAGCTTTATAAGCAGGATTTTGAAGTTAAAAGTTGAAACTTTTTTCCTTAAGGTTTCAGTAGTGACTGTTCTGCTTCTTTCTTCATGTGACTATAATGTTTTGGTTTCATCGTAAATGTTGAGTATATTGAATATTCCAATATTTGAATGTATTATAATTGTGTGAGTATCTCATTCTTGCTTAGAACATGTTCAGTTTCCATATACATTTATACCTAAACCCTAATTTTGATAACTCCATCCCACTTTAACTCTCTGTTATTGATAAGCCAAACTCATGTGCACAGTATAACATGCTTCAGGAAACAGTGGGAATCACTTCAAAAAAGCTGTTTCTAAAGGTAACGTGTACTTACTAGAGCAGGCCTTGGGAAATGATAGGCAACTGTTTGTGCTTGGTTCATTTACACAAACCATTCAGTGAAGTGCTGCTCTGACATTTCAGTGAAATGTAAGACCAGAAGAAAGGATTGCTGATATAATTAGATATTAAGCCTTTTTAGATGGGGCCTTCTGTCCCCAAAGACCTGCTTATGGTTGCAAATATTCTTTATAGTGACTGAAAATGAGCTGTGCAAGCACGTATGAGACCTGCCATGCTGTAGTTTCCAGAAAATGTGCAAAATTTCCACAAGCTCTGAATGTCTCACCAGGTCGATAAAGTAGCTTGATGGGCCTATACTGCCAAGAATTTCTATTCCTTTTTCCTTCCTGTTTTAAATATTAACCATACTGCATGCAGATCCCTTTCACATACTCAGTTTTTCCTTGTTTTTATATTACAGACATTCACCATAAGACACTTACCAAGTTAGAGTAAGCACTTCAAGAATATTTTTGCTTGCCTTTATAAAGCTTGGGCTCTGTAAATGAATTCTGAACTTCCCATGTTGCCTACTGACAAATATTGTGGATAAGAAACTCGTATTATTGTAGGTCACTGAATTAATTTTTAAAATGCCAATTGACATGATTCCCTTAGGGAGTTGTAAGTTGCAGCCTTATATTACGTTCCAGCACAAATGTGGAAATTCAGTGTTTTAGAAGGAAAAGCATTTGTAGTACAGAAACAGCTTAACATGAATCAGGTGGTGCTTTTCTAGCATTTCAGTTCTAATAGATGGAAATAGGCAGACTTTCTAGAGATTTTTCACTGTCATTGCATGTTTAACTCTCAGGAGAAAATTGGGATTGGTGTCCTTACTCCTGGCATGAAACTTCACAACTGCAGTTGATTGTTGTATTTTGCATAAGCAAAAATGGAAGTTAAAGTACTAATAATGGATACAACTTAGTTCAGTCCAGACATAGGGACACTAAATGCAGGAAGAGAAATAGCTGAAGATAAGCTATCCAGAGCTATTTGTGTGAGTGATTTTTGATTGGAAAGATCTATGGGATGGTACTGGTATTTGTTACATCTTGCTGACATATGGCATGCATTCTGTTTCCGTCAAATAGTCAAAAATAGAGCACTGTAGATGAGAGATTATAATTAACCAATAAAATAGGCTTTTCACTTAATTATAACACTGCCCAGTAGCAGTGCTACCCTTAACGTCTTGTCAGCAAATGCTCTGTATTCCTTGTGTTATAGTTTACCTGTCCAGTTAAATGACAGAGACTGGCCAATTCCAAAATTTGATTTATTGAAGCAAGCGACCAGTAAGCAAAACAGCGCTGGGCGGCCGGGGAGCCTCCTGCTCCCCCAACGGCGCGCCCTCCCTTCCCGAAAGTCATTGCTTTTATACCCTTCGTCTTCCGGCATTCCTGTCTCCTTTAGCGGTGCACTCTGCGTCTGCGCGGCTTGTTGCTAGGGGTCATTTGCTGCCCTCCTCGGGCT
>JAVKLA010000005.1:30347197-30416626 GCA_034782735.1 Sagittarius serpentarius
CTATAAGGTTTCCCTGGAGCCTTCTCTTCTCCAGGCTGAAAAAACCCAACTCTCTCAGCCTGTCCTCATAGGAGAGGTGCTCCCACCCCTTCATCATCTTTGTGGCCCTCTGTTGGACTCGCTCCAACAGGTCCATGTCCTTCTTATGTTGGGGGCCCCAGAGCTGAACACAGTACTCCAGGTGGCGTCTCACGAGAGTGGGGTAGAGGGGCAGAATCACCTCCCTCGACCTGCTGGTCACAGTTCTTTTGATGCAGCCCAGGATACGGTTGGCTTTCTGGGCTGCGAGCGCACATCGCTGTCTCTTACTCAGTTTTTCATCCACCAGTACCCCCAAGTCCTTCTCCTCAGGGCTGCTCTCAATCCACTCCTTGTCCAGCCTGTATTTGTGCTTGGGATTGCCCTGAGCCATGTGCAGGACCTTGCACTTGGCCTCGTTGGACTTCATGAGGTTCGTACGTCATTCAGTAGGAGTTCACAAAAATATCTAGGTTGCAGCCTGACACATGGTCATTTCTTAGCTGCAAACACACATCAGGAGCCAAGGGGCTAACTTGCCTAATAGTTTAGGTCATTCTTACATAGTTACCCTCCTTATGATACATTTATGAAGGATAATATTTAACAAAGAGAAGGCTATCACCTTGGTGTTAGAATTGTAAAATACCGCATCTCCTATCCTTATTTTGCTGTATCAGCAAAATGACTATTTAAGCTCAGTCACTAACTCAATTACAACAAAAGGTATTGAATTTTTTAAGTGAGTCAGTAACGTTTCATTTGCAATATGAATAGAAAACATTCTAAGTATTTCAATTTTCTATCTCAAGTAAAAGAAGAGTTATTAAAAAAAAAAAGTAACACCCTGCAGACAAGGAACAAACCTGTGAATTTTATGTAGCATTCTAGCTCCTTTGTCACTTCTTTCTGGAATTGTGTATGTGTCTCTGTTAAATTCTACCAGCAACCATAAATTAATTTTAGCTCCCATAGGTTTTTGTCAAACAGGTTTCTGTCATACCCCCCTGATTTAAAGGGAAGTATTAGCTTCATGAGTACATTTTCTTTTGGAATATAGTAGACTTTTGTGAGTTAGGTATGTAAATCCTGTTTTTTTGAAGTGTTGTGAAGTTAGAATACTTGTTGGGGAAAGAATAATAAAATTTGAGGCTAGGTAAGCATTAAAACAAATAGTCACACTGTTGATAATAAAGTAACAATTAAATACCACAAAAAAAGTATTACCAAGACTTTCTCTGAAATTAAGCATATATGTCAATCAGGCAGCTGATGATTCTTAGTGCTAATATAAGCAAATGTTATGACACGGTTTAGTAGAAGAAAGTGCTTTCTCTATGCTTGCAGTAAATATACTTAAACATTTGTCAAGTAAATATACTTTAACGTTTGTCGAGTAATAGATTTTAAAATATTTCATTACATGAACAATGAACCCTTTCATAGTTTAAAGTAATTTTAATTAGCATTCTACACGAAGAGGCAATTTAGCTGACTTTTCAGAAGGTTTTAATATGTTTTCTCTGATTTGTCCAGTTCTTTGTTGCTTATAGATTTTAGCCTGAAATTACTGTTTGGGATGTGTTATGATACCAGGGTGTATGACTGTGGGCAGGGAAGGTGTTCGAAGTCTGCAATTTTATCAATATGGGTTCTTAAATCACTTGGATCCCTTGAGCTCTGCTTGAAGGGTGGAATGCTGGGCTTGCTGAGCTGTGTTGGTACCTGCCTTCATTCATACTTCTGAGCAGACAGGGTTTTGCAGTGTGGCTGCTTCAGATTTTTTAGGTACAACATTTCTTCTGGGTGTTAGACACTTGGAGCGCACTCCTTGGCAGCAGGTCCAAGATTTATTCCAATCCTATTTATAGAAACAGAGGAGTGGATACAGAGGCATGTTCTACATGAGGAAAAAGCAACTTGCCAAAACTCACTCTCCGCTCTTCCCCTCTCCCTCTGTATTCAGCTATGATCAAGGTTCCAAGCCCCGTCCCTGATACGGCGTGTATAACCACGGCTTAGGTTTCTGAGGAGACTGCCAAGTTGAGGGAGCTGAGAAAATGTCTGCAGAGTAGAATAGTGGAAGATAACAGAAGATAAAATGAAAGATGTGGGTTATATTGTTGAGATGGGAATTAGCAATAACTTGAGTTGGAAGACATCAGCGTGAAAAGGTATACAAATGTGAAGGCAAAAAATGGAGTCAGCAAGAGATGTCAGGTCAGCACCACTGAGGATCATTTCCAGGTAGCAGTGAAGGATGGCCCTTTCCAACATGGATGATAGCAGTTAAGGGGAAAGGGCTCTGTGTGTCTCGCTGGGTGGTGAGAATACTAATGCTTAGTTACCTCGTGAAACTGTAGGTATATTTTGTGCGCATTAGCCAATAAATAGTTTTAAATATCATATTTATTGTTAAGTAAGTGTTGCATTTTAATGGTATTTTAAGATTTATTCTACTTGCAGTGACTTTTTACCCACAGCTAATGGTACTTGAACAGAGTGACCCAAAGAAGGAGGGATGCATACCTTGTTAAAGAGTTAAAATGCGTTTGTCATCAAAATCCAGAGCTCTTTTTTGTGGCCAGTATGGTATGTTACTTGAACTCACTGGGGAATTTGTGTTCATACAAGCTTCCAATAAAAATATTCTTCTGGAGTTTTGAGAATCTAATAAATTAATATTGTATCATTTGCCATACTTTTCCCCCCCGGTGGTAATTTGCTATCCATTATTGTGTAATGTATATTGTACTAGTTCAGTTCCCATATTGAAAACTGCTTTATTAGCCATTTCTTAAGCAATAGTGTAAATTAAAGTGAAATTGAGCCGTAATATTACTGCACTATCACAGTAATGTGATCATATTCTTTCTGCAGTTGGGGATGGACATAAATCTGTCAATAGCAAAACCTGCAAAATACAAATACAAATCCACACCATTGTATTGATGTGCTTTTTAAGATCTCGGGTCTATCAACCAGCTAGGCTGAATATATTGAATTTACCTTTGCTGTAGCAGTGAAGAAATCAATTCTGTAGTTTTGCACATAAGTGTCATAAAAATCAGATTTAGGATGTCATTGTGCTAATTTAGAAATAATTGATTTATTATTTACATTGAAGTTGAAAAAAATATGTGAATGTAAAAAAACAGATGAAGTAATGGAGGAGATAATTCTGAATTACAGAAAGCCATTTGGACATGGTCCTGGGCAGTTGGCTGTAGGTGGCCCTGCTTGAGCAGCGGGGTTGACCGGATGACCTCCAGAGGTGCCTTCCAACCATTGTCGTTCTGATTCTGTGAAAATAAAATTTAGAAGAAACAAAGTGGCCTGCCATCACTACATAAATGTTTTCAAGTAACAGAGGATTAATTTAATTTTTTGCTGTCCTTGCACATGTGCCAGCGAGAGTGTGGGAAACTCATACTGTGTTAACATTGGTAGACTGGAGAGATTCTGGAGGAAAAAAAAAAAAAAAGGTTTGTGTTTTTTTTTTTTGTGTGTTTTTTTTTTTTTTTAAAAGCCTTGCGAAGAAAGACAGAAAACCTAGGTTTAATTAGTCTAGGAAAAAAAGATGAGGAAGAAACATAGAATTCTTGATGTAAAGAGCAAATTGGACAAAGTTCTGCCAGGAATAAATCAAGTAGTATTGGTTCCACCTCAGTGCAAGAAGGCTCGACTGGATCATCTCCCTCTTTTCCAGACCTAATTTTCTTTGATCTTAACTCATTGTCTTGCTCTTCCATCCAAAAGAACTACATCATTATCTACGATCAAAACTGATTTTTGACAATAGACTTAAGTCCTGCTCTTGTTAATGATGGTAGTTCCCCTTAGTTAACCTGGAGAGTTAAAACAGAGCGCAAGTGCATGTTGATTGCTGGTTGATAGGTCTCTGTTACTGCTCAATATATGGGGCAGGGTGAATCTTCATTGTCCGATTTTGTGGTTAATATTATTTTCCAGTAGAAATGTCATCTCTAATTCTTTGCTTTTAGAAATAAATTTTAAACCACATAATCTTTGTTGCATAATGGCAATCTGCTTGCCTGGAGCAGCATAATAAAATGAAGTGAAAACCAAAATGTTTAGGCTCTATGGTGACTGCAAATGTACAAAACTGCTCGTGTTCAGCTGCGTAACTGTGGAAAGCTACAGTAATTCAGATAAATAATATACACATTTAAAAATCAACTACATATATTAGCTGGGTCTCTGCTGCTTAATTGGCTTAAAGTATTTCATATTGGATGTGAAGAATGCATTTATATATTAATACCAATCCTTGTTCAAATGTTTTACATGTCTTGATGCATCTTAATCAGAACTCAACCTACAGCTTTTGTCACTGTTATGGAGGAAACATTTTAAATATTTTATTCACTTCATCTTACAGTATTCGTAAATCTAAGATCTATTAGTATAGCTGACAGAAAAAGAAGGAAAATTTTTCATCTTCATTAATATTTGAGGCATATATATAACTCCTAATGGTACCAAAGCAGGAATTGTATAAATTCTTTGGCCACAGAAAGAAAAAGCCATCATCATTTCTACCAAGGAAAAATCTGAATTTTCAGTATACATATTTTAATTAAGTTCTAGTAGTATGGGCTTTTTCAGGCCTGCTTTAAGATAGCTAGTTATCAAAACAAGGTTAATAAATCCATTCTAGGACTTGTATACTTTAAAGCTGTGCTTGATTTAGACATGAGATGTGAGAAACAGCTCTGTCTAAAACAAATTGTCTAAACCAGTGTGTATGAACCAGTGGAATGAATCGGATGTTCATACTGTTTTTCTGGAAATTGCATGCATGTTGGAAATGTTTCTAATTCCTCTAAATAAAACTATTTCTAATTGTTTGTAAACAGCAGAAACCAGAAGTACAAAAACACAGCAGAAAAAGTGTGTTTCTGTGAAAAAATGAATAAAATGTTTAGAAGAGGCATGGAAAGTTAAACCTCAGTAGTTTGTCACCTTAATGTGAGGCAAGCAAAGCAAGCTTTTTGAAGGCTTTATGGCACTAACATGGCGTGAGTGTTGCATGTAGTTGTTATAGCTGTATTTTCATTCTGAACTCCTTCCCAAAATATTTTACTTTCTTCTGGACCTTTATTTTCCAGTCAGGAGCATATATTCTTTAAAAAGAAAAGTTTTAATAAAAATGATGATACTGACTACACAGCAACAATTTTCTTTTGTTCCAGGCTTCTTTTGTTTTTATTCTTTAATCTTAAATGTATTATTGCCAAGAGTGTTCTGTCTTTTGATCACAGACTTGAGAGGAGGCAAGAAAAAGCAGTATTTATGAGTCCAGCAGGCATAGCAGAGCAAAAGTTTATTACTGTCTTTTCATGCTAAGTTTGCCTCATAAGTATCAGGTTTAAATAAAGCTTTTGTTCCTCTTGCTATTTTGGTTTGGACAGATCAGCTTCTTTTTAACAGGCCTGAATATACCTGTTACAATTTTTATTGTAAGTACATTTGGTAAGGCCAAAACTTCTAATGTGTGAAAATACAAACAGATGATTAAGCCAACATCTGAATCTGCTTTCCTTGCTTTGACTTCAGAATCAAAGGCCTGGCTTTACAAAGTAAGTTGTTTAAATTCGCAAGAAAATTTACTGTGCTGGTTTTTGCTACCATCCCATCACGCTACCCAGACTTGCGGGATGATGTTTGTATAGAGGTCTAAAACCAAATTTGTTCCAGCACACACTGCTCTGTATTTCAGTGTATTTCTTAGAACACTTCTTAGTGTTTGCTGTTCTCATTTAAAGATGATTATAAACTGTTCATGCACAGAATAAGCACTCGTATCCAGAAGGATTCTTTGCATCTCAGCAATCATACTTAGCTGTGAACTTTTATAATATTCAACTACTATGTTTATTAATTTATTGTCTCAGCTTTCTTATAGTTGCATTCCAGGCCAAGCTTGTCGCATGGAGTTCTGCCAGCATAGCTGTGCTGGGTCATGGTAGGAGAACAGCAAACCAGCTAACGTGCTGTGCAGACAACTCTTAGTCTAAATCTGCTCTGCAGACAGCAAATACCTTTTGTCTGCTTCGTCTGTGTCATTCTGAGGAGGTGATGTAACTATGCTATCAGAAATACTTCTTCTGTTGCCATGTAATGGCTCGATTATATCTTACTTAAATGTATCTGTCTAAAAATGTTTTTTTTTAAAAAAAAGTAGTCACCTAGTCTTTCTTTATAATTAACTGGGCAAGCAGGCACCTGGAGAGAGCAGTTTATCCCATTTTAAAAGAAGTCTGATATAGATGGGATGAATTGTCTTTTTTTCATGCTTGTCTGTCCCAATGAATTGGATGGAGGATCTGGGTGATTAGATTAGACAAACCTATGTTTTAGATAGGTAAAGTTAAGCATGATGAATTTGACATGTGGAGTACCATACGAGCAGACATACGTACAGTGAATAACTGCAGGTTATTCTAAGGGATAATAATTGGACCGTGTATAAGTTTTTGTAAACAAAATAATGAATTCTCTTATCAGTCTGAAAATAGGAGTGAGCTGTATGTAGGCAGTTGTACAAATCCCACAAAGACAGTCATTTGTAAAATAGATTAGGCATTTCAGAAAACTTCACCAAGATGTAAGAATAACGTATTGACTTGAAGGGACTTGTTGATTTCTATAGATAAAAAGGCACACAAGGAAGGAACATTTGAATTGGTGGTGTGTGGTAAAGGAAAACAAGCATCTCTCCTGGATCATAGTTTCTAGTTATTTCTAGAACAGTAACTTTAAGTAGGCTCGATTGTTTGCAAGAATAATATTACTATGTAGAATGTAAGTAATTAAAGCTAATGAGGGATAATTAGAGGGAGGATAGAATCAGAAATGTTTTAAGCCCTCATTTAATTTTTAAGAGCAGGGATGAGAATTTTAGAGAGAGCAGGTGACCACATGCTGCTTTACAGTGTTTTTAGTAGTGTTGAAGACAAAAAGTTGCTGTGAATGAGTCACAGAAATAGTTGAATCTGGCAGTATTACTACAATAGAAATTTTTAATCTTGTATGATCTATTTTATTATCCATTATATTTGCACAGACTTGAGCTAAATACCAGTTTACAAACAACTGTAATAGTATATGGATCATCTATTTCTGCGTTACTTTCTTCAGTGATTAAGTATTTAGCCTGTTTAAGTACTAGCTGATTGGGTTAACAGGTTGGCAAAAATTTCTTTCTGTTTCCTAGTGCACAATCTTTGGTTGGTTCTATTGATACATGGGTTTGGGTTTTGTGCAATGGGTCAGGTCTATTCAGTCTATAGAACCACAGGGCAGAGAAGTAAGGGAAGGGAGCAGTCAGATGATTTTTTTTTTCTTGCTTTATTTCAAGCTTATATTATGATTTTATATATTGCCTCCTCCCCCATCCATTATCTTCTTCCAGATAGTTGATATTTTGCTTCCTTATGTAATAGCTGGGAAGATCAAGGAATGAGAGAATGCATGCATTTCCATAAAAATTGATCCATTAATAATTTTGCAGCATTAATAGTCAGTCCGTTGGTATCTGCAGACTTTATATTCCCAATAAATCCAAATAATATAACAACAAAAATGGGCAAAATGAAACAAGACTGCAAGAGGTTCATTGTTGTGCTGATTCCTGGTTTCTATCAATATTTCTGTGTTCAGTAATCTTTGTATTTTGTTCAGTATTCTGCTTCTACTGCAGTATTGATTGCTGTTGTGTGCTGGAACGGCTTAATAACTTCATAGTGGCCTATACGAAGATATGTTTCTGCCCCACGTGTTACTGCTAAGGAGTAAGATGGGGAGTTATGCAAGGGAAGGGAGAAGCAGATGGACAATAAAAATAGAAGGTGAGAAGGCAAAATAAAAAGAGGGGAAAAAAAGAGTAGTGGAGCTGTGTGAGAATGGAACTTATATTGGTAAGAGAAGGCAATGACTACAGTCCTCCCATTGCAGAGATTGTTTCTTGGTGATACATTGTAAGCCAAATGCAGAGTTTCTGTTAAGGTTTTCATTGCTTGCTCTAATGATCTCTAAGGTGTACGTAGAGAAGACTTGATAATTAGTACTTAAGGCTAAGCCTTGGCTTTAAATGAAGAAATACTAAACAGGTGGGAGGAGAGAATACATGAGACTCTCTAGGTTTGTTATATACATATACTTTTCAAAAACCTCACTTGAATGAGGTAAGCTAAAAAGACCTATTAAAAGTTTATGCCCTGGAAATTGTTAGCTTACCCTTTACTCATCAGGTATATGACACCTCAAATTATTTCATAGAATATTAAATATTTTTTGTTTATAGAGTATCCCACACTTAAAAAATATGACACTCACTTTTCAGTAGCACATCTTTCCAGGTCCTGGAATTTGAGCAGATGAGACCTGTCATTCCCTTCACTGTATTTTACTTCACATACTGTCTTCTGAAGTGTTTCACTAATATCTTCTTCTGTTGGTCCCACTGTGTGTATTTGGGATTGGAAACCCTGCATGCTTTCACTGTTTCCGGCTTCATGTTTTCAGACAGTTTCAGAAAGACCATCAGAAAGAGCAGAATATTCTGCAGGTGGCATCCATTTTCAGTCTTTGACTATATTTAGAGTCTTAAAACTTGTCTTAGATTTTACGTCTAGAAGTATTTTTGCATTTTGTTTTCATGGTCTGTAATCTTGTTTCTTGGGTTTGAATTTTTCTAGCCTTCTCACTGACCCCTCTATTTTCATGTGCTTTGTTGTCTAAGATCATGCGTATTTCTCCAACTCAGTTATTCATATAGTTAAAAAAAAAAAAGTGTTTTGCATAGGTGGATAGAGAGTTTCCAAAGTGTTGCCTTTAATCACTCCTGTGTCACCGTGTGTAAGATAAGGGACGTGAGCTGATTTTGTTTTTTCTTACTCTGTGGTTATCCCCAGTTTAGATTCCTAAGCCTCACAAAGCACAGTGGCTCATTTTTCAGTGACATGAGAACTATAAGAAGCAAAATAACTTTTATTTAAAATCTTAAGTAATAAATATCTTGCATCTAGACAGCTGTGCATCAATAGCTGTTCTGCAGAGGACCATACATGTTGCATGCTTCTATCTATTCTGCATTTTTATAAATATTTTTTCAATTTCGTGTTTTAGCTTAGATTTAGGACCATTGATGATGTTCCCTTTAATCCTTATACTAGCCTAGTTTGCTATTCTTCTCCCCACCCCAGAAAATACCCACACCTCATGGCTGAAATGTGTCTTTCACTCATCTTTTGCCCATAGATTTCTGTTCGTATTCTTTTTCTTTATTTTCCATTATTTTTTAATAAAGGAGTTAGGAACTTTAGGCAAATTGCTTATACTTGCAAAAGTATTGAAGTAGTTGAGTCTTCATTTGGACTTATAAGTCACAGTTTAGAACATGATGTGTCAGTTCTGTATTGCCTGACTGTGTCCCTTCAATCTTGTGCATGTCGTCTGTTATTTTTATATTAGGATTGGATATTAAGGTCCATGAAATCCAGTAGTATCTGTGGTGTAGTGTGAAATGAGTAACTTTATGGGAAAGGTGAGTGTTAACCTTCAAAGTGTATGTAATAAAACAGTATTATGTAGGATTGCTGAAAATTATAAGCGTAGAAATCTTTCCAGTAGATTAAATATTTATACTTATAAAGCATTGCATATTACTTAGAAATGAATAGACATTATTTCCTTGTACTTAAAGAGCTACTAATTTCATTCGCTTACAAGTTTGTAACTTTAGCTTAGTTCACTAAAACAGTACTCTTCTGTTGAATTCTTTTTAAAGCTACCATAGTTTCAAATTTTTTTTTTTTTTTTGGCTTAAAGTTTGAGAGAGATCTATCAGTGTTTCATGTCTGTGATGTCAGAACTCCTATTACATTGAACCTCTTCAGTCTTAAAATGGCGTTGGGCTGTCTGCGTATTCCATTTTACGAAGTCTTGCGTGTTAAACCAGACATATTGTTTCATCCAGAGTGCTCCTTTCTGTGGATTTTCACACCGACAGCAATAAGTCATTGGTATCGGAATCCCCCTCCAGCGGTTGTTCTTCTGCTCTTGCCCTTTCTTGAAAATCATTTGTGATAGCGATGGCTTCAGAGAGGAGTATCTCAGTTCTGCTGTCCGGGAACGCAAGAGATAGAAAGGCTTTTGGAAGGGGACTGTGCTCTTCTGCTGCTCTCCTGGGTAGGATAAGAAAGAGAGTTTGGCTACCAAACTCTCCTTTTCTGTTGTTTTAACCAAAAACCTGACCATCTTGGTGCAGTTGGACTGTTCTGCTGACATGACAGCCGTGTTTGGATGCTTATTGATTCAAACAGTGTTTGATTCTCAGATTGCAGCTTCCAAACATTTTGATACTTTCAAAGATGATGCTTGTCTTTTCTGAGTTTTCTCCTCCCTTTTTAGCAAGAGTGTGTAAATGTCCAGATCTTATGCCTCATTTAAGGGGGCATAGAGAAGGAGGGGGTGCTCCTGCTCAGACTTTCCAGTCTCTCACCATCCACTGGGAGATATATACGTAGATATATACACACACACACATATGTACACATAGAAAAAGGGAATCAACAGCACCAATTTTATAAAAGATTAGCAGTTGCTAGAAGAAAGCTTTAATTCATTTCTAACGACTTAGATTTCTGGGTAACATGGAAGATCTAAGTTTCTTTCTTCTAGCCTTCAGCTTCCCTCTTCATTCCCTTATTGGAATTTTCCATGTTAAGCTGTTACAACAAACTTCTAGGTTGGCTGCTGTATGTTCTATCTTTGCCATCTTTCTTTTCAAGAACTGTTCCACAGGAATCTGCTAAGGCAGACTTTTTTAGTTGTTTCTTCCTCCGAGGACTGCAGAGTCAGTTATTTCCTAAGGAAAAGGGCCTGACGGGGACTATGTGCTTAGTCCAAAAAATGAACAGAAAGCCCATTAGGCTTCTGCTGTCATTTGTATGTTGAAAGCTGGACAATCAAGAAGCAATCTGCAACTGTACCTGTTCAAGTGAGAGGGAGGGTGTTGACTATTTTTTCATAATATAATGACCTTTGTTTCTTAGAAAATACCTTCTATTTCTATGGGATTAAAATCACTGTAGTTAATGACCATCAGATCTTCTTTTCAGGCTGTCAATGATATCCAAGGTATTCTTCAGAGCCCACCCAGCTTCCTTTTATTGTTCAAGCCTTCGTGCTGTGTATTGTTGCTCCTATGTATTGATAAGAGTCATGGAGGTCTAGAAGAACTAGTGTAGGAGGGACTAGTGCTGGGATATATGCAGTCTACTCTCTGAAAGTTTATATGAACTGCACACTTTAAAATATCAAATTTTTTTCCTTCCTTTTCAGTTCAATAGCTTGACTGTTGGCATGTCTGTATAAGAATGCTATAACTATCTCATATTGATGTCTGCATTAATTTGACCCAATCTGCCAGCTGTTTACAGTTATTGTCTTCCATTAACTTTAGGAGAAACTTCTTACAGCCTTCTTGGGAGTTGACCTAGCACCCAGCACTTTGGATAGCGTCAACATTAAACTTTCATATTTGTGCAAGTAAAATTATTAGGTGAAAAAACTAAAAACAGTCAACACCATTTCCTTAGTCTGAAAGTAAGACAGAGCTCCTAGTTAGCAAAACAGTTTGCTTATTTTCTTGTAAGGAGTGGAAACGTATTAATAGAACAAGATATCTTGTAGGATATTTTTAGAACATAAATTCTTCATGAGAAAGCAAGCATGAGCTTTAGAGAAGTGATGCATGAGCTTTCTGAGCTGGGTATATGGCAAAGATAGCACAAGATACATTACAGTGCTTTAATACTTTCATTGGCAACATCCTTTTAAAGTGACACAAATTTAAGGTGAGAAATTAAGGGGGATCAGGCTGCGGTAATATGGGGAGAAATGCAGGTGTTTTTTCAGAAGACTAATTATAAGTGTATTTAGGCGAAGTAGGGTACAAAAATAGGTACAAGTAGCCCACCTTCATATAAAGCCTTCCTCAAATGTGGTGTTTTTTTTTTTAACATAGTCATCTGTGTCACTATGAGACAAATGTCAGCTTGTATAATTGCATGGGCTTATTTCTTTATATTCTGGATACTTGCAATATTGTTAATTGTATCTGCTGCTAAAATAAAATTTTTATGCATATTGCTTCAGGAACTGGTCTCTAGGCCTCTCTAATTTCCATGCTGTGTTGATTTAATCATTCTGATGAACTCACTGAAGTAGCTGTTGTACTGTAACTGACAACGAGAGTCGAGAACTAATAAGTCTGGTTAGACAAATCAGGCTTTTCTGGTGGTAGCCCATTTTGTATATCTTATGAAATTCCTAGAGTAACTTCAATCCTTGAGTATCTTCCTTTTAAGGATTTTATCCCAGTTACCACTGGTGCCAGAATTCAGTAGAAAATACAGCTGCAAGTTTTTGCTATTGCATATTTTTTACCTTTACAAAAAGTCTATTCTCTGCTGGCAGTCCTTTATAGCTTAGGTAAAACCTGGTTTTGCTCAGTAGTTAAAAGTTAGAATTCTGTTGGGAGACTGATGGTTAAATATAAGTACCTACTTGTAGGTATCTAGGAAGTTAGGTGTTTAAAGTCCTGTGATGTACAGCGGAGATCTAGTCACGACCATCAGTAGAGACTAGAAAGCGGATGGATGCTTACATGTAAACATCTGAATTCGGCTTTCTGCACTCAGAACTGAAGCGTCTTAGTCTTTCTCTCAAAAAAGCCCTGTGCCAAACATCATTATTCTTTTGTTGAAAAGTCATGTAGGTATGTAATTGAATTTGTGTTTGAGAGAGGATGTTGAATCTTCTGCTCTTATAGGGGTATTTTAAAAGCAGGTAACTGAAATAAATGTATTTTGACAGCTTTGTTTCAAGAGGGATTGTTTGAGTTTTCTGTAACACTTTCTGTTTACACAGTTGTGATCCAAAATGGCCAGTCAACAAGTTGAAGAGAGAACATCTGTTGTTACTTAGTCAAACAACTTTCATTTCTATCTGTAGAGCTCAACATCAATGAAAGGAATATTGCTTCAGAATGTGAAGCACACGGGAATGGGAATTATATCAAATATAAGGACTCTTGAATGATGGTTGAATTATATGGTTCTCTGGGATGTGCTTCTAAAATTTGGTAATCTGACAGAATCTTTGTGTTCAAAACAGTGTTCCAGGGTTGACCAGGATTTTAATTTGAGTGGGCTAACTCTTAGTAAAAACTATTTTTTTCTTGCTCTGATATGTAGAGGGTAGAGAAAACTTCTACATAGCTTTCAGTTTTCTCACTTTTCCTGCAAGGGATCCATACCAGTTTTGAAAGTCATATATTACAATATCTTTAAAACGAGCTTCCTTAATTTGCATTGTTGCTAGTGTTTTCTTGTATAAAAATGGATGTAATGTTTTTTTCAACACTATCTAGAACATTTTTTCAGTTAAAAATCCATACACTTACCTTCAAACATTTTTATTCGGAATCAATTTTTCTTTCTGTTTTAGTCTGTTTAGACTTCTATATATCTAGTTTTCCTATACCCATCTGCAACAGTTTGCAGGTTGGACTTGTAAGAACTTGATGTATTCATGCAGGACGTGGTGAGTGAAGCAGGGACTGCTAGAACATGATACACAGTCATGTCATACCATACCTGTGCCATAGATCAGTACTTCCCAGAAGTGTTAGCTCTGTTGCATGTGCAGGAGCTCTGTATGTACATACAACACTGCAGATTCCCAGACAGTCAACATTGTGGCTGCAAGAGGTATCCGCCCTGCTCGGCTCACTGTACATGTAACTGCCCAGTAAGTCATAGTGATGAACTGGATAACTGGCAGCCATTTGGAATGTTTTGTTCTGTTTATTTGGGGTTTTTTTGTGTGTTTGTTTGTTTGTTTCCTGAGAACATTGTAAATTAGATCAGTGACATAATTCAGGTCTTTGGGGAGCTCTACAAATGCTCTGTCACGGTTGGGATGGAGTGTTGAAGGAGAAGAAGGTGAAGGCAAGGAGCTGCAGAGTGAGGAGAATACTTTGTTCATGTGATGCAGTGCTGGGTGATGTTAGTTCAGTCTGTCCTTGAAATCACAGTACAAGTCTGCTGGTCTAGATGTTTGGCACTTGACTTACGCATATATGCATATATGTGTGTGTGTGTGTGTATGTAGGAGGTTCAGTACTTGCTGAGAATATGGAGTTTCCCGTGTGCATGCTATACAATGTAAGCACATACATTTCTGTATAGGCTTTTCCAACACGATGGGGAAGGTTTTTTTGGTAGTGAAATCTTCAGCTTGGTGTGTTCTTCTAGGTTTGAATTTTAAGCCATAGCTCTGCTAGGCATTGGCTACACATAAATCTACTGACGAAAGGTTTTGGTATAGCTGATACTGGATTTCTTGCTCAAGATTTGTTGATACTGCTTACAACAAATGCAACGGATTACCTTTCAGAAAATGTTGCTCATTCTTTTTTTCCCATCCAATTAACCTGGATTAGTATTTAATCTTTCTTCTAGAGAATACATTCTACAGTTTAGACATGGTTCATGTGAATCAGTAGCTAAAAATTTCCATCTTGTTTTATTTTTCCAAGAAAGTTTTTGGAAGTTTTTTTCCTTTAAAAACATCAGATTATTGTATTTCTCAATTAGAAACCCTTTCCACTTTGAGTTTCTATGATTTCTAGAGTATTCAAAAATTAGTGATAAAATGAGCTGTAAAAATACTTATTTCTCCTTTATTATTAACATAGAAATGAAAAGTGCACTAACAAAATTCATATAGAATCTTTAATGCGTCGTGTAAACTATTCATTTCAGGAAAGTTGGAAACTCTATTTCTCATATTTTGAACTTTACTATCTCATGGATTTCTTCCAGCTGATTTATTTAATTTGCTGTTTTATCTTCAGTTTATAAGAACAATTTGATCCTTTTAAATGTATGTATCCCACTGAAATGTCAAGGTTTCTGCTCTCAGTATGGTTTTTATTTTAGACTTACTGAATCAGATTTCCACTTTAGTATCATGTTACATTCAGTTTTTGAAATTTCCCTTGGCAGAAAACTTAATTTTATTTTTTGGCAATAATTTTTTTGCCTTGTTGTCACTTAAGGTTTTTTTCAGTCTTTCATGAAGATAAAATTCTCTTTCACATTCATGAACTGTGGACCCCATGCACCTAGCTTCTCTTTCTCTTTGGATCATGACTAATTACCCTGTCTCATGGCCAGTAGCAATCGGCATAAATTCCTAGTGGCCGTGATATTTTCTTTGGGAAAGACAAGACATTTTACATGCTTTTTACAGTCTGCAGTGGATACTACTCACTTTCATTAGGAGTATTTCTGCTCTCTGTGTCAAGGTAATGGAAAAGTAAAAGGTAAAGTGACTATCTTGCTTTGAAATTTAAAAACACCTGGAAAAATAAGAGTTGAAAAATAATGTTATCTGGTGAAAAAAAGACAGGGTAGGTTGCTTAAATAATCTGGGTATGGAAGAAGGGGCCAAGTATCTCATGCACTTCATCTCTCAAAAAATATTTTGTTAGAATACCTTGTATGAAACCGTTGATGACTGTGAGTATAACAATACTACCTTAAACTTTCATTCCTTTTATTACCAAAGTTAGGATAGACTATGTATCTTTATCAGCATACATATATTTGGGATCCATTTATAAAAACAGTAGGACAAACAGTACTGAAATAAAACTAAGACTTTATTAAGATTCAAAATAGTACAAAGTGATGAAACCACCTACAATGACAAGCAAATAGAATTCATGTGAGATGAATTGATGGTGAACACTTGGTTGGACTTGATTATGCTAATTGATTTAAACTTTGTAGTGCAAGTATACAAATGAGCCTCTGGTACAACACAGTTTAACTCTCTCACAGATAAAGTGAAGTTGAAAAACATCTTTTGAGAAAATGCACTTAAACAGGCAAGTTTTTTTTTTTTCGTGTTCTGCAATCCAAACTGAATGCATTTTACTGTTCTAATGTTGCAATTGAATGTGGTTAGAAGCTACATAAATTAGCAAGCTTTTAATGGAATTTACAATCACCACAATTTGATAGGGATGACTGAATTTCACTGTCAGTTATGGATAGACAGGTCTGTATTGTTGGTTACTAGGAAATGGTGCTTCATGCTGTGTCAGATTTTGCTGAAATGAATGGAAGAATTCACTAAAAATACTGTAAACTGTCAGAGCTTCTTCAAAGAAAGTGCCTCTGTGCAGGACAGAGTTAAAAAATATGTGGAACTGATTTGCTACAAATCAATTTTTCACTAATTTTAAACACTTTTAGTAATTTTCAGTCTTCTGTCAATGTAATATATGCTAAGCCTCAGAATTTAGTCATTTTCTAGGATCTTTTCACATTATTTTAACAAATGCTTGATATACGATACTTGGTAAGTTTTCCATTTCTGTTGTTTGCTAGGTAGACATCTTATTCCTTATTAAGATCTGTTATTTTATCCCTTACTTTAAAGTAAAAAATTTGAAAATTGATTTATTCAAGTGCATATCATATTATCTTTAGGGTCTATACCAAAATTCAGTTAACTTAGTCCTCTTCCTCAAAAAGCATCTCTTCACACTAGTATGCTTAACCGTACACATCAGCTGAGTTTGCAGTAGCAGTTCAAAAGTGGAGACTTTACTGCAAGCAGTACTTTCTTCCAGTCCTCTCTTAAACTTGTCATAGTTCAATTATAGAAAGGCATCAAAACTTACGGAAGTACTATGTGAAGATGGATCTCTGAAAGTGGCTAAGAAGAAAACTCTTGCAGTAGTCACAATTACCATTGTGAGAATTTTCTAGTAGGGTAAATCGAGGTGGATTTTCTTTTGTGTTTTTTTTGTTTTCATTTTTGTTCTTTTCTTTTTCTTAATGCCGGCTGAATTATTAATTGTTTCTTTCTCAAAAAGCTATGTGGGGTATCTGCAAAATAAATCAATAGCAAATGCAAGGAGCCAGCAGGAGCCTTAGGTAAACCTCAGAGGGCACAGATGCTGTATTATGTTCTACCTCAGGGTAGGCTTAGTAGGAGGCTCTGCCAAGATAATCAACTGCTGCAAATTTGGGAGATTAATTTATACACATGACTGAGAGAGAACTCCAGGAACTGAGGATTTATTAAGGCTATCTGAGATTCATTAGAATTAAGACAAGTAGCTTTTCTGGGGAGAAGTGAAACAGGCTATGCTGACCTGAAAATATGGAAGCAAGAAATATTTTTCATCAGTAGGACAGCTGAGCATTGGAACAGGTTGCCCAGAGAGGTTGTGCAGTCTCCATCTTTGGAAGTTCCTGTCCTGGATAAAGACCTGAACAACCTGACCTTTCTGGCTGAGCCTGGTTTGAGCAGAGACCTCCTAATGTCCATTCCAAATAGTATCATTCTACGATTCTAAAATACCTTGAGTTTTACAGCTTGTAAGATTGCAAGAGGACAATGCAAATATGAATGTATCTGAAACTGCTGTTAACCTAATATTTCTACCGTAAGACTTGTAACATGAAAATGTTTGTATACAGAATTTAAACTCAAGTATACTTGCTCCTAATGATTGTCTTACCATTTTTCTACGAGAAAGACGTATTGGGTTGGTGTCCTGGATGAAGTACCAGATCAGGGCAAATGATTTCTAGTTACTAAGGCTAGGCAAAGGTAGGCTGCACTAGGCTAGCCTAAGGAAGCAGGGAACAAAGTGGGAAGTGACTCAATCAGGAGAAAGGTAATTAACACTTGTTTAAAAACAACAAAAACCTGGAAGGAGTTGAATAGCAAATAAATCATCAATTTAACTTTTAATTGTGCAATTTTTTTTTATAACTGAAGGGCAATCTGGATAAAAGATGTGCCCTTGGAAAGACAAAAATAAGTAGTCTACCCAAACAGAAGCACAATGTTTAGTGCAAGAAATTTTCTACTTAACCATTTTAGTAACACAAAAAACCCCTTTTTTCCAATCCAGAGAAGTCTGTTGTAATGTTACGTACTGTTACGGTACTTGCAATTTATTTGTGGTTTTGCTTAAATTAGTATCTTGAACTGTAAGCAGCCTTTTGAATGCTTTGGAAAGTTGGTAATAAGTCAGAAACTGCCCATGATTGGGATTTCTTGTCAGATGAGGGTTAAAGGTCCCATTTGATAAGACAATTGCAGCATATGGCTCTGATTGGACCAAAATCTAATAAAAGCTGTAGAGGGTTAGCTAGAAGCAGTTCAGAAGGACAAATTTAGCCATCAGTTTAAAGCCATAGTTTACCCTTAGTCAGAAAATTAGCTAACAGCATTTTAATGTGTGTTCTGTAGTCTGTAAGTTAGCTGCAAATTCTTCATGGCTCTAAAATACAGACAGTGCAACCTTGAGGTGATAAAGAGGGTGGGTGGGTGAAATGGTCCATATCTTATTTTCAGTTGGTTTGTTCCATGGAAATAGTTAAACCAATTTTGTCCTGAATACTTACCAGAGGGCTAGGAGGTAGCTTGCATACAGAAAGACATCTACATTGGCAAGAGCAGTAACAAGGAACAGGCATGCAGCTCTCAGAACTGCCATTTTATCTAATTATTTTTGCCAGTGTATAAATACTCTTTTGCTCTTTTTCAGGACTAATCTCTCATTGAAAGCTTCATTTCAGGAGGCAATAGACAGGCTACAGAACAGCACCAGGAAATTACCTGAATCCAAAAATACGATAGAAACAAAAGGTTTCATTATCTACAGACACTGTAAACGTGTCTACAAAAAGAATGCTTCTCACTAGCCCCAACTGTTGTAAGTTATCCCTAATCTGTTTGCCATGGTCATCCTGATATATTTTTAAATGTTTTCAGTCCATCAGATTTAAATGAAGTAACTGTGCTTTTTTTTTTTTTAACTGTTTTTCCCACATGATTAACAATGCTCTGTGACATCCTGTAGTGGTTCTGCTTGGCCACAGTCCACGCAGTCCTTTTCAGTGATCTGGACTGGATATTTTCTCTTGCTTTCACGTGTTCTAAAATTGTGGTAATGAGGTCAGAACGATAAGGTTTGAAATCAGGTAGCAATGAATATTCATTTGGCTCTCCCCTAGAAGTACTTCCCAACTAAATGAAGTGTTTTGTGTTCCTACCTAGACACTGAATCTAATTGACTGCAGTCTATAATGGCAAATCTGAAGGCAAAATAACTTTTTTCCCTATAGATGGTTATTGGGACTTCTCTGAATAGACTGAATATCAGTATATTCTTTCCCCATCAGGGGGGCCTCGATGTGAATTTTGAATTGTAGTTAAATAGAAATAAATTGACGAGTGTCCTCATTTTCGATTTTAGTTCCCCACTGAAGTCCTGCACTCTAGTTCACAACTTAATTATATCAATGCAACGAAGTTGTTTCCTAAACTCCCATTGTATGATATTTATGTTACAGTACTCCGCATTGTTTAGGATGTTGTTTCTAAGTTTCTGAGTATTATCTAGGTGAAGAAATGCTAAATAAGCTCAGATTTTAACAACAGATTTTCTGAACTCAAATCTAATCACAGCACCCTTGGAGATCTAGAATACAGAGCAATATACCAGCAATGATACTGGCACACAAATGACTGCAGTCAGCCTTGCGTGCTGCATTCACATTAATCACACTCGCTAAGGCTTGGATCCGTGCAGAAAAGTGATACAGAGAGTGCTTTACAGATGTAGTAGGCGAGAGCATAAAACAGTAATATGTGCAGATATGAAAGACATTTTTTGACATGACGGAAGGAAAGCTGTCATGTCAACTTTCATTTTATTGAAATGAAACTAGTGCTAATGTACTTGAACATTATTTCACTGAGATGCGGTAGTCTAATCACATTCTGCTTAATATTAATAAATCAAATGGGATATACTGAGGAGCTGTGTAACAGCTTTCTCAAAAGACATAAACCTGCAAAGTATGAAATGGTGTATAATGGATGTATGATAGAGTTCTGACAAATATGAGGTAGAGTTGTCATTCTTCACTTGCTTAGACTATATAGCAAAAAGTGCAATAAAATACTGCATGAATCAAAGACAGATAAAATATTGTTGACATAACTATTTATTAGACTTTAATATGCTTTCATTCTATATGTATAGAAATCACTTGCTTTAATATTTGAATTTCATAAACCCATTCAACAAATAAGAATTTATAGGTTCTGTAAATGACTTTTTTATCTGGAAGCCCAAAGTTGAAAAAGTGTTATTTTTATGATATTGGATGCTAGTTATGTTTTCTGGATCTGTGGTGTGTATTATTCTCAGTCTTGGTTGCAGTCTGGAATAATATGAAACACCTCTTAAGCCGTGTATTTACTGGTGTGGCTTTGAAAAAATTTGTTTATAAATCTTAAACATACCATTAAATTCCTGCACTAATTCTAATATAGATAAACAAAACCTAAAAGTGGCATTCACAGTATTGTGGAAAACCCATAAAACTCTCCAAATACTATTTTAAGACGTGTGCAAAACCACGCAAGAAATCAGTTCTGGTTATATCCCAGACTTTGCACACTGGAAAAAGGCTGAGGGACTGCTTGAGCAGGGTGTTGGGGAAGGCCAGATTAAACTCTGCTGTGTCTAGCCAGTGGCTCAGGTGGGCTGTGAACATTACTCTGAGCTCAGAGGTGCACTTACTTTCTTACAATACACAGTCTTAACAGGACCTTGTTCTCATCTATTCCTGCTGAAAGGCTTAATTTTCTTATTCCTGATCTCTTACCTGTATTTAATTTTAACCTTATGACCATAAAGTGAATTTCATGTATAATTTAAAATATTTTTCTCTCTGAAGAAAATAACAATTTTAGAGTAGTCAACATATTTTATTTTTTCCTTTATACATGACTAGTGCTCTACAATCCATAATAGCAAGACACACTTACTGTGTAATGCTTGCTTCTTGGTGTAGTTCTGGTCCATAGTAAATGTGAAGTATAGTTAAAGATGCATGGATAATCATAGTCTTTTGCATTATTTTCTGTGTGTTATCTCACACATTCTGTGTTTTGCCATAGTATTAAATTTTCTCATTAGGAACCAATGTCCTGTAAATCCCAGGAGGCAAATTTAATGTTATCTGTAGCATAGGGTGTATTCAAACATCTGTTTATTGCAGAGCAGTGGACCACAGAATATGCTTCTGATGTCCAGATATAAAATGATCCTATATAGGCTGAAATGTGCTTCAGTCTGGACTTGACTTTAAATGAAGTGTAACCAAAATACTTTAATAGTGGAGCTCATCAGTGCTTTCTTTATATGCCTGTATACACAAATTATTTATGTTATGGTTACGGTTACAATTACTGTCAGCTGTGCAGAGGAGATGATTAAATCCTGAGTGATCCTTAATTTTTCTGTTTATTTTGGTCACGTACTGAAAAATATAACTGCTTCAGGTTTTATTTTCAGATGGAAACTGCTAATTTTCTGTCAAGTTAATCCTAAATAAAACTGTTAATTCTGATAACTAAAATCCTCTCTCATTACATGAAAATTGCTGTTGCGAATACACAAAAACCCCACCCGTAAATGGCTTTTCCTTTGGCTGGTTGGTTGGCTTAAGACAGTGGAAGTATTCCATCTTCCGAGATCAAAGATGAAATCAGTATGACAAGACATCAGTGTGATGAAACAAAACACTTGGTTTATGTTTTACAGATTGAATGGAGTTGTAGGAAAACAACACCTGGCTCTGAAAGTCATTGAGATAAAGGTAGTTGGAGGCTGGGAGAATATGGGGTCAAGGGGGAGGGAAGCATCATATAGGCTTTCCCTGTCTTAAATGTTTTTGAAGGCAGCTCTTTTTCTAACTGCTGTCAGAGGTGGGACACCAAGATAGATGAGATCTTTGATCACGTTCAGTATGACCATTCTTATGTTTTAAAGAGGAGAATGGTGTAAAATGGTTGTTTGAAGAGTCATACCTTCCTCTTTTTGCTTAATTGCAAAAAAGGTTTCATTTTCTTTTAGTGTATTTTAAACATGCTGGATAACTGGTGCACTGAAACAGGTATGCTCTAGATATGAAAGTTTCTTATCTGATTTTGGGTTTAGGCAGCATGTCCTTGCACGACTTGTCTGTGGACCTGAGCTTCTACTTCTAATCAGGTATTGGGGGAAAAAAAAAAAAAAAGAATATCTGTGTTGTTGCTGCTGCTTGGTATTTTGTTTCTCTCTCCTTGGCTGGAGCATGGCACGACTACGGGTTCAATGGGGTGCCCTTGTTCTGGTGGGTGATTCCTGTCAGAGGAAATGCAAATGAAAAGGGTCAGAAAACGGCTTGTGTTCGCTTCCTGATTTGAAATGTAAATGTATTGCCGAAAGTCTACCACTGGCATTCCTGGAGATAGGAATCAGCCAGCTTATTAAGTGCAGGCATAACAGCACAAAGTATCTTTTGAGAGACTGATCTGTAAACTGGAAATGCTGTTTGCGAGGAACAGGCAAAGTGCAGTCCGCCTTCTCTGGAACTGTATGGCATGGTACGCCAGGAGAAAAAAAAAATTGTAAAGAAGTGCAAAAGTTAAGGTTAAATATCATCTGGTATCTTAATCCTTTTTCTCTTTGCTATGTTAGAAAGTACAGAAGTGGGTTTTTTTTTAATCCACAACCTGTTCTCTGTCATAGGCATTTGAAAGCACTCATGTGCCCTGGAATGGAAACCTCTAGCAGGATGTGAAAGGCAGTTGGATCTACTAAGAGTCCATTTAGTGAACGGGGTGTTACCGCCTAGGAATTCAGACTTTCTGCAAGGAGGGATGGAGCAAAATGGTTCCCACGGAAAGACTGAATGGAGGGTTGGGGGTGTGGGTTGCTTTGGAACTGTGACAACTGCCAACTCGGAAGCAAACCCCAGGACTGAGTGGGCACTATGCTCCTTTCCCTTCTTCCACCCACCCATCTGCCAAGTTTTAGACTCCAATTTTAAAAGAACTGTAATATAAAACCTGGTATCTCTTGCTGTAAGCATACCTTAACATTATAGTTTTAAAAATGAATGAGAGTTGGCCAGACGTATGCTAATAGGTATTTGAAAAGGAATTTTTATTAGTACAGTGCAGTAACATAGAAGGAGTTCAGGACTTTGAAATTCAACCAGAAGGCTTTGTTTCAAGTTAAATGACTTATGCAGTCTGTACACCAGCATACAATATCTGTATACCTCTTTGAAAGGAGTATGCGCTACATGCTGTTTTAAAAGGTCAGATATAAAGAGACAGGGAGAAAATAAAGGTGAAGATTGTGAATGTAAATTCATGAGCTATCAGTCACTCTGATAGAAAAAGTGAGAAAATATTTTAAACTATAAATATTCTTTGATTTTTCTTTAATGCTTTTCAATTTAGTTTTGGTACACCTGTACTGTAGTCATATTTATACTCACACTGATCGTTGACTACTGAGTTCTTATCACGCCTGCTGCTGGTTCTTAGGTTGGTGGTAGTGTACTGGTTTGCAATTTGCATTTTGTACTTTTTAGGAGCAGACAGTGGTTGTGATCTTTTGTCTCCCTATCCTATCCCACTTCTCGGAGTCCTTACGCTGTACTCACTGTCTGTGGTCTCCTTACCTGGGTGACTCCAACCCCATTCTTTACCTTACGCCATCATCTTTTAGTGGTTTGAATCTCTAGGTCTTTGGTTTAATCTGCAGTAGACAGTCCCTTGTTTCAGCCTGTTCTTTGTTATTCTAATTGGTGTGTGCTATGAAGTTGTGTGTGGAGGGTCTTTAAGGCCTATTAACGTCATTTCCACCGATACATGCATTCATACAGGCCTTCCTTTGTCATTGAGTTTTGTTATTTCCTTCCACTTCCCTGCATTCCCATTAATTCTCCATTCGTATCAGTATTAACATTTCTATGACAAATCTCTACAGCTGTATATTTCTCTTAGTGTGTACTTACTTTAACTTTTTTATACCTCTGTACCTGTAAAACAACCAGGATACTAAAACTCAGAGAATGCTGTTGCAGCTAGTGGTAAATGTCTGAGCTGTTAATGTGAGTGGAAAGCTGCCATACTGGGTCAATCAATGTGATATTTTATCCAAGGCTAATATTTTGGATCATTGGCACCTGTAAAATCACGGGAATGATGACGAACAAAAGATAACAGAAAAATATTCCCCTGCCCTGCCCCCTCCCCCCCCAAGGTGTGTAATATAATGGCACATCAATTTAAGAATGTTACTAAAACTGTCCTATTTTTTAACTGTAATGAACTTATTTTTAATACATTATGAGACTTTGGGTCCCCACTGGGATGAAAAGATACACTGAATCTCTGAATCTTTTTTTTTTTCTTCTTCTTTTTTTTTTCCCCTGCTTCTGGCAATGTATGGAACTAGTCCTCCAGGATCAGTAAGACTGTTGGAAAGGCAAAATTAGTTTGGTTATTAATGGCCCCAGGAGGTGGCAGGCACATCCAAGGATTCTGGAAGCATGGATACATCTCAAACCCATCTCCCTCTCTCGCTGGGCATTGAATGGGACCTCGCAGGAATAGCTGTGCTTTGAAGCATTGTTTCCTGGTAATCTTGTGCAGCTGGCTGTGTTGCCTGCACACAGAAATAACCGGCGAGGCTGGAGGGCAGGGCAGCAGTTCTGCACCTGACGGTACGGTCCCAGGTTTTTCTATTGGAGTGTGCTAACTCAGGCATATGCTTAATCTGTGCAGAACTTTTCTAGCCTGACAGATATTATGGCTGTGGAAGGCTGGGGGGTGCCTTTTCAGTTACGTTTGCATCTTTTAGACAAAACTAAAGTGATTTCAAGTCAGAATGGCAATTGCTGCTTATTTTTTTTAATAAGTGAATCAGAGTCTATCTATTCTGTTTTATAAAAGGTACCATAAACTATTATTTGTGGAAAGTATCAGAATTCTGTGCTTTAGTGTATCTATTTTAATATTAACTGTATCACATATGTCTCTTTTTGTGTTTGCTAATTTTAAATAGAGGCAAGAAGTTGAAAAAAATTACATTTGTGTTTTCAACTAGATTGAACACACTGCCTCATGAAACGTCTGTACAAAAAAGTGCAGGCTTCTGTGACCTGACTTCAGCAGGGGGATGACATTTTCCCCTCGTTTCCAATCCACTAGTTGAACTGTGTCCACAAAGAGCAACTTTTTTGTTTGTGTTTCAAATCTCAGTTTGTAGCTTAGCTGCTAATCTGTGGCTGCCAATCATCAGGTCTTGGATTCTGGTTGCTAAACTACCTGTAAGCACTTAACACACTGTAAACTGATTGCCTGCACAGGTGCAGGGGATATAAGCAATTTTATCATTAGTGAACTGGAGCAAAGTAGGACTGTTCAAAGATACAGGAAACTCTTGAATTTGTGATTCTGGGTGCAGGAAGTTTTGAATTTGAGGACTGATGACTGCATGAACTGTTACCACTTCTCGACTTCAAAGAATCTCCAAGAAAATGAATTAGTTCCTCAATACCATCCCAGCACACTACAGAAATGAGATGCAGTGATAGAACTTCTTTATCAGTTTTTTGAAGCAGGAATCTTGCGTCCTTTCATATCTGAGTCGTGTAGCACGAGTAGCATTATGTAAAGCTCAATATGCAATAAGAAGAAGTAGGCAATGTTGCAAATATATAGCACACAGCAATTCAGTTTTAAGGAAAGAAACATTTTTATATTTATGACAGATTGGTAAGATTATCTGTTTTGTCATCATCATCATCATCACCTGCTAAGAATGGAAGAGGGTGGCAAATCTTCCTAGCTAACTGGTAAGATTTTACTTGACCAATCCCACAAGATGTCTTTCAGCTTGGAAACTATATGATACCTTATACTGATTTAATGAATTTATACCATAGTGTTTTTATATTCTAGTGCTAATGCAACTCAAAAATGCACTGTTAGATTTTATCAAATGTTAAATTGATTAATGTACAGCGGTTGTATATATTTCTTGCAACTGAAGTTTTCCATAAAAATAATGCTAAATAACTTTGAGAATTACTTCAGAATAATAACAAATGTTATTGTTGCATTATAAAATGAATGGAATTATTTGTCTAATTGCAACATTCTCCTTTCAGTATGCTTGGTTTTGGGAAAATGGCAGCATTTCTATAATATATTTTGGCATAAATTTTCAATATGCCCTTTCAGATTTAATCCAATTAAGCCTGGGAATTTAATGGATTTTAAACTTATGCTTCCATATGTAAGCAATAAACACAGAAATGAAAGAGACAGTAATTATTTGAGGTTTTAATAATATGCTGATACTTGATACCTTCATTCTCTTAAAAAATAAAGTACACTGGTATTCTACTGGGGCTAAAAGATAAGAACCAAATTCAAGAAAGGGTTTGGTGGCCAAAAATCCTGAAACAGGATTAAGCACTAAATTCAGGAAATCCTGTGCAATGATCTTAGGTGCTTAAGAAGTTAAGGGCAAAACATATTTAACAAACGGGGCTTTACACATAATATATATATCAGACACATCTAGTAATGCCATAATTCTTCACTTGCAGTGTGCTTGTGTTCCATCTGATGGTATTTAGGATTCAGAAAGCGTGCATCTTTTTTCTGAAGTCCAGTGAAAAGTTGTTGGATCCAAAACGTAAGCAGGGATGGTCTTTTGTATAGCAGCTTGGAAGTTCATGATCTGCTCAGTTTGGGGGTGTTTGAGGCAACATCCTAGGAGTATTTCTTTCAGAGATTGTCCATGTCCCTTTATTTGAGACCATCGCCAAGAACAGGAGGATACTTCTGACTCTGATTTACTTTGTGGGTAGAGCTTCTGTACCCTGCTGGAAAAAGGAAAAGCTTAATTCTAATCATTGGTCACTTCCCTAGGTCTGTATTCTCCAAAGAAGGATTACTTTTTTCACAGTTAAAACATTTTATGTGTTTCCTGCAATACCTAGAAGAATGTCTTACTAGAACTCCAAGTCTGATTCTTATCTGAACAACCGTTACTAGCATTGTGTGTTACTTGGAATGAATTACAACTGCAAGTGGTTGAGTAGTGGGATTCTCCAAATAAACACTCTCAAGATAAACTATGAATATGGCTACCTAGATGTTTCTGGAGTTAGGTATTTGCTTCATATAATCAGTTGGTTCACAATTAAGGATATGCATCAGTGAAGACAAGCACATAATGAAGATAAAGAATGGCTGTGAAGGCTTCCTGATCTTAATATGAAAGAATTAATTTAATTAACTCAAATATAGGAAGCTCTGGCAGTTATTAAAAGGCTTGGAAATCTAAACAGACTTTTGTATAGTGATGGCCTGAGGAGGCCTGCAATTTTGTGTGACATATTACAGATGCTTTCACATTTTATACGGAAAGTTTGGGTATAAAATTCAGTAGATCAGCTGACATCAGTCAAATACCTTGATGCATGTTTGCGGAAAATCTGTTTCTTTTGACTTCCAGCCACAAGGAGGCTTTGGAAAGAAAGGTCACCCCATCAGTGGAATTGCATTCATAGATTTATAGCAAAATATGTCTGGAGAGACTGAGAGAGAACATATAATTAAGGCTTACTGAAACTTTGAGGTATGCCTCACCAAGTCCAAAGGACTCCTTATATATTGAGCTGCTTACACTGCTGAGGCATAACGGACACCAATTCTTTTTGTATGAGAGATGTGAGAAGAAAAAAGCCGAGAAACTAGGGACAGAGGGGGCTCTAGAAGCTGTGGTGCTTGACACAATAGCTGGAAAAAGGATCTGGACTGAAATAGATGCAATAGAAACAGGAATTTCTCACTGGGTGGTGGAGGAAGCAGCGAGTGATACAAGGTGATGATGTGAGGTGATAGGATGATATAAAGTGATCTGACCTGGCCAGTGCTTATGCTGGTTTGTAAACTACTGTTTTAAATTACTTTGAAAAATACGCTGTTTTGATGATCCCTTAGCTTCCTAGGCATGCTGTTTCAAACCTCACTGATCATTACAACTTGAAAATGAAGAACTGTTTATTACCCTCCTCTTTACAGTACCTTTGTGGTTTTTTGAAGACTTCAAGACTTTAAGTCTTTACTTCAATCATGTTATATGAAACAAACTCAACTAATTCTGTGTTTTTTCCTGTAGATTATAGACCTCTGATTGTTCTTAATGCTCGTCTCTGGACTTCTGGATTCTCTGCAATTTGTCCAAATTTTTCTGGAATTGTAGTGTCAAAAATAGGACACAATATTTCACTTAAGAATTTACTGGTATTGAATACAGTGGAAAAATTGCTCCATGCATTATAGAATCATAGAATGATTTGGATTGGAAGGGACCTTAAAGATCACCGGGTTCCAACCCCCCTGCCGTGGGCAAGGATAACTTCCACTAGATCAGGTTGCTCAAAGCCTCATCCCGCCTGGCCTTGAACAGATTATATATAATCTAAAAAAAGAGATTGTCCGTTGCTATTGGTAAGACAAATAATTGATGGTCATACTCAGCCTTACTATTGATAGGAATAAATTTTGCTAGTAATATAGTATTTTCCTGAGTTTAAACAAGGATGGCACCTTCATTCTAACAAGCATGACGTGATGTCTAACGAGTACGTTATGATGTAGTACATTCTGGGGAGTTTTATTCACTTCCTTTCTTTGATTATTACTGTCTTCCTTGATATTTACCCTTTTATTTGTGATGTCAGTCAACTCTCTGAGCAGTTAGATCCCAAGATCTTGTTGCTTTTCCCCAGTATGTCCTAAAATACCCCTGTTAAGGGATCAAACATATTTCTTTTTTAAAACAACATTACAGTGCTGACTCATGTTCGGTTTGTAAAACTCTTTGCCCCAAATACTTTTTCTCCCACTGCAGAGAGAAATGGTATCTCTACTCAAATGGAAGGTGGCAGTTCTTCTAATCTCTGATGGTAGGCACCCACTCTTTTGTAAAAGAGAATTTATACTTTAACATTTGCACAATACCATACTGAAGAGAGACTGTACATATCAAAAATCTTGAAAGTATGGTCTGAAAGAAACAAAGACATAAGCATATTTTTTACAGCATAAATTGTGTGTTTCCAGGCATTCTTGGAGCACGAGATAAATCATTCTATGTTATCTTATTTGCTGAGCCTTCTCAGAACAAGTTTTGCTAGTGGCAATCAGTATTCAAATAATTAGAAGTCTGTCTTAGCCTGATGTATTAGAGGCAATGACATTGAGATCATTAAAGATGGGATCCATCTTAAGTATCTCTAGACATCCAGAAGTAGTCATCTAGGCTCCTGTAATACTCAGTAGAGAGGAAATACCACCTTCAGGAGTTAATTCCTCAGCCTGTAAGATTGCTAAGTAAAGCTGCATGAATCATTTCGAAGGTATTTCTCTTTCTCTTCACTGACTGAAGAGGGGATTTAGATCTCTAGCGTAAACAATGTGTCGACTTCAGATGCTTAAGGTCAGTTGAGGTAAATCCCTGTGTGGTTTAGAAATTGTTGTTTACAAAACATCTGTGAAGCCAGAATAGCTATAGTATAAATGTCTCTATTGTGATGAAGTTTATATTAATTTATTTTTTTAAAGAGGGATTATGGATTTATATGTATATGGCAATGTCACATGCAAACAGATTCTCTAAATATTTTTGTTTACTGGTGACATTAAAATGTAAATTTCTAAAGAATATGCCATTTTGTGTGTGCCAGTTTAAGGACATTTTCAGTATCTTCTCTATATATTTTGTGAATATTCTGATTGTGAGAGCTTTGAGTATTTGGTTGGAAAGTTCACGTGATTAAAGAACATTATTATCTCCAGTTTTAAATTCACATTAAGTGGTACTGTTTTTCAGAAATTCATTGTGGTGAACAAGAAACGATGATGGATCCTAAATAAACTGTTCTTTGAGTATGCTTCTAACAATTAAACGGCAAGTAGATTCATAAAAGAAAATTTCAGATACTCAGTCAGGCTAATTTTGCAGCCAGTGCTTGCTCGTTACTGAGAACTTCTTACACATAATGAAGAAGGAAAGAAATAGGAACTTGGATTCAAGAGAACTTCTGAAGATGTGATACTTGTTTACTATTGCTCCTGGCATGATGATATCTTTTATCTTCTGCTGCTGCCTTGCTTGCCAGTAAGGAGTGATAATGAAGGCTGATTTTTTTTTTTTTTTTTTAAGGGCTTACTGCATGCCTTGAAAGGTGTGAGGATAAAAGATTTCAGATAGAACCAGTACATTAGTCCTTTTATAAATGCACTGTCTTCGTTATCTTATGAGTATACTGAAATGGAAATCACAGAAAATGAAATAAGTCATAGCTAAACATTTACTAGAGACTGGATGTGAATCAGGGTGTTTTGGAGTTCTATTTCTGACCAACACACCGAATCCTTCCCGTGATTCTATTTAAAGTGACACCTGGGTTATAGTTTTGAATAGATTTGTGCTGCCTCATAAGCAGGACATAAAACAAATTGTGCACATCAAATTATTAGAAAAAATGTAAGTTTCTGTTGATTAAAACAGGCACTAAAAATCTAATGTACCTTATTGCCACAGGAAATTAAGGAAATTTGTAACTGCTGGCTCCCTTTGATAATGATCTCTGATTTCTATCTGTTTGTCAAATATATAACTCTGGGTAATTTCTGAACTTCATTCTGCTGTCTAATTGAGGTATAGCAGACACTACCACTTGGGGCACCTCTGAATCTGTCGGGCAGAATCAGTGGTTATGTGTTTGCACAGCATTTTTTTTCGTTGTGGAGAGTTCATCTTCGATAAATATAGAATGATAGGATCATATATATATATATATATATATAAGTAAAGCAAGTTGAAGGGCATGTTAAAGTTGCGTGTGAAACAGTTATGTGGGAATTTGTTGCAGTAATTTCTCTACTGTTCAGTGATAAACAGTTACACACATCACTTCCCAAGCTATACATCTTGTTCTGGCCTTTCAGTATCGTATAGAACCTACCCACAGACACACATGAATTCTGTCCAAAATCCAACTGTTATCTAATACAAGAAGCAATATACTTCTAATTTATCTGTATTGATTCAAGACACAGGTCGTAGATACATGCAATACTGCTTGTGGTTTTCTTTGGGCTTTTTTGTTTGCTTGGGGTTTTCAGGGAAGGGCTGGGGTGTTGGGAAGGCTGTGTCTTGTCTCCGAGTCTTTGAGTTTTGAGTTACTTTTGAGATGTGCAAATGCTTCAGCAATTTTCCAATCCCTGCTTGAGATAGGAGGCTCAATCTGGGACTCTGACATGTCAGAAGAACTATGAGGTATTGCTTTCTGATTAATATTTTAGGTTAATAATCTGGTCAGCAGTGTAAGGCATATAAATGTGCATTGTGATTAAATTCCATTTTAACAGAAAATTTCAGATACAGTTTTTTGAAAAGGCCAGGGGAGCATGTCAATGGAAAAAAAAAAAGAATATATTCCAGAATGTTCAAGTCTATATTCAGATCTTTGCAAGACTTAACTTAGGTTCAGACAATGATTGAAGCGTTATAATGTGCCTTTAAATTATAATCTTTAGATACCCTTTGCCAAGTGAAATTAAATAGCCGCTTTTTATATACAGTGTATGTGAAGAAGGGCCAGGACTGAGATAAGCAATTCTGGCACAGTAGGTGGCCAAGGATTTAACTTGGTCAGTAATGGCAAAAGCCTTTAACTCCTGGGAATTTGGGCATCTAGTCTAAACAGCGAGGTAACACCTGTGTCTTCTCAAGATCCTAAAGTTTGGCCTTAAACTTTTCATTTTTTTAAGAAAAGTCCACCTTGCAAAAATGGAAGAAAGATGGGTAAAGAGGGAGTGAAGTAGCACCGCTTTCCTCTTTCGCTAGCGGCCCCCTGCCTTGCTGGGGACTGCGGCTCACGCTTTCTCTGACAGAGGAGATTTGGCACCCAGGAGCATGCCTTGACCATGGTGCCATAGGGTATGCTGGGATAAAGGTTTCTTTTCTTCTGTAAGCTTTAGCAACATAATCTTAGGCACTGAGTGAACTGA
Source organism: Sagittarius serpentarius (assembly GCA_034782735.1). Lineage (NCBI taxonomy): Eukaryota > Metazoa > Chordata > Aves > Accipitriformes > Sagittariidae > Sagittarius > Sagittarius serpentarius. Next base: position 30,379,295 of record JAVKLA010000005.1, read on the forward strand.
GGTGCCTGCGGGGCTTTGTGAACTTAAAATCAATGAGGTGCCTTGTCTCCCGTGTTCTTACTTTAAATTCCTCCCCCTGAGAGTACACAAGGAAGTACGAAGGTATGTATGTACAAATTGCTGTTAGTTTAAAAAAATGCAAATTTTTTTACACTGTTCCATTTTGGTTTTGTATTTTATAAGTAGTTAGTGTGTTATCTTTAAGCCACAAATTTTAGAACCCTAGCACTTGAACTAATTTTTCAGATATCTAAACTTTTAGTGGATGTCTACCATTACAAGTGCTATGTTTGAGTCAACTCATATGTCATCTCTTCTGAGAGATGGTTATATGTCAAAAACTAAAGCTTGAAAAACTTTACAGGTACGTGCCAGGTCATGCACATTGGCCTGGTATCACTGAAATTAATGGAGCTGTACTGATTCACACAAGCTGTAGATTTGGTTTATTGCTTCCACATATATTGAAGATGTTGTTAACTGTGTCCAAAAATGCTCACTTTTCTCATGTCCAATTTGCTGCTGCGGTAGGTAGTGCTTTTTGAGCTGTATTCCTGAATATGAATTTCTTTTTTAATTTGCTGAATGTTCTCTTTAAATTACATTCAGAGCCAGAAAGTCACAGAGAAAATATCAGAAGTTATACACGCTGTTGAGATCCCCACTAGCTAGAAAGGGTTAGTGCTGCCTCTGATTAGAGCAAAAGAGATCCTTTTGTCCTCTCTATTCAAGAGAACTAAGTTCTGTCTGAAAAGTCTTTCAAATAATAGTTCCTTCATTTTCTTTCTCTTGCTTTAACCAGGAGTTACCTGAAAGAGGTGATCTTATTAAATATTGTGCAAAATCTTTTCATAATGAGTATAACACATTGGGGCAAAAAATTAAAATATTTTATAATATTTTAAATGTAAATCTAATATTTTAAAATAACATAAGGGGTTTAATTTTAGATGTAGCTTGTTCTGGATACATTTGTGTTGAAGTAGCTAAAGGAAGTGACTGAGAAGTGAGAAATTCCAACAGTTTTTCTCTTTGGGGTATTGATCAGCACTTGAAAATGTTTACTCCATTCACTTGGTATATTTTCAGATGATGGAGAAAATACACTTAAGAATGAGATATTATCTTTTATTCCTGTTGAAAACTGTGTAAGTTTTGTATTTAAATATTGTATTTACTGAGTAAAATTGCTTTTTTATCCACATACTTACGAAAGCATTGTAGACCTTTGTTTGAAAATGCATAATGTCTTGTAATATGGTAATGCCATTCATAATTAATAAATTTCATTTAAATTGTTCTTAATTTGTAGGCCACCTAAAAAAAAAAGCCACATTAGAATTGTATGGACCCTGATAGAAGTTTTTTTTTAATCTGTATTATAACTAAAATGTGTTTGGTTACATGGGGTTAAATAGTCTTGAGTAATGTATAAAATATGGTTAGAAATTCTTAGAGAAATTAGTTTTTTTTTTTTCCTGGCAATTTTAAAATAATTCTGCTGGAAAAGTATTTCTCTTGGAAGAGCAAATTGTTTTTTTTACTTGGTAAATATATTGTGACAGAACTAAATGTTGCTGGATTTAATTATTCAGCATACATCTAATGGTTAAAAGCTGAATTTCAGATAAACATTTTTATGTCCTGTGAAATCATTTGGAGTTCAGGATCCTTGTTACTGCAGCCTTGGATAGATCCTGGAGTTGTAAACTCTGCCAAGAAACAATTTGACATATGCAAAGGAGCTGCTACTTATTTACAGAGAAGCAAAGGGCCGTGGGAAGGCTGTGTGAGGTACGATGCTGGGCAGACAGCGTGTGCAATCTGAAGACAGCCAGGAGAGAATTGTTGGAGGATGATGGAGCCTTAACCGCCCTTTGCAGTTGTGAGTCTCTGTTGCAGTAGAGGATGATGTGATGCTTCCAGAAGCTACCGTTTATTATATATACACCTCTGCTGTGACAACTTAGATGGGTTTAGGTCCAGTCTTTATCCAGCTGTTATCTCTAGAAATTACCTTGCATCTATTCTGTAAATTTATAATAGTAAAACCAAACAACTTTAAACTCATCGGTCTTCCAAAAAATCCATGTACTAAGTTGCTTCAGTCAAACACCTTTAATTTTCCAAGAATAAGATAAGTTGTGGTTTAATAATTTGTAGTACAAGTTACCAACCCTGGCCTCTTTGATGCAGATGCACAGTGTGTAAGATATTTGCAGTTAGATAGTTGGTAATGTTTGAGGCTGGATGGGCTCCTGGTTTGGGTAGAATGTACTGTGAGATTGAGCAGAACATAAGCATGTGTGGGAACAATTAGATTTTGCACAGTTGTACAAAACCATTTCAACTCCCTCCCCTCCCCCCAATACTTTTTTCAAGTATTTTAACAAATCAGTGTGTTTACTTTTGCTTTGGAAAGCCTCATTTAATAGAGGAGCTCCATTTCTAGATAAACGCTTTGTACCTTTCCTTTGAAAATCTGTGTATCAACATTATCTTTCTTTTTAGGGCATTTACACTGTATTTCTCTCTGTGTGGATTTTCCCTCTGTTGAATTTAACATATCATAATGCGTTGTATTCCACTGAATCAGTATGTTTCATTCCATGGATTATTATTGAAGTACTGGGGTGGGATGGCTGTCTCTGGGCTGTTAAGTTTATTAGGATAATCTAGCTAATTAAGAAATACTAAAATGACATACCACAATCTTGTCAAATCTTCATTGAAGAAAATCAGTGTGGGTTCTACCTTGGTAAATAAAATAGCATTTTTTAATATTTTGTTTTTAATACCCAGAGGCAATAATCCACATTATGGATTTAATGGCCTGTGGAGAATTCTGGAAGGCATAACAAGGACTTTGAAAACAGTAACTTCAGGATTTTTTTTTTTTTTTTTAAATTAAATGAGCATAAAAATCAATCTGATTCCTCCCCTTCAAACTCTAATTTGCAATACGTCTCCAAGATTCAGGCTTTGAACAATATGCCAAATATCAGCCTGAAGATAATTCTTATGTCCAAAACATGGAAAGTAAAATGGAGAACTGATACTGACTAGTAACTGATGACTAAGATGTCTGAAATAACTAAAGCTGCTGCTTTCATTTTTTCTTTAATATTCTGGATTAAGCAACAAACAGTTTATCTGAAGAGGTAGTATAATATTAGAAGATCTTTCAATTTCTCCCCTTTAAATAATTTTTATTTTTAGTATTATATGGATAAAGCTACAGTTTTTAACTTTGTGTAGGTTTTGTATATTTAAATGAAATCTTTGTAGCGTTTCATAGTGCTACACTTTTTGTAGCACACAAACACTTGATACAGACAGAGGAGTTGCCGTGTGACTGAATTAATGTTGGTTGTTTTATTTTTTTGGTAAAAAAGCAGTATTTCAAAGGTTGTGGTGGGTGTGTAGGTCAGATGTCTCATAGTATTCAACTCAGCTAGTATTGCCTATGTATTTGGAATTTCTCATGTGGTTGAGATCTCTTATGTCAAAACTGGACAGTTTAGTAAGCTTGTTCTTTAATTGGTTCTGTCCTTGTAAACAATCAAAAGAAAATTATTAAAGTATAAGAAACATTGTTTGCATGCATAATAAAATAAATACCATGTGAGTTTAATAGTCTTATGCAAAACTACAAACATTATTAGCAAGCTCATGTCAATAGTCTTGTTACCATACCTGCATTATCTTTGGCTTAATGAAAGCAAGTGTAGAAACCAGTAACAGATCACGTTTCAAAAAAGCAATTCTCCCTCTAACTGAATCACTATATAGATTGCTTTTATACCTCTATACCATGTAATTTACATGCTTATGTAAATTATACCTAATAATTGCATAGATGGTCGCATAACTCTTAGTATACTTACTGTACCTGTTAAATGTTGGTTAACATCATTTCTGTACTGCAGTACCTGTAAAGTTTTAGCATGTTAAAAATTAAATTTGCAGATGCATAAAAGGACACTGCTTGAATTTTTTATAGCGTAAACTGCTGCTAAAACATTATTATGCTTAGTTTGAAAACATTCCAAATCTAATATTTAACTTACCAGAAAAGTAATTGCTCATGTTACTGCAGTAAGAGGTCTGTATGCTCTTCCTTAAATTAAACTGCTAGATAATTGTCTTAATTTTATGTTCAGTGTAGAAATATTTTTTTCTGCTGTAGACAAAAGAACACTGTAATCGGGCTTCTTGAAGCCCTACATAGTTCTGTTTTATTTATCTCCCTAGACATTAGCACTTAAAAGTCTTTATGCTAGCAACAAATACTTTAATGCACTCATAGCATTGTAACTATGACTTTCTAGGAATAAAAGCTTTACAGGTTTTGTAAGGAGGTGGTAATGTCCTAGACTAATTGCAATAACTGGAAAATAGACCTCCTTTTGAGCACCTGAGCCTCGTTAAGTCTGAAATAGCAGGAGAGGTCTTGAAGCGCAACTGTAAGTTGTTACAAGTTTAACCTGTTTACTGAGCTGCATCATCTGAAAGAGAAAATAGTGGTATCTGTGGAGCAGGGGTGGAGTAAGGAGAAAGGATATTATCCAGAGAAGAGACAATAGAGTCATTAAGTCCTTTCCACAGGGAGATAGAGATGAATATGAAGCATTATGTTAGGGGTGAGTGAGAATTATAAAGCATCAGAATCCCAGTGTTCTCTGTTGTGTTTTTTAGCATCTTTTAGAGTTTGTTTTAGCTCTCAGAATCAGCTGGGTTTTCGGAGTCTCCCTCAGAGTCAGAGCTGAGAGGTTTAGAACATTGTGAAATATTTGAGGGATTTCTCGAGAGTGGTGTGTTTATTTAGTTAAGGGTCTGAGATTGCTGAGCTGGGCATCGTAAGAGTGTGATACACAGTGAATGTTAGTGGTGTCTGAGGGCTTACTGTATTTTATAGCTTTCTTGGGGTGTTTCAAGAAGCACCTGGTTTTGTAATGATGGACATGATAATTTGCACGTTTTTTTAATGTATAGTAGTTTGTAGGTTTTCTTGTTTATGTTGAGTACAGTGGCTTAAGAAATTGATATTGCTATAGGTGTATTTGAGATTCAGTTTGATGGAGAAGTAGTGCTTACTGAATCTTATCATAGAAATTTGAGGGAGTCCAGAAAAGAAGGTTATCTGTGTATTTTGTGTGAATAATAAAATGGTGTCTCATTTGTAACCTGACATGCTGTGGATCAGTCAGTATTGGCAGGTGAAGTAGTTGTGGATGAGAATAGAATCGAGTTACATTTATGCAAGAAACCTGAGCGTTGGCCTTGTTCTTACTGAAGACAGACCATCATTTGCTGTTGTGGGATTGGCCAAGATGGTGGTGTTTTTACTTTTTTTTGTGTGTGTGTGTAAGAAATCTGTTGTGTTTCCCAGAAAACTAAACTATTGAGCAGTTGGAGGCTTGACGATGGTTTCTGTGAATTCTACAGATTCTTCAGTAAGAGTACTCTCTTGCATGTAATACAACTGTGGTAGGATTTCCTTCCTTGTGGTTTTAAGATATGCTGGGTCTGTGGGTGACGATACAGATTATACCATTTTTCTAGGACCTGGTAAGGATGGGATTTGACATCATTGTCAATAACGTGAAGCAGGATGTAGAGTCTCTGTTAAGACCTGGTAGCAGCAGGGGCCAACCAGTTGTTGGTGCCGTTTATAATTATAATATCACGTATTTCTGTTGACTTCGGCAGAAGAATGAGTGGTGTAGTCACGAGCAAAACCAGCCATCACTAAAACTTTTCTCCCTCTGAAGAAAACCTGTGAAGTCCTTGGCTGTGGTTTAATAATCAGCAGATAAAAGACAAGCTTACAAGGAGAGGGATCAGATATGAAGATGGACTTGTGTATCTGAAAGATTAGCTGTTCAGCTCTTCACATTATAAGATTCCAACTGAGAGGGAAAGAAACTGTGAGACATGGGCAAAATAAGTAATTCCTGGGATTGATTTTATTTTCTTTCCTTTCCTCATCCCTTTAGTTTCTGAGAACAAGAATAACTTTTGAAGTACGTTTCAGACAATTATAGTGGAAACTTTAACAAGCTGCGATACCTTAAATGGGAAGTATATACAGATTGCCAAGAGCAAAATTGGGTGGTGACTACAGAATGAGGATTATAAGGGTACTTGAGAAAGAGCCGACATTAAACATCCCTCTACTTGATCACTTTTTACTGAAATAACTCCCCTCTGCAGAGCTTGTAGCTAGGTATCCTTGTTAGGTCAGTGCTGGAGACCTAAGACAGCCAGCCATGGCAGCAAGACTTCAGATGCCACTTTCCAGAGGTCTGCCTGGAAAGCATCTTGGAGTCACAGCAGCCAATACCCACCAGGGTTGGTCCTCTGTGATGACTTTCAGTGTCTGTACTCTTAATAACTCTGGCATTGACTCTCAGCCTAGAGCTAAGAAACTGCTAGCCAATGCTATGAAAACAGTCAAAAGTAGCAAGAATGCATGGGGAAGGTTTAGCAGATTTTTACGTTTGAGGCATCTTTTTAGCTGTGTTTTGATTGAGACTAGGTTGCATGTGTTTATTTTTTTCCAGTAGAAAGTCTTGTCATTTTTGAAGTAGAAACATACTTGTCTTTGCATATGCAGAACCAAGCAATGCTCACAGAAATTCAGAGAAGGTGGATTTACAAGATCTGTGATGAGTGGGTCTTTAAAACTTCTGCACTGATTTCTGCAGTGACAAATGGAATTTTGCCATTGAGGGACAGCAATGGCATTGATATTCCTCTGGTCATTTGAAGAGCTGAATCATTCCCCTTTCCTTTTCTGACCTATGGATGGGAGAAAAGAACAGTTTAGCATGAGACAGCAGAAAGGAAATCTTTCTCTAGAAGACTTGAGTGTAGGAAGAGGTGGCTGGTAAGTAGGTTGAGTGCTGCTGAGGAATGTGTGTCTCCTGACAATTGCTTGCTATGTTTTGCAAAACTTAGGATAGAAAATGATAGTTTCAGACATGAAGACAAGGGTTTCAATCTCAGAACAACCGGAGGATAGGATTCTAATAAAAGTTACGGTTCCTCAGGGGAACAGAACAAAGTTATGTATTACACTCATTTTAATGCCAAGGTCAAGTCAAAACAAAGACTTTTGTTGTAGTTCTTACCTGCTCCTATAGTTTGCACCTGAATGCAGGTCTCTGGGCATATGATGGCTGTTTGATTTTTATGTGTATTCAATAATAGGAAAGACAGTATTTCTTTTTAAGACTGCAGTATTTACCATGAAATAGGTAGCTTCCTAAATAGCAAGTAGGTGGAAATGTTTTAGGAGGCAAAAAAGAGATGATGTTTTACCTGTAAAATATATGTCTACCTCAGTTTGGAAGAAAGAGAAAAAAGATTCCTTCAGTGGGAAATCAGTGGAATGAAACGTATGAAAATGCTATCTCCATATAATTGATATAAATAAATGAACTGCAGCCATTGCATCTAACAGACACTTGTGTCTGTCCATGCTTCTTTGTGTTACATCTATGCATGCTTCTTTGCCATCCAGACAAATTAATTCAAGGTTCTGATTTGTGAGATCCTATCAATTCACAAAGTGTAATTACCTAGTAATCAGTTATAAGTAAAATCATAGAGATATCAGAATTCCCCACAAGACGATACTGAAATCCTAATTGTGTGTATGTTCGCTACAGGGTGACACTGAATCAGAGTGACCTTGGAGCAGGCAGGTGTTCCTGGTAGTCAGCAGAGCTGTAGGGGATGCTGACAGGAGGATTTGACAAGTGCAAAACGTTCACTCCTGGTTGGGAATAGATTCCTCATTGTGTCGTGGTTAAACAAATCTGATCCCAACTCCTCCCTTTCCTGTGGGGGGGGGGGCGGGGGCCGGGCCCCCCCCCCCCCCCCCAACTCATGTTTCAAAGTGGTTTTCTACTTTCAAAGGCCAGTTGATACATAAAACCCCATTTTGTTTACGGATACAAGTCTTGATGTGAAAAAGACTGAAGTGTCTAGGGGTAAAATTGCACCATTGTCACTCCTAGATAAATACTTTGACGAGGCATAGTAATGAAACAGTCCTGTTGCTTAACAAAATTGCGTATTTGCAAAATAATCAACCCAGTAGCATGCCGCACCAGCAAACAGGTCATGTCAAAACATTTAGAATCACAATGGGAAAAAAACACTTTATAGTGCTCTCAATCAGTAAAGATAAAACTTTTTGATCATAGAAATATTTTTTAACCCTGACACTTTCACGCTTCTAAAATTAGATCTTCATAATTGAGTAAATGTTTTGTTGTGGGTTTAGTAAGTTTTATATCTTTTCTATAGTACTTGCTGTGTTTTCTTCATAAAGCAAACATTTTATTTGCAGTGTTTGCTTCAGAAACATTTTGATAGTATTGTGTTATTTGGGTGCTCCATTTTACATTTAGGAAACTAGAGGATATTGAAGCCAAGATTATGCAAAGCATTTACTATCTTTGTGTCCACATGTTAAAAACAGGTCTTAAATGGTAAAGAATTCTGTCGTTTCTTTTCTTGCTGGCTTTTCCCAAAACTTGATACTGAAGCTTTAACCTTCAAGCTGGCCTATGTATTGATAAAGCTTCTTGTTCAAATTTAGGTGCTTTTTAGACTGTGCTTTTTTCTTAAACTGTGATGAGTGACACAAGAAGTTCTATGCATCATAAAGCCCTTATATTAACAGGAAGAAGATTTACATTTGTTTCAACAAAATAATTATGAGCAATATTTACTTTACTGAGAACGTCAAAACCTGCTTTTGTTCCCTCTTCCAATAATTTGTTTTCATTGCTGTCTAAAAATGTTTTAAAAAGGAAATATCCACAAGCATTTTTTTGTACTGGAGGTTATACGTCTTCTCAAAGGAAAAAGCCTGCTATATTTTATATATATTAAATTCCAATCCATTCATGTACATTACTGCCATGCAAATATTATTTAATGCATAAAATAGTTCTAAAGCAAAATTCAATAAATGCAAAATTCTCCATGGAGTGGCAGTTGAAAAACTCATAAATTTAGATTATGCAGTCATGTCAGTGAATTCAAATTAATGAAATGGCATCCCACACAAGCACTACAGTAATTTACATATTAATTTCCGCTAATGTTTTTTTATGGCTGTAACAGACTTGTACTAGTCATATTCGATAAAATACAACAGATTGTGAAACAACAAACAGTGAGCAGTTGAGTATGATTTATCTGTTGTTCCATTGGATCCTCATTTTCCCAGGAAAATGCTCTGTCTACATTATTAATGTCTGACAATTTTCTTGTATTCATGCCCTGAAGGAGAATATGTCTGTTAATTTTGTGTAACGGCTGCTTTCCTAACAAATGGTATTTATTTTTCATATTATGACAATACCAATAAATAGAAAGTAAAGCTAGCCTTGTAGAGTTGGACATTAATGTGAAACACGTTTCTGTGTGTACAAGATGTACTTATTTTAGGTTACAGAGACGTAAATATAATTTTCAGTGGATTTTGTATGCTTTCATTTTATACCATAGTCCCTACTTTGATAACTTTGATAGTGAATGTTTCTCTTTTCTTTCTTTTTTTATTTTTTTTTATTTTAATGGGTCCTACAAATGTGGGCAAAGAACATGTTGTGGCTGTATGTGCTAGCAAGCTGCTTTCCTTCAGAAGATAGCCTGTGTCCATGCAGTTGTACTAACCTCCTCCAGAACTCAGATCTCTTATCAAAAGACTTTTCTTATATTAGTTGTCTTAGCTTCCCCTCCGATTGAGCGGCAGTGTAGAACAGAATACAGTGTGGGTGGAGGAAATACTGGTTTTGGAAGCTCTAGTACTGCAGTAGCTAAGTGGTGGGTAAAGTCACATACAAGGTCTCTAGAAAATCTCAAAAACTTCTAATCGGCCAAAAACCTAATACATGCTGTTAATTTAAATGGTACCTAAATATCAGATAACTTTGAAATCAGTATTTCTTTCCTTCGTAAATGGGAGTATCAGCATTACATGACTAGTCAAATACTTACTGACATGTAATCCTAGATCCTAGAAAAGAAATGTCCTGCTTGTATAGAGTTGTGAGCCTTTGTGGGAGGAACATTCCATAAAATGTTTACTGTTGACAGGGTAAGTATGGATAGTGAGAATGCGTTTAGCATTGATGTTTTCAAGGAAGAGCCTACAATGTCTGTATCTGTATACTTGCATAGAAATATCATGCTTGGTTTTTTCTTCTTTTCTTTCTTTTAATTCTGGCAATAAACTTCTCCCCCTGGAATCTCAGAAGACTTAATTTCTCATCTCTTTTTACTACATATAATTTGCATTATCCTGTGCTATATTTTATTATTGACTTTGACTTTAGAAGTTCAAAAAAGAAATATCGGATAATTTCCATGTCTAGGTCGAAATAAAAATAAATGAAAAGCGAAATGTTTTTGAAAGTTTTTAGGCAAGGGAGTATATCAGACAAACTTCAGTGTGACTATTTAATAGTGCTGTGATACTGATACAAACTGAAGTGCTTTAATGAAGTTGCTAAATGTAATGCTTCAGGGTATGTTTTGGAAGCAAAATATATCTACTGCCTATTCCAGCCCCTGCCTTTGGTAATTATTTACAGGTATTGCCCATTCCTGGCTATCCAGAAGGCATGATCTCAGCTTCATGTCCTTGTTTACAGTGCCAATCCGTATATATTCAAGTGGGATGGTTATTAGCTGATTGTTGTATCTTTCACTAGCTGTAACTGCTTACACTTCTAAACATTTTTAGCAATTTCCAAGCTAAACAAAATCTTGGTTCAGTGCTACGTGTGCATTAAGATGTAAATTAGACAAATTTTAGGTAAGAAAGCATTTCCAAGTTAGATTTCTTTTTCTTTCTGCATGGATAGAATGAAACAGTGAGATGGCTTTTTCCACATTTTTCTGACCTCTTTGATTTCATGGTAATGAATTTCTGTTCTGGTTTCGTAGCTCAGCCTGTGCCCAGCCTTGTGCTTTGCGGGTCCTTGGAACTGTCCCATGGCAGGTAAAATATGTCTCTAAGTCCTGTTGCATCCTCTTCAGCACAGTGTGTGGTCGTACAACTCTGACCCTTGTGTCTTAATAATGGCTGCGTTTTCTTGGGTTTGGAAATGAAGAATCAGAGTCTCGCTGAATCTAAAGACGCTTTATGTATTTCAGCGTATTTTTACCAGAGTGGAAGGCTTTTAGAAGTATCTTTTGAACGCTCAGAGCGATTTGCTGCTAAGAACAGTGGCAATGGGAACAGAAAGTGAAATCGTGTGACAATACACCTACAAATGCTTTTCCTTGAGCGTGCCCTTTTTCCGGGAATGCTAGATGTGCACTGTGGTGAGGGTCATAGCGTCCTAATGTGGCTATAATCTGATAATGGTATTTGAATTATTGCAGCATTTGTCAAAATTCGTGGCTTATTTAAGAAATATTATGTACAGAATTATTTGAAATTGTCTTGGAAATGCCTATAATGGCTAGTGAAAGGAAGATAAAATTCTTCTATTTTTCCTTTGTACTGCACATAGCTTACATTTTTATATTTTTTTTTCTTTCCAAGCATACTTTCTTATTTTATCATTACTGTATTTTTTCATGTATGTATGGAACTGACCTTTTTCCAAAGCGACATTAACTAAGAGTACAGGAATGACTATGCTGGCTCAGACCAAGGTCTGCTTAGCTCAGCATCTCCTTCCCAGAAGTATTATCTGGTCTTTGTTGTGCTCTTTCCATTATAATAGACAGAGAATATCTTTCTTCTTGTATAAAAATTACGTTATATACTTCAATGATGAGACAGAAAGTGTACCAAAATCTGTATTTACAGCTGTGAAATGATTGACTTATCTATACTAGTTGTTTCTGTATCAGCCATTTGGAAACTTCCCCTCCTTTTTCCCAGATGACATCAGTATACATGAAGCTGTGCAAACAGATCAAATAAAATGAGCACGATTACTTGTCCACAGAAGGCTGTCTGAATTAATCAAACTTGATAAAAGTTTATGCGTATACAAGTTTCAGGTGTTTGGGGGAAAAGTTAAGGGCAAATTTAAGTAAAACAGACTAGAAGAAAATAAATAGCAGTCACAAATGTTTTTACTCATAAACAGAGCAAGTTTTGAAGGACGTCATTTTCCCTACTGCATTAAAAGTAGATTCTGAGGAAAAGATTTCCATACTGAAATGGTGCATTTGTAAGGCTGTTCTCACCTTAGTCATGCAATTGCTTTGCATTTCTCCATGCAAATATGTATTATGCATCTTTTATGATATCTAACATTATTCTTGCAGGAAAGAGAGAATGCCTTGGGTGGTACAGATTATACGTGTTAGCAATATCATGCGTATTAAACTAAGCAATATTAACTGATAACATTTTACAGTATTATTATGGGGCTCCTAGGTAAGTGGTGGAGAGAATTGCTAAGTGACCTATTGTTTCTAAAACCTTTCTTAGGAATAATATCATTTGAATTACTATGAAATGGTAAAACATATTTGCTTGTCTTGTAAATAGTTAAATCTGTATTCAGTGATAAATTTTCTTAAAACCCAGGGTTTCAGTTTGTACATGAAATAAACCAAGAAACTTACCATGAACTTTGTAAGAGACAACACAATGTTAAAGGAAAGCATTTCTTTGAAGTTACCTTATTTTTGAGATAATCTTAAAAATAATTGTTTCTGTTGCCTCAAACAACAATTTTCATAGCCTGTCCATTATCATGTTCATTCAACCCATTAGTTGAATAGCGAAAGTGGGCAAGAAATAGGCCCTTAGGGGGTCTGTAATGTTGGTCTTCCTTTGCATCCCGTTGCCCAGAAATAGGTTGTTTTATGGGATGTTTAGAAGTCTTTGGACCCTAATACCAGTTAAGTGTGTGGCTAGTTGTTTTGATTATCAGTTATCCTGGTGATCTTAATATGAGATAATGAAAATCTTATTTTCTTTAGATATTCTCGAAAAAAACAAAAGAGGTTTTAACCATTACAGGTGTTCCTGCAGCTGTGCAAACAATTCACAATATATATTTGTAAAAAGATTATATTAGAATTACAGAATTATCAGTAAACAGTGCATTACTTTTATACAAATGTATTGGTTTTAAATCTTTAGTACATCTTTGACATGGGTGATTTCTAGAGTAAATGATTTGCTAACTATTCTGACAGGAATATGTGCTATATGTTACTTGCAAGTTTTACCTATTGGCTTCTTCCTTAGATGAATAAACTAAGATTTTCAAAGTGGAGGTGCACCTGAAGAATTTAGATAGTGCTTATATCCTTCTGACAACTTATTGAAGCACTCTCCTTGTCTATTTTTTTCCTAGAAAAATAGACAGAGGGAGGCAGGGAGTGGGGGAAGAGAAGAAGGTGTGGAATGAAGAGAGAGAAAGAGAGCAGGGAGAGAGACCAGAAATCAGGCAGGCCTAGAAATGTTTCAGTCTCTTAAAACTTTGCATATTTGGTTTTGGTTTTATGGATTTTTTTGTTCATTTGTTTTTTTCAATCTGTACTGTGTTTCACTGTGCAGTGTACATAGTAATCGTTAATCAGTGTGTTCATTATAATTTTCTGATGTTTACTCATTTATGCACTTCATTCAGCTGAGATATTTTTTCCTCTCCAGTCTCCTATGTTGTGATTTGAGTTGTTTGGTTTTTGTTGGTTTTTTTTCCTCCTGCGGAAGAACTGGAACTAGAGTAAAATCTTTCTTTCAGTTCAGATCAGATCACCTGGATTTATAGCCCCCAGCTCACAGAACATTTTCTCACAGGATCCTTCTGTGGCATCATGCTTGTTATTTGCCATGTCATAGACCAAAATCTTTCCCTTCATTTTATTGCATTTATGAATCTTTTCCTTTTGTCTGTGGAAAAGGTAGAAGAGAGAAGGTGGAGTAATGTATTCTCCTTTTCCCTTATTCTTTGGGTAGAACCTGCAGGTAAGAGAGACAGAAATCTCTGAGGGAGTAAAAGCTGAATAAACAATACACTATTTTTCAAGTTCTTTCTTGATCTATAACATGCATTCTGGAGTGGGTTTGGTATTGAATGAATGGTGGAAATGGACAACAGTAAAATTTTTTTGTAATCCAAAAATGTGGACCAGGACAAACGGGCCCTGACATGATGCACTTACGACCTTCCAGTAATGCCTATGTTCACAGAAAGTTCAAACTGTGGGTAGGGAGATCAGATATGAGACAGCACATTACTTCATGTTGCTTCGTATGGCTCAAGGAAGATGGAGAATTATTGGTATGGAAGCCAGCTCCTGCGAAGGCTATTCTGCAGCCTGAAGCAAAATTGTGTTTGAAGCTTTCAAGTTGTATGTGTTTTGTAAAGTGGGTTTTCCTTTTTAATCTTTTTTTCCTCTGCATTGCTCTGTTCTTTCTTTTTAATTTCTTTGTACTTCAGTGATTTGGTACTAAACACAAGAAAAATCTCAGAAGTGAAGGGAGCTTACGAGAATGTACTTAATACTTTTATTGGAATAACAGTGAGCATCACATAGCAAGGAGAACTGCAAAATGCAAAAAAGCTTTTTTTGAGAAAAGGGCTTTTTAATAGGTTCAGATGATATTTGTTTAGGTAATTCTTTTTCCTTGTGAGAGGAACTGTATTTGACACTCCGTAACACTTACAATCTGTTTATAAAGCGGTAGATAGATGTGTTTAAGATACTGATTACTTTTTCTCAGAGGCTTTTGAAGGTTCAAACCTCACTTTTTTATTTAGTAGAAGCTAATTATTCCCACTTCACCAAAAATGCAACATGGGAAAAGTACATATTCTTGTTTTGGAAGAGTTTGTACAATTTTGGGCAGTTTCAAGTCTATCAGAATTCATTTTATAAATTGTTTTTCTTGTGCTAAAAATTCTTCATCCTCTTCTTAACTAATTTATTCAGTTCTGTAATAATACAAGCACTGAAGTGCACTTACAATAGCAAAAAATAAACAACTTCTAGATTTGGAACGAGACTTGATGTGTACCAGTGATGTGAAGCATTAAGTACAGGTTCCAGCGCACCATGTGAGGTTGGTAGTGGGTTTCATTTATTTTATGTACAGTTGGCTTGGGGAACACATGATGAAACTTTAACTTCAGCACAAAAGCATGCCTGTGATCGCAAGTTTAATTCTCATGTGGTAGCAATCTGCTGTCCCAGATAGGAACTAAGCACTTCTGAAACATTATAAAATGTACTGCTCTGAAACTGCAATGTTAACTGTAAAAACCTTTTACAATTAAAATAGTAGCACCCTCTAGTGTGGATTCAGTTATAATGGTTAAAATCCTTTACATAAGTGTAGGTGTTTAAAGGGACGATAAATCCCTATAGCAAAGAATTTTATACTAACATGAATATGTTGAAAATAGAGGTTGTACTGTAGAAATGTGGCTCAGCTGAGATGGATATATAAACACCTAGTGGGTAGTCACATCTTAAACATACATAGCTGTTTCCAAATTTGGTCTGTGTCTCTGCCCTTCTATTGATACTAAACACTTGGGGGGGGGGGAATCATTGATTTAAATAATTTTTAGATTAAACAATTGCATCAAGATTTGATGCAAAATGACACTGTATTATGATAGAATTGAAATGCTTTTTACTTTATTTACAGTGATTGTTTCTCATAAAAACTAATTTATTTTTCAAAAGGTTAAGGGAGGATGATAAATCGGCTTGCGTTTTCCTGTGTCATTAAGCTGCACTTTTTAACCAAAGAACATATGGACATTTATGAGAACTGATGGAGATCTGAAAGTAGTGGCGGCAATTAGTCCTTCAATAAATGCTCATCGAACTGAATCCAGCAGGAAGGGCCATTCATTAAAAAGTATTTTGTGGTATTTAAAGCTTATTCAAAAGCTTTTAAGAATAAACTTTTATTCCTGCAAAGTTTTAGATGATTTGAATATATTCTCCTACAGATGTGAGATGATACTCAAAGCCTTTTTGGCTTCTTTCCCGAAGGTAGAGGAGTTGATCAAATTGTTTATACATGTCTTGTGTGCCATCATGTTTATCTGCAAATTCTTTAATCTGAGTCTTCATTCTTTGAATATAGTAGCAATAAATAGCAAATGTACTCCTCCTGGCATCTAAACCTCTTTTTTTGATTGAGCATCTTCAGCAGGATCTCTGCTTTGCTTTACTCCTTTACATCAAAGAAACTTAGGTCTGAATGGGACTTCATCTTTTCAGCCTGTTCCTTGCCCTTGTAAGAGATCATACTACATTTTTTCTTACGAGCTCCTGTGACCTCCACAAGCTCTGAATTCAATCCTCTGCTGGTGCCCAAAATGGCCACGATGTTTCTAGGCATAATTACATCATATGAATCTCTTCCGTGCACCCAGTATAACTTTCTCTGTGGTAAACTGTGTTAAATTACTTTACATTCATTGTAATTTAAAAAAGTATTTTTTTCCATGTTCTTGAGCCACAGAATATGTAATTTGGACACTCAGAGCAAGTGAGTTCTGATTCGGTGGTTTTTGGTTTTTTTTCTCTTTGAGGAGGTTAACTGTTTTTCCTGTTAACTATACTTTCTTTAGAAGTTTAATATTCATGCTTTTTTTAAGGAGATGTTAATTCTTTAATTTTGGTATGTACTGGATTATTAGAGGTACATATACTAGATGTGAATATGTACACAGTGGGTGTTATAACTAGGATATAATTTATGACATTTTCCTTTAATATTTTGGTGCTAAATTTAAGAAAAATCTCACAAAGAAGTTTGGAGTTACCATATAGGATTATTTGCAGCTAGAACTAGAATCGGCTGTAAAATTAACAGTGCACCTATTTATCAGTTAACTCAAGCATAATGATCCCAGTTGTGGAACGCTGATTTGCTTTTCAAACTGTGTATTTAGAGAAGAGTGAGGGATTTATTGGTTGGATATTAGGGAGAAAAACCAATAACACTAGATGACCATTTTTGACAGTAAAGTAAAAGCACTGGTTTTTATTGTCTAAGGAAGTTGTAGGTCTTCTTACTTTGGCAGCGTATGAGAAGAGACCAGCAAGCATCTGTCAAGAATGCTGTAGGTAAAGATGCACCTGCCTAAAGATGAATTTGGAGACTTCTTGAAGTCCCTTATTCTCTCTGATTCTGTTTAAGAATTAGGCTTTCTCTCGAATGATGTTCCATAGTCCCTGCAAACAAGTTGCAGAAATGAGGAATATACGTCTTAAGAATACTTTGTATTACTATTGAAGAACTTATATTGGTTTTGTAAATTTCTTTTGTGAAGTTATATTATAATATATGATGTACAGTGTTTATGATGTTCTTTTCTCATGAATACTAAGTAATTTTCTCTTTTTGTGGGATGATATTAAGAAGATTAGTTGGGAGAAATCAGAAGTAGTTCATTCATTCACTTATTCTCCATGCTGGTGATTCATAATACCATTTTCTTTTGTACAGTGGAAGTGATATCAAGAGAGAGAATATCTCAGATTCTTTTCCTATGCTCTTTAACAAATCCTTTGCATTTCTTTGCAGTGTAACATAAACTTTTCTGTTTCCTGCCTCTAGTGTTTAATTTTCTATAACGCTTGTTAGATTTCTGTGTGTTGAGTTTGGGGAAAAGGAGGTTATAACTAAAGTTCCATTCTCGCAGAATTTATATACATGAGTAATGAAATACTAAAACTTTTAAATGATTTTTTTTAATTTATTTTTTCTCTCAAAGGATCCTCCTTATTGTATGAAAAAAATAATTGAAACAATTGACTGCTGAAACTTCAGATTGCTTCCAATGAAAAGTGTACCCATCCAAAATTGTACCTTTGAGCCCTGTTATAGCCTTTCACTTTTGGCCAAATGGGACAAAGTAAGCTCAAAGAACATTGGTTATGAAAGAGATGAGGAGAGATTTTTCATTTTTACTGCTTTTTCTTTCTTGCCTTTTCTACTATAATTTTATCTGCTATATAGAGATTCTGCTAGGAGTTCTGGTGTTAAGAATCTGCAGAACTCTAGAATGCTCTGGGCAATGTTCCTGCCAAAAACATAATTAGATTCTAGGAAAATTTATTTTCAAATGGAAAGAGAGTGTAAATATAGGAAAGTTCATAATTGGATACCAAAAAGAATTAAATATGGATTTAAAGAAATTTTGACCTGTAATCCATTGGCTTTCCTTTTTGTCTAAATTTGGAAAAGTATTCTGTTGAATGTAAAACAGCAGTCAGGAATTTAGAACCTAAATGTAAGTCATTTTTCTGGCTCCAGAGAGGACATTGACTGTCCTATGAGGTATGTTTCAGAAAATTTTTTATGTGAAGTTTTGGAATGGCAGCGGTACCACATTAGATAGTATAAAACAATGTACTAAGTGGTTCACGTGTATGTAAATTCTTCTTGCCGTGAGAAGCAAATTTTTTTGTGATCCTATTTAGACTGTGAATTAAAAAACAGATTTCAAGTCTGCATGCTGCCCTACATTCGTATAGTCAGTAGCCAGAATAGGTGTTGTCTGGGTGTAGGACCTTGAAATTGATTTTTGCTATTACTTTACATTTTTAATTAAAATTTGTTAAAAATTGATATTGAAATATTTTATTCTGCAAATACAATAGAAACCTTTCAGAGTGACATATTTCCTTGATTTTTTAAGCTGGAGGAATTTATGCTATTTAGCTTAGTTCTGACATTTTAAAACATTTTTGCATTTTGAGTCTCCCAAGTTTGGTGTCGATCTAAGGACGGATATGCACTTCCTTAGTGAAATAAATACAGCTTATTTCTACATGCGCTTCTTCTGTAAGGTGTATTTTTTTTCTGTTGACTCCCTGTTTCCTCCAGGAAAGAAATTCTCCCTCTAGTGAAGCTGGGTCTCTTGATTTCACTTGGAATTTTCTTTGATGTTCCTTTAATTTAGAGAATAGTCAATTTATAGTCAACATTTCCAATGCATTTCTGAAGATTTTTTTTTTTACTTGAAAGATGGCTTTATTGAAAAGGACTATTAATCTTTTTATTTTATAATAATTCAAAATAGGAGATCTTTTTTTTTACTTATCCTGGTGAGGTTTAGAACTCAAGGAGTTTTCTCGTGGTTTTCTGCTGTAGAATATATAATTGGTAAGAGAAGAAAGAATAAATTAATAATTCATGCATCACTCCAGCCAGTACCTTTCCATTACAAATGATCACGCCATACAGTATTTTTTATAACTTTGTGTACCCAGTGCTTTAATTGGAAGATTGTTCCAGAATCTCTTCTTGCAGGATCAGATACTATCATTTTAGACTAAATTTATTGATGATCAATTGCTTATTATTATACATACATAAATAGAGTATGTTGACATTAAGTATATATTTGTTCTGCTGTTACTACTGTCTTTCGGCTGAAATAGTTCTTCTTTCCTAGTATCTTCCTTCCTAATATGTTTTAATGTGCGGTGATACCCTTCCCAGTGTTCATGTTGTGTGAACCAAACAAAGCTCTTAGAATTAACATGTAGGACTAACAGTGTAATGCAGCTTTACACTTTCGTTTTCCTGAATATTGTAGAAGTCTTAAATCAGTGAACAGTTTTGAGCAGTATAGAAGCATCAGTCCGGTTTCTTGGGGTTAATGGCAATCTTGAATTTAGCTGAAGTCTGTAAAAACTAAAACCAAATACATCTTTAACTGCTCACAAAGAAGAGGCTGACTTTGTTTACATTCTTTTTTAAAAATAGTGGGGAGAAAATTAATGCATCTATATAATCACCAGAGATTGCTGCTTTTTGCAGTTCTTAAAAGGAGTCCATTGTGACGGAAAACTTTGCTGAAGAGTTACTTTCCACTGCTTGTTTTGATCTCGGTCATACCCAGATTTCTACCTGACAACTAAATCTGCATTTATCCAGCTGCTTTGTCACATGAACTGTGCGGTGTTTTATTTTTTTGGAAGACTGAAGAAGGTAAGGGCAGTTTCTGTGTTAATCTGGTCCCACCACATTCAATAACTTGTTAGGCTTTTCTGCAAAACATTATTTAGTTTTAGTCTACATTTCTAAAATAATACTGATATCAAAATATAGTACCTGGTACTTGAAGGATGTTCATAAAATAATTCAGACTGAAATATGAGATATTTTTACCTTCAAATATTCCAAATGAGAACTTATATGCAGCATGTGTTTTGCAGAGATACTGAAATACAGAAATGGTCATGCTAATCATGTAGATATCAAAGTAAGGAATGCCCTTGTAAAAGGGGAAACACCTTAAGCTGCCTTTGTGGTGGCTTGGATAAGAAGGATTTAATTTACAGTAACTGCTGCCCAGATTCATTGAAGTTGGTAGAAAAGAGCAATGCAGGTATGAAAATGCCTGCAGGGTGGTGGGAAGCCTTTTTACTTGCTCCCTTTTGCTATCTGAAATACAACTTTGTCATTTCAAGAATTATAATGAGCAGCAAACTAGAATAGCCTCCATATGTTTACATCCTTCATCTCCGTGTATATAGATAACAACATGATGCTTTATCTTGTCATTTCAAAACATCAAACCCTTTATGCAGATCTGACTTCACCCTTTTCTATTAGGTCAATATTTGAAGATTATTCAAAACCAGGACTGGGTGAGTCTTTGTTTATTACTTTTGTTGATGCTTTTTTAATTGGTACCCTATAATGCTAGTAAGTCTTGAAATAGGGAGGTATTTCGAGATAGAAGAATAACCTATACTTTCATTCAGATCTTTCTTTTTAATTTAAAACACGATTCAGTGAAATAGCTGTGGTCATTCCTAGTGGATTTCTGTGTTCTCCACCCTAAAAAGATAAAGGCTGTAATTGTTCTGCAGTTGTTTTCTCTTCATTTGTGAAACAGAGTACTGTCTCTTAAAGTCAGGAGCCAAGAGGGAGTTTTCTAGGATGACCTGCAGAAGTTCTAGTTTTGCGACTTTATTTTTTCTTTCTGGGAGAATTGATTGCAATAATGGAATTTTGCTTGAAAGATTATAATTTTTGAGCAATTTAACATCATAAACAATTACACAGTATATTAGATAAACAGCTAAGAACTAAGTTCCTTTACTTGTAATTAAAAAAGGAAAAGTCCACTTATTTACTCCCTGGTGAGTAGAACTCCTTGTTCAACAAGTGCTACTTAAGAAATAACTTTTCGCATGTGTAATAATTTCTTTATTCTAGCAAAAAGTATCTACTAAATGGGTGCTGATAGAACAGCTGATGTCACCGTTTTCTCTTTGTAAAGGTCTTTGGTAACTGGTGAAATTAATTTAGAATTAAAAATATTAGAAATATCACTACGACAATGGTAATTAGAATTAAAAATATAAGAAATGTAGCTATGACAATGGTAATGTACACTGGACCTGTTCACTGGGAAAGAGTATTAAAAATTGGGGCAAAGGATTGTCAGCATCTTGCCCATAACTGCTGTTGCAAAAGCCAGAGTATTCTGCTCTGGAAAATACAGGAAAGAGAAGGAAGAAAACATTCTGCCTTTCCCAGCTTCAGAACAGACAGGAGG
Organism: Sagittarius serpentarius; assembly: GCA_034782735.1. Lineage (NCBI taxonomy): Eukaryota > Metazoa > Chordata > Aves > Accipitriformes > Sagittariidae > Sagittarius > Sagittarius serpentarius. The sequence goes on from JAVKLA010000005.1 coordinate 30,400,846, forward strand.
AGCATATTTGTCCAACGCAAGATTGAGGTATTAGGGAAAAGGCTACTGAAGTGGGTCCAAGAGTAACTCTCTGGAATCTTTGTGTTCTCATTAGAGCTGTGAGGGAGACAGACCACCACACCATTTGCTTTTTTGGCGGAAAGATGTTTCCTAATTTAGTTCCTGGCCCTGGAAATTATTCATGCTCTGTATATGAGGGCTCAGGAACAGATCTCTGAGGACAGAAACAGGCACAAAGTTCTAGAATGCTAGTGCTAGAATGAGACGGGGAAATATGAGGGAAGTGCCTGTTATGGGTGTCATTTTTTGAGATTTTTTTAAGTAACTAGCCATCACAACTTCGTGGCAGTCTAATTTGCAGGCGTGCACTGTTTGTAGCTCATCCACCAAAAACACAGGTAGGATGGAAACAAATTGCTCAAAGGAGAAATAAGAGAATGGAGAACATGACATATATTTCCCCTAACTCCATCAGTCATGCCCGAACTATGTGAGTGGTTTTTCACTTCTAAAAGGTAACAGTAAATAGGTTCCATCTTCATCAAATTACTTTCATCAACTTAACTTTTCTCATGCACAGTCTTCAGTGACCTCAGTCATTTCTCTCTGATCTGAATCAACAAGTTATTTCCAGAAAGGCCTGATCATCACACGTCCCTCCATTCACTAGGGAATAGATTCTGCTTTTGCTTCTTGAGGTGTTTCCACTGCACGTTCCTCTTGCTGTGCATACTTGCGCTTTTATTTAAAATGTCGCACCATGTTACATAACCAAGACATTACTTGCTGTGTGAGTGCTGTGCTTGCTCTGTATTCATAGACTGGGGATGAGAACGTGTCCCAGAAAACTTGGCAGAAGAGATAGGAAAGATTATAAGAGGAGTTGCCAAAAAGCATATTTCTGAGTTCTTAGGGATTTTCTTTATTTGATTCTTTATTTTAAAAAAAAATAAATCTGTTAACACTTTGCATCTTGTCATTTTAGAGCACATGAATAAAAGTTTAAATTTCCTGATTAATTGAAGTCTTAAATACAACATTGAATATGGTCTACTACTACTTCATTTTAATAATTTATGAAAACAAAAGGAGAAACAAAGATGTTAAAAACCACACGTGTATGGCCAAAACAAATGTGTAACTACAAAATGAAGTTACACAGAGAAGTGTTGCAGTTAAACACAGTATTTTCAAGAACAAGTTTATTTTCAGCAATATTAATGTGTGACATTTTAGGACCACATTATTATTTAAAAAGTACAAGAATTATAGTTATGAAAAAGTGATTTAGCTTTTGACAACAATGTGAAGTAAAGTGTGTCCTCAGTAAGATACAGACAGTAGTGAAATAGAGAAAGGTGGCAGGTAGTAATTACCTTGCTGTTACTTTTTTACAACAGGAAAAACTGCAACATCGTGACTTGCTCAAGTCAGGACTGAATTTTGAAACATGTAGGATGCTTGTTCCCGCATATGGCAGAAGGTCTCAGATTACAAGGGAAATTACTTTTTAATCTTATCATTTCATTCACTCTTATCCATAAACATAGATCATGCTAAGTGCTTGGCAGTCCTTCTAATTTGTTAATTTAATTATTACACTTCTGCAATGCTTCTCAGTAGTAAAAGATACTCAATTATTTCACCAAGCTAGAATGATTCTATTGATCTCAGAGGAGCTATTGTATTGTATAATTAATACCAGTGTAATCAAAGTAAGAGTTTCTTTGGTATGTCACTAGAGCCCATTCCTACTCTACATGCTATAAAGGGACATGGCTGCTTAGAAAACTGTAGAAAACAGATCTGTAAAACAGTTTTGTCAGGTTTTACTCATCTATTTGCTTGGCACTAGAGCTAAGCACCCATAATAATGTTTTTTATAGTTAAGTACACTCTTTCCTGTAATAAATAAGAAACCCCACAGGGATTCAAAATATATGAAATTACAAAATAATTACTTCAAAAATGTAATTTTTGCAACAGTAAATTATACCAAGGGGTAAAGTGCCATGAGTATATTGTATCTGAAAAACACATTGCCTCAGACAATTTTTAACTGATTTTGTTCTTTTTTTTTTTTCTCCTATGCCTGCAAAAATATTTCAAACCAGTTTCTTTATTTCAGTTACATGTTCTCCATTTTGTTTCGTAGCTTATTTTTTAGCAAAGGCAAGGAGTCCTCGGTACTAGCCTTTCTGAGCGCCATCATTTACTAGACATTCATTCTCAAGGTTAGCATTTATTAGTCCTAATGTTCCATGTCTTCCCTCCTACTCCCTTGTACACATCTTTTTCAGTCTATCTGCAAAGCATTTTTGTTCTGTACTTTCAGATCCGTACTGTAAATTTTCTGATGCACATAAATAATTTACTAAATTGTCACCTGTGGGTATAAATTTTAAGTCCATCTTCATGTCTGAGTTAACATGCCTTTGTGTTCTTTCGTCCATTCTGAACACTGTCTGTTATTAGACTGGCAGTTTCTTGACGTCTTTTTCAGCCTGTAAAACACCTAGTATACCAATAATATTTTAAAAAGGTAATTATTTTGTAAATTTTATGTGGTGAAGTGTTGAAAGATTTTTCTCCTTCTACCATGATTTGTAAAAAAGGCAACCAAGGGACCGCTTTTTCCCGATTTTCAATGTTCATTTAACAAGGAGGTACTATTTTATTCCTTCTAAGTAACGGCCAGGAAACTCATTCAGATGTGTGCTACTAGTTTGTTGAGATTTCCCAAACTAAGCTCTTCTTCAGAACTGTGCTCCAAGTCTTGGTTTGATCTTTTTTCATCTATCAGGAAGGCAAGACAGGTAGTGATTTTTGTCAGTCAGGAAAAAAAGGTAGGCTTTTGGGCACACAAGCCCAAATCTCAAATGAAAGCAGTCTAGCTGTATGATTTTATTTAATAAAAGATAGTACTTCTCCCTCCAAATGCTGACTTATATTCTTAAATCCTCACAGCTATAACCACACCATGACTCTTGACTTTACTGGCATTAATCTGGCGTACAGAGTAAACTCCATAAAGGCAGCAGTGCATGTTACTACATTTATCAGATTCTGTTTTCAGCTGTGAAAATTTAAAAAGTTACCTAAGAGTACTAAATAATAAAGAATATATTAACAATGAATAATATTACTTACATAATACCCTGATAAGACTACAGTCTTTGTCCTGGGGAGTATTAAATTTACATTTCTATAGTTTACGAAGCATTGTTAAAAATATTCGCCCTTTCTTTAAATTCTGGAACTTTAGGAAGATTCTGAAACTTCAGATCTTCTCTTGAGCTTTTTTTTTCCCAGTCTTAAACTTGTGTACTGTATCTTAGCATTGTAGGAACAGCCTAAGCAGAACTTTTTGCTGTAAGCAGGCTTGAGTGGTGAGAAAGGCTTATCTTAACAGCTAGTCCAAGAAAAATCAAGCTGTTCTGTAATAATTAAGCTGTCAATAGTATTTCGCTTATTTACTGCTATAGTAGGTGGAAAAAAATATCAGAAAGCAAACATTTAATCTGTTCCAAAATGAACTGGAAAGGAGACGAGGAAATGTACACAAAGGGTGTCTGTTACTTTCCTTTAATATTTTTCCAGTTTTTCTGTAGAAAAGCCTAGGCAGAACCAAAGGTGTCGGGGGAGGAGCGAGGTTTCTCAAATGGACAGTCTCCGACAGAAGGAAAGTAGGCAGTAAGCATGTCTGTTCAAGTTTTATATTAGTGGTTCAATGCACTTCAGCTCTTTGCTAAGACTCGTTCTACTTAATGTTCTATTATTAGCCAGAAAATGGAGGACGAATGGAGAGTTAGAAAATTTTGCGGAAGACGCAATACCATTTCAGCAACTCAAATTGGGAAGGCTGTGAAAGTACTTTAGCAAGGCTGACTTTAGTGAGTTGAGTAGCATGATTGCAACAGAAATTCATCAGGATAGCTGCAAGGCAAGACATCCTAAATAATTATTAGAAATGTCTCTAAGTCCTAAATTACAACCACTCAAACAAAATATGGTTGAACCAGATCACCATCAGGAATGGGTACTAATACATAAAACTAGCTAGCTATAGAATTACACTATGTTGTATAGCCGAATTCATCTTGTTGTGTTTTTTTTCTCATAGGCCTCTGTGAGCCAATCTCTGGTTTTAAAAAAAAAGAAAAAATATGATGTAACACTCACTGATGGTGAACAATGGGGAACACTAAAAGAAATCAAAATTAGGGCCACAGCACTGACAACAAATTAAAAATTTAACTTAAAAGAAAGGCGGAAGCTTTAGAAAGAGAGGGGCATGAAATTCCAGAAGGCTTATAAATTATTTGAAACACTGAACATGTTTACTTCATGTGGCAATCACTGTAACTGGATGATATAACTTTGCTTTGCAAAGATCATGAAATCTGTGATAGAATGTAGCTGGAGGATTAGGTAATACCTGCTTCAACATAGTCACTTATTAGTTAGCACAGTTGCCCAGGAGGCAAACTCTGCTTTATTTTAGCCAAAAGGGCTTTGTGTAGTTCACTCCAGTGCTCTCTAACCACCCTTCTGGGGAGAGGAATCCTTCACCTAACTGTGAAACCAGCCGTTGGGTATTCAAGGCAAGATTCCTGCCTGCAGAAGGAAGGACGAGCAGTCTGCAGCTTTGTGTCCAGTGGGATGAGCAGGGGAATCAAAACCACTTGTTCTCTGGATGTTTCTGGATTTCAGTCAGTCATCTGGATTAAGCCCGTGCACACACACACACACACACACGCACACATTAATGGTGTTACAGTAGCATCTGCTTCTAGGTGCCGGATTTTGACTTGGTGTCTACAATGATAGCTTCTCACTCTCCTGTCCCTCAGGTGTTTGCCCAAGTAGAATTAACACACTGTCAGGAGTGGTTTAACCTGTCCTCAAAAAACTTCCAATGATGAAGACCCTGTAAGGTCCAGAAGCGATGTGTTCTGTTTTTCTTTTTGATGACTGTAATATGATATGGTATCAGTAAAAGTAGGTGGATTTCAATAATTTCTTGGTGGAACATTGGAAACACTGAAGTGCTCTGATTTGGTCACACCTCCACAGTATTGGCCAACATAAATTAATTTTCCTCTCGAATTTCTGGAACACTGCCAAATGAAGTGCCTCCGATATGAGCAGTGGTTGTTCCTAATCCAAGATCTGATTACTGTTTTCCTTGTAAAAGGAGACAACCTCCCATCAATCAAACCTGCAAGCAAGAAAGTGTGATCTTTTCAAAAGACAACAAAATCCTTTACAGATGGTGTGCGTACTTAGTATTACAGCTCGGGATTAAGCTTGACGTGCCATCATCCTGTACAGATACATCCTGAAAATGTAGGTCTGAAAAACAGCCGGGGAATGCATGTTAAGGGAAGTGATTAGAGACGTGGGAAAACTCCCTCAAAATAGAATGAAACCACTGAGGCAGTGCGTTTTTCGACAGGCAGGAACCTCTCAAGTGGTGGAAAGATACAAGATATTTTGAAAAAACACAAGCTTCAGATTGGTCTGGGGAAGAAAGAAGGATGAAGTCTGATCCAGAAACTGGCATTTCAGCAGAATCAGGTGGTATCTAAGATTAAAATGAACTGAACGTGGTTAAGAAAGAGACTCAGAATAACAATGCTTTCATTATTTAAGACACACGTGAAAAATACATTCTTTTAAAAGAATTGTTTTAATACCATAGTTGTCTAAACAAATGGGCTAATCAGTTAAACAAATCAACATTTGTGTCTGAAATAAGAGGGAGATACAGTGATGTCTCTCATTGTTCATTTTCTTTATTTTACAGACTGCAGTTAAATATTGAGGAGAACAAAATAACTGTTGAAATGAAACTTGCTGACTTTTCTCACAAAAAAAAGAATTATTGTGTATAAAAGGATTATGGAAAAATAGGAAGTACATGCAAATACAAGCCTGTGTTTTAGTTACTGTCTTTTATTGTGTTGAAAGAATATTGAGCTATTTAGTAATAGCAAGCTAGTGTTAAGCTTTATATAAGCAACAGCACAGAGGGATGAGACATCAGCGCTGCTAGCGGCTTTTGCTGGTACTTGGTGACATAAGACTAGTTTTTATACTCGGCAAACACAAGTTCCATTCCAAAAAGGAATATGTAGAGTTGCAAAGACAATTTTCTGTGTGTCTGTCTCATCCTGTTTTTCTGTTGTCTCCCCTCCTTTGCCCTAGGTTATTATCTAGTCTGCTTCTCTTTTCAGCTCCCAGCAAGACCAGCTAGTGTTGTTTTCTGACTTCCCTAGATGCCTTTCGTAGAGCAATTGAAAGGAGAGGAGAGATGTTCTGTTCGGTTTTGGTTCTCATGCTGAACCTCTGCATCATGTAATACCAGGCATGGGGAGCAATTGCAGAAAGAAGCTTGTGTGCTTGATAGCCCTGAAGCAGCTCATGGTACTAATTGCCTGGCATGGCACACACACAGTCTTCAGTGTAGGATTCACAGAAAATGTTGAATCAAGGAGCAGAAGTTCAGTTTCTGGTGTGATTAGTTTAATTAGGAGAATGAGTCAAGCTGGTAGAGCATGCCCAGTTTTCCTTTGGGGGCAGATGAACCGTGCTGGCTCTATGGGAGGAATGAATATGCTTATTATAAACAAGATTGTTGTAGGGTAAAGTAGGTGACCTCAACAGAGTGCAAGCAAAAAGCGGTCTTCAAAGGTCTGTCACTGCAGGATTTAAATAGGATTTTTGGGCTCAGAAGAAACTATAACTTCATAGAAATTTAATCTCTGGACAGACTTTGAGATCCTCGTTCAAAAGAAAGGGTCATTAAAATTTCTCAATGAAATCATTGTAAGAACTTCATAGTATTGGCAGAACAATATATTCTACCTCTACCTGGTTTCCAATAATAGTTGAGCAATTTTAATTGGAAACTTTAAAAAAAAAAAAAAAAGTTTAGCTTTTAATAAACGCCCAACATGGAAAATTCTAGTCTGAATAGCGGAGACTGTAAAAGCTGGATCTTACAATTAGGCAATAGGTTTCACTGTACGTGCTGTCTGTAATGGTCCTAAGGAGAAAGTAATTTAGGTATCAAAGCAGGGAAGAAATATTTCAGATGACCTGCTTCTTGTTGAGGCTAATCAAACTAAAACAATTTACAAGCTAATTATAGTCCCTTTGCAGCAGCAAATGGTACTGTAGTAGTAGGTCTTCAGATAACTTCTCTTGTTGATTTGGAGCAGGATATTTAAAAGAGACAGTGGCAAATCTAGATGGGTAACTTCAGTTAATCACTTGTATGCTGCTTGCTGGGCTTGAAGAGTAAAAAGGTATCAATTAACCACATATACATGTAGACATAGTTTGGGACACAGTTCACACAACTATTTGAATCATTGTAGTCTGTTTTATAGACTCCCTTTGGAGTAAAATACCTTCACTGACAGATCAATTTGCACTTAGCATTTCTGGAAACTACCACAGGATTTTTAAAGCATCTTTAGCTGAGAGTACTTCTTAGCGATTTAAATATTCTTTTCTTTTCTTTTCCCTCCTCTTCTCTTCACAAAGAATAATAGTGTTTACATTGTAAGCTCTCTGGGCAAGACAGACCTGCCATTGTAGAGGGCTTTGCACAGTGATCTTTTTCGGGCCTGGTCCTGCTCATTATAATTATCCTTCTATTCATGCAATTTGGCATATTGAGAAAAGCTATCACAAACATCAAGTCTATTTTAGTCCCTTCTCTCAAAATATAACATTATAAATTGCATGTAATACTAATTGGCACTTGACCTTTATTTTGTTATATAGATTAATTTCTAAAATGGTTTGGAGTGAGTACTCTTTGTAAACAAAATATTTTGAGTCATCATCCTTCTGAATTGCATGTGAGTTTGCCGGCCAAATGGATCAAGACAAATGATGTGGAAGTAGTTTTAATGTGGCCTTGTCTGTTGACCTATTTGAGGTCCCTGAAACAGGTATAGGCCCAGTTTAGAAATATGTTATGCAGCGTTCATTTCATGAACGTGGGATAGAGAACTCTGTTCCGGACAGTATGGTGCCTTAAAGACCTGCCACAAATGTGTCATCCTTTTTGACGTGGCTGTATAGCTGTGCTATGAAATCTAAAACTTTCTTTTTTTTCCATATAAATAAAATTTATGAACCTGTTGATTGTAGTATAGGCTAGTACCATTAATTGAGAAAGAGAAGTAGATGAACATTAACTCACTGTTTGTGATTGCTTATTTTTACACCTGGCACTGATGCAATTTAAACTGTATCTGTAAAGTCCAAGTGCAATATTTTAAGATGTCAGCACTTTTAACCCTTTCCCAACTGATAACCATTAGGGTGATTTTTCTCTTAACATTGTTTCTGTTCATAATGGCAAATGTGCAGTTTGCTGTCAAAATGTGCTGAGGTGTTGGGTAAGAAATTCTTTCCTGTTTACTAGATTTAACTCCTTTTTTTTCTTTTCCAAGAACGGGATGAAATGTGAAGGTGACAGGCACTTCTTGTTTCTTCCCAAGTAACAATCAGCGTTCAAATCTTGTCTTTTTACACAAGATCTCAAGAAAAGCGATAACACGTACCAAGGACAATGTTGAGAATTTGCTTGATTTATTGTGGCTTTATCTTCTTCGTTTGTGACTTGCTTCTGTAACATATCTTGTCAGAGTCCAAAAGTAAATTATTGAAGCAGTGTGTGTCTTGATTAGTAGTGTTATAAATAATATTACCTTTTCCAAAACTAAATGATTTTCCTTATTATGCAAAATTAAAATCAACCTAGGTGCTGGCAGTCCAAAGTGTCTGCTTGCCAGTCATCATAATCTCTAGATTTTCTTGGTGAGCTGCATAGTGTACTATTAATTGAATAATCTGTTGCGTGTTTGTAAAATAATGTCAAACTCACCTTTAACATTAAAAGCAAGATGGGAGATCATCCTGTATCCTGCCTTAGAACGAATTGAAGTGGTCTGACTGTAGTAGGGCTTCTGCTGAATAGAGGAATCCTATGGCATAAGTTATGCATAGACCTGTACAGTATGTGGTGCCTTGATAAGGATTTAAAATTGGCCAAATCAGCAATTACTAGCTGGTTAATATTCTGCATAGAATTAATTTGTAGCTTGTCGGCTCCTGCGGGACAAATATTTCAGTTACAAAAAGAATCAACGTAATTGGCATTAGTTACACACTTACATGAGTGGCTTGAGGAAATTAGTCAATGAATAAGCAAGCATCCATCTTACCATTTGGTAACTCTCTGATTAACAGAGGTTTGAAAGAAAATGACATGAGTGTAATAGGAAGAATAGTGTTCAGTTAGTGGTTTTAATGCATACCTTTTCTGTACATTTTTTATTGACAAGTTTTCATTATTTAATAAGGCCCAAAACCCAAACTGATTTTTGAAAGACAGTTGTCAAAAGTGCCTGCAATATATATGGAGAAAATACTGTCACGGTAACAAGAGAATTTAAAAAAAAAATCAATACTGAAAGTTCGCCACCATAGGTGGAGAAGTTTAACATCTAGGTTGGAAAAAAAAGCTGTGATGTGTTTTAGGGTTATTTTCCATTCTTAAAAATTGTTCTTGCCCTTTTTGTCTCCATCAAATGAATTTTAGTGTGAAACACTGATATCTGATCCTGCGACCGAAATAGTAGATTTCCATTTAAGGAAAACTCCTAATTCTGTTAACATTATCTTCCTCCTCTCATTACTTCAATTTAGGATAATAATCCAAACAGTTTCTGATGACTAAATGCATTTTAGTAGCTGTGTTTCCTAAATGCCAATTATTGGTTTTGAATGATTTGTTTTAATATGGCAACTAATAGAATGAGTCCTTATCATTTACATCTTATTATGCTTTTTATTGCATGTGTTGTGTGAAACTAACTATAAGGTTGTGGAGGAGCCATTTATTTGCTTTCTGCTTCTTAAGATGCTTTTGCATAGCTCTGCTTTTCAAGAGCAGTTTGTTTTTCTCCAATGGATACCTAGAAAATGAGGATATCTCTCCGGGAAGTCTTTGCAACATCCTACAGAACACCAAGTAAAGGTGCCAAGATTATTGTGGGTTTTTTTGGTTTTGTTTTATTTTGTTTTTGTTTGTTTTTTGTTTTGTTTTGTTTTTTGGTGGGGGGACATGCACACCATTTGCATAAGTTTTTAAAGAGAACAGGTGGATTCTCTGGGTATCTGCATTTGATTACCATTACGTATTTTCAAAAATTACAAGCTGGACATACTGTTTACACTGTGGGTTAGATAAATTACTATTCTAAAGAAGAAGATAATCTGTGCACGTATTACAATTTAAGCATTATTTCTAATCATGATTTTGTATGTAGATTTAGCCTCTTTGTATATACACATTCTATTTTAGAAAGTAATTTTCCTGTTAGGTATGCTTATCATTTTGTTGTTTTGTAATCAGAAAATTAAGGTGGTACAAAGTTTGAGAATCCATCAGAAGCAACACCAAATATCAGAATTTTTAGTAAACACTGAGAGCTGTTTTTTTCATCTAAAGACAGAGAATTTCCATCATGACTATTTGTATTTCTATGTTCTGTAAATGTGACTTTGGTATTATATTGTCCTGCTTTCTAATCTGCACCTGCTTGTGTTCATCCATCTGGCGAAGTGTGAGGTGCTGAAATCTCTGCTTCTGCCAAATATAACCAATGTTTAACACATGCTTATTCCCATATATAGGTCTCTGCTTAGTCATACTTTTTTCTACCATATGTCTTGCTCTTCAATTAAAAATTACCTTACTGGGTTTTTTTTAACAGATAATAGACTAATAGCTTTGATAACTGTTATATATGAGCCATCTTTCACTGAGCTTATCTGGTTCTTGCTTATCTTTCAACTTTTGCATATTCAACAAATCATATATTTCTCCCAATTTTTTCATCTCTAACCACAATGTTCATAACCTCAGTATACATATAGTTAGAAGTGAGTCAAGACTATTGAGACAGATAAAATTCAGTTTCGTAATGATTACAGAGTGCATTCTGGACAGGAGAGAACGAGCTAGGAAGGGTAATTTAAGGGTGTTTGGGGGCACGAGAAGCTGTGGCTTCTAAAGGGCTGGGAGGACAGGAACCCTTTTCCCCCCTCCCCCCTTCCTCTCTTCCCTGCTGCTCTAATCCCTTTGTCTTTCTCCATCGTTTTGGTGTTGAGAATCCATGAGACTCCTTATGTTTATTTCGACTGTATCCATTAAGTAATAGCATTTTAATATTCCTTCCAAAGATGTGGCTTGTTCTGCTAGTCTGCTGCAGCGGGTGATGGGAAGGAGAAGGAAACAAAGAGGGCAAGACCGGCTCTGCCTCTGCAGGGGAACTTGGTCAGAATAGCCACTGAGCTAATGGAGTAGCATGATTTATCTTGTCCCCTTTGTTAAGTGGGTATTTTCAAAAGAAGAAAGACTCTCAATTACGGTAATACAAGCTTAAAGGTGACCAGCTCTAGATGTATGCAGAACTGCACCATTTCTAGTGACAAGTGCTTCTTTCTGCCCCTACTTCCGAGTATTTTTTTACTGTAAACCTGTCTGTATTTGGCATGCTCTTGAGCAGGTTTGTTCGTGAGATTAATGTGAACAGATGGTAAGGTGAGCATCACAGCAGCGCCTAAAATATGGACCATGGCTTGAAGGTCTGTTTTGTTTCAGTAAAGGACAATACTGGTGCTGTATAACTGTGATACAAAATGCAATGGTAGGCAGATTTCTTTAGAAAAGAAAAATTCCTGGTTTGTGCAGCTGTTTGAACTCAAATGGCTGCCGTGGAAATTAGTTTAATTTACATAATGATTTCATAGGCTAAAATATTAGCAGTCCTATAAATGACTGAAATGTCTGTTTGTTAATGCAGAGCATTTATGCAGTTGTTACAAATGTCTGACATAATCTTTATGCAGAAATACAGACTGAGGAAACTGAGTGTGAAAATAAAACACTTTTTGGATATATCTGTGCTGTTCCTGTTATTCTAAGGAAAACATTGTCGCCTCCGTCATTTTGTGTAATTGATGATTGCAAAACAAAACCTCTTCCTATTACTATATGAATGCATTTGAAGTTGGAATTAGAATGCACTGAACTCATTTTTCTGATGGCCTTCAATGAGGATTATTCTTGCTTAAAACTACTTTAGAATTTGAGGTCTGGAAGTAGCAAATGTGATTGCAATTAAAAAAAAAAAAAAAAAGGGTTTCAGAGTCGACCAGGAGAAGTACAGACATGGCCAAATTAGTGAAAACTGAATGGATAATAGAATTAATGAATGAATGGAAAAATACAATATGCTTTTGGAAGAGCAAGCATGGCTGTTGTGACAGGATATGCCTTTCGGATATACGGCGCTGCTTTGAGAGAATGGGTTGTTATGTGGATCCTGTTAATTAATAGATATGGCTGGGATTTCAAAAAGGTGTTCACTCTGGTCCTTTACCAGAGGCTATACAGGAAACTAAATAGTTATTGTGTAAGTGGAAAGGTTTGCAAGGATAAATATTTGCTTAAAATGCATGATGCTTTGATCAGTGAAGGGTGGTTTCCAGTCAAGTTTGCAAGACCTTTATTGAACATAGGCTTTTCAATATATTCATAAATAGTATGGGGAAAAAAAAAGTAAACAGCGATATGAGTCAATTTGCTGTTGACTTACTAACTTATTCAGGATAATTAAGGTAGCACCAACAATGAAAACTTGCCAGGGAACTTAATTGAATTGAGTTTCTGGCAAATAAAATGGCAAGTGAAAATCAGTATAGGTAAATGTAAGGTGGTGTACATGGAGGGGAAAAAGTATCTTAGCGCCGTATGTAAAATTATGGGGTCTGAGTTGACCATTATCACATGGTAGTGAAAGCCTGGGATTATGACATGTAATTGTTTGAAAGCTAGATGCTCAACAGCAGACAAAAAAGCAAAACAAATGCTATGAATTCTCAGCAAAAGAACAGAGAACAAAACAGAGAATATAATTATAAGATTGTATAAATTCATGGTTTTCCTACATCTTGATGACTGCCTGCAGTTTTAGGTACTTGTATTTCAAAAGGATATAGTAAAACATGTAAAAATGCTCGTGTTGGGTTAGACCAGTGGCCAAAAGCATATCAGCATGAAATATGTTTCCACTGTTCTTACAATTTTCCATAAGGATCTAGGGAAACTAGATGCTGGAGATACAACTTTTTACGCTAGTCAAGCTGTGTGAAGGGAGTGAGATCTGCCAGGAAATCTTCAGGCTTAGGCTGTTAGCAAACCGTACCAATTAGGTGGTCTAAAGGGAGTGAAAGCTTATTGTAAATGCCTGCCACAGGTTTTTAGAAGTCTGTTGGAAGTTAAGGGAAAGTTTTGGGAGGAGGACAGTCTGTGTTTACAAAAACTACAAGGACTACACATTTTGCAAAGATTGTACGTCTCTTATGCCTAATACAGTTGTATGAAAGACCCAAATGTACATGGAACACTGAAATTACATGAGATTTGACAGTATTGGGAACACCGTTGTAAGTACGGCAGTATGATTTACATCTCATGGCAAGAAGCTTCTTGGCCACCTTTTGCTGTAAACTTGGTTTCTGTCACATATCTAAATTATTCAGAACTTCACAGTCTTAGGCTGTGAATCGTATTGCTTCAAAACAAAGTTTACTAACGGACAAATAGCTGACTTGTTAGAATTGCATCTTTTAAGAAAATGATATTATGTGTGAATCTTTATTTGTATAACAGTTTATACGAAAACAGCAAGAGGTTCTGAAAAAGCTGAACATTCTGAAAATGAAACATTCAGATTTTCGTGTCAAAACAATTTAGCTAAATTTACTTTAAATTAGTGTAAAAACAAGTCCAAATTAAACCCATCAGCCAGTCTCCACTTCCCTGCACTCACCAAATTACTCAGCCCTGCTAGATGCCAGACATAAGCATTCATGCTAATTTCTTCATTATGCTATTTACTATCCAAAGAAAAGAAATAATGGGTAGAAATCCTATTTCTAATTGTGAATAGTCTGAGCTCGACATTGCTGTAGATTTTTATCTCTTAATCTGGATGAGAGACAATAAAAAGATTCATTCTAAAGTTTTCCATCTTGCCAGACAATTTCAAATTAGACCAGAATCTCTTGGTCTCTGATGGCTGTGTTCCTGGAATATTCAGTATGTCAAAAATACATAGTTAGCAACACAAGTCTGAAATATTTTGCTGTGTCATATTTGATTCTGGGAGATAGGGGATCCATTCTGTCAGTGTGACTAATGACTAATTAGGCAGTCCTATAAGTGAGCAGAGTACAATTATAGTTACACACTGACAAGGACTTTTAGTACTACATATGTTAGTTTTTGAGAAACTGAAGTTGTAAGTTTCTCATTAGGCGCATGGCACTGTAGCCTAGAAATATTCATGATGGTTTTTCCATCCTGTTGAATTTTCCACAGCATATGAAGCAACTAAATTATGAAGGCGTGTAAAGAAATTGAGCTAGAGAATAGAACATCATGTATTAACTTATAGAATCTAAATTAAGTAAAGAAGATGAACCTAAAATGCGTGACCAAATCGTAGTCAGCCTTCACAACAGGTCATGAGCTATTGTTAAGATTGAGAAGCATCAGTTACTGTAGCATAAGACATGGCATAGTCTTTAGATTCCCTTGAAGGCCTTTTCAGTGTTAACTTAGAAGAGAGATTGTTCTCCAGCAACAGCCTTTTACATATTTTGCTCTCTGGACAGTTGCATTACTTACATAAAAGTGAGCTTTTGCTGCTTTCTCAGAATACTGCCACCTCAGCAGCACCGGGACCGTATATTTCCTTTTTAGAAGATACTTAGCAGGATTGTATGGCCATGGGCAAGTCTCTGTTCCTTGGAAAATAAAGAAACAGTATGATGCTCCTTGAATACTTTTGCAGATACTGTGAGTTTCTGAAAGATCTCTGGCAGTTCTGGAAACAAAATCACAAGTAACCTCCATTAGCTTCTCAGGAAGGGATGACAGCACAGGGAGTACTAGATACACACTTTTTCCCATGACTGACAATGGATAAGTGGGAAGTTACAACTTCCACTGCCAGCTTTATTTTGATGCCTGTAATTTACCAAGGGTTTGGCTAATGGATGCGGTATGGCCCACATCCTCTTTTTCTGTCTCATCTTTTCCATAGTCATCTATCTGTAAGCATGGTTGATTTTGGATGTACCTGTTTCACCAGGCTTTCCATCTAAATGCACATATAGCTAACACAAGTTGGTGGCCGGTCACGAGTGGTGTTCCCCAAGGCTCAGTACTGGGGCCGGTTCTGTTTAACATCTTTATCGATGATCTGGATGAGGGGATCAAGTGCACCCTCAGTAAGTTTGCAGACAACACCAAGCCGGGTGGAAGTGTTGATCTGCTTGAGGGTAGGGAGGCTCTGCAGAGGGATCTGGACAGACCAGATCGATGGGCCGAGACTAACTGTATGAGTTTCAATGAGGCCAAATGCCATGTTCAGCACTTTGGCCACAAAAATCCCCGGTATCACTACAGGCTTGGGGAGGAGCGGCTGGAAAGCTGCTCAGCAGAGAGGGACCTGGGGGTGTTGATTGACAGCTGGCTGGACATGAGCCAGCAGTGTGCCCAGGTGGCCAAGAAGGCCAATGGCATCCTGGCCTGTGTCAGGAACAGTGCAGCCAGTAGGACCAGGGAAGTGATTTTACCCCTGTACTCGGCACTGGTGAGGCCGCACCTTGAGTGCTGCGC
>JAVKLA010000005.1:30416726-30471927 GCA_034782735.1 Sagittarius serpentarius
CAAGCAATAGGACAAAAGGAAAGGGCCTCAAGTTGCTCCAGGTGAGATTGAGTTTGGATATGAGGAAGAATTTCTTTACCGAAAGGGTCATTAGGCGTTGGAACGGGTTGCCCAGGGCAGTGGTGGAGGCCTCATCCCTGGGTGTTTTTAAAAGTCGTGTAGATGTAGCGCTTAGGGACATGGTTATTGGGGGACTTGTCAGTGCTAGGTTAATGATTGGACTAGATGATCTCACAGGTCTTTTCCAATCTAGGCAATTCTCTGATTCTCTGATTCTATACAGTAAAAGAAGTTTAAATTCACTAAAATTTGTGAATGTTTTCCAAACAACTTTTTCAGACTGTGAAGCGCTGTCTGTTTTTGCACAAGTGGTGCTGAGTCACAGGAAAAAAAAAAAAAAAAAAAGGCTTTTCCCAGGTTACAGGGGAGACAAGTTTGAGACAGCTCTCAAACTTCACCTGGAACCCCAGCATACCTGGCACCCTCACTCATGGGCTTTCATTCTTGTTTCAAAATTGTGTATGACAGAGGAACTGTCATTGTATAAATAGCCAAGTTCTTCTGTCTGACCTCTGGCTGGAAGAAACCCCAAAAGTTTCATGTATAAATCGAAGGATTAGAGATGGATAGTAATGGGAGTTAAAGCTGCTGAAACTATACTGCCACGAATAGGTCATCATTGTCATTCTATTAGGCTCACTTCTGTGTGCAAGGATTTATGTACCTTCTAGCTCTGTAGTGTTGAGTGTCTCCCCAGTGAAGCTTAGCTTTCTTTCCAGGGAATCCAAGGGTTCTTTCCAGGAAACTTCATGATAGCAACTTACTCAGGAAGAAAATAATATAGTCCCTGCCTTGTCACTTATTGCCACTTTATACTCAAGGAAGGTGTAACACTAGAATTAATGTAGATAAATTAGGCTTGAAATACAATGGCATAAGCATAGAAAGAAACTATCAGATCATTTGCTCCATAAAACTTGGCTGAAATCAATGCAGTTTGTTTACTATATATGTCTTAGCATGCAGATAATATAATTTTAAGCGCTAAGTGTCTGATTTTCCAAAAGGGATTTCTCAAAGCAGGTAAGTGAAAAGTATCAAGGTTACTGTCTGTTTGTGAGCTTCCTTAGAAGTTTTCGTATGCGGTCTGCAATGTTTTTTGACCTTGCATAGTGAGTTTTGTTGCTAACAATTCATTTGAAGAGATATCTTTGATTCTTTTGAGAATTATTAGGATGCTAAAAACCAAGCACATTTTCCCTAGTGTGATCATATTGAAATAAACTGGAAGAATGCCAGGTTTATTTCTGATGCACCTCAAATTTAGAGTATCAGCACAAATGAAGAACAGTTTTGTCCCTTGGTTTTGTGGTTTTTGTGTATGAAACTAGATGTCAAGCAGACGAAGCTGCAAATGATAGAGTGCAAATGCTTTACATATTGATGGGGAGAAGTTGGTGTCTTTAATGTCTGTAAAGGATTAATACTTTAAACAATAACAGCTGTTCTGTTTCTGTTGGGAATCAAGCAAGAAAAGCTATTCTATTTTTGTTCCTAGCCCTTGGAAGAAATACTTGTTTGCTTTAAAACTGGGTTTTGAGTCCATTGTTGTCGAAGAGATGTTAAGAATACAAGAGCTGTGGTGTACTTGAACATTCTCATCTCCGGTTCCTGGGATTTAGCTATACGAGTGATTTATTTCTGTTTGTTAATTGCAAAATAACAGTAATTTTAATTTGAAATGCTTGTTAGTAACACTCTTACCGTCCTTTGAGGACTAATAGATAACCTTCTATGTCCTGCAAAGGAATTAGCAAATGCTGCTCTGGGAATTAAATAATTATTTTTGTGTAAATGAGTCCAAAAGCAGCCTGTTAAAAAACCAAAATAGGTTAGAAATTTGGAAAGAAATATAAAATGTGTTGCTTTTGGCTATTATCTCTGCTTATCAACCCAATGTTTAAACTCATAAACTCATATATAAAAGTTTTTGACATTTTGTGGAGGAAACATGATGTGAAGGACTGTTCCAAATCAAGGGCACCTATGTAATAGACAGTGACTTCATCTAAACTGTAAGGAAACCAAGCTGTTGACACTTAACATCAAGAAGATTGCAAGAAAGCCTTTAAATTGAGGAGCTGCAAGAAAGCTGCAATGTACGGATGAGAATGTGGTTTAGGATGACATTCCTACAGTTGAAGTTACTAAAATTATCCTAAGTGCAGTATAGCTCAGAGGGTGGAACTAATCAAACGGGAAATAAAACCAAACAGGTTTCCCTTTAAATAGGGTGCCAAAAAAATGTGCCAAATCAATAGTACACCAACTTCCGTAAAAATTCTGGAAACTGAAAAAAAAAAAAGAGGGGAAAGCGCTAGGTCTGTCTGAATTTTGGTGAAAGTTAAGCTATATGATGCTGTATAGCTTCTGCTGCTTTCAGAAATGAAAACATACAGACAAGACAAAGCAAACCATGCCACTGTTGGAATAATATCATATTTTACAGGGTTGAATTACAGCAAATTACCACAGTGAGCAGCTCAGCAAGTAGCACAGCAGAACTCTGTCAAGAAACGGGGTTCTGTTTTACAGGATTTTTTTAAAAAAAATAGCCCATTGGGCATGTGAATTAGAGATTGTGTCTGGAAGGACTGGAAGCCTGGGATTCAGCTGGCCAAATGGAGGTGTCTAAATCTAAGCTTATTGTTTAGACTTCTCTTACAGACAGTAGAGAGAAATGGGCACTCCCAGGTGAGTAAACCATCTTGAAACCATTTTGAAATAGACATCTAAAATAACATACACAAATTGGGTCCTACAAGTGACCATTTTCTCTCTGTTCACTACAGAGGACTGTAGTAAGGGGACTAGCTGAGACACAGATATCTCCAAAGTACCTGACACGAACCCTTCCTGAAATGGCAGTGAAAGTAGGCCGTGCAGATTTCAAAGTTTTTAAATTGGCAGAACAAACCAGAAGGAAAACAAGGCATGCAAATTGACAGGAAACATAATTGAATTTGTTTTGGTTTGTTTTGCTTTGCATGTCTTATTTTGGGTTTGGGGGTTTGTTTGTGGGTTGTTTTTTTGTTTTTTGTTTTTTTTAATTTTATAAAGAGCCCTATGAGCAATTGAAGAATTTTTAGGAAACTGAAGTTTTAGAGATCTAGTGCTCTTTTTTGATTCTCCGCCCTCCAAAAAAAAAAATCTATGTAATCCTGCCTACAAAGTAGAGGAGAAAACAGCTGAGGAGTAGTTTCTGTTCCAGATTTCTCAGGGATGCTCTCTGTTCAGTTTGTCTGGAGTTGATACATTTTATAGCTGAAGTGATCAATTTATCCACATTCTTTTAAAACTTTGAAGCATTTTTATAGTGTTAGAAAAATGGAGGGAAAGAGTGGTTTCATTAGCAGGAAGATGATCTTAAAAAAATCTATATACATGCATTTTTTTTTTCTCACTGTACTCATTCAGTGTTTTATGGAAATGTATAAACTGATATTAAAAAAAACACAATGAGGTTTTAATTTAGGAAGAAGTAAATCAATGGGGTGAAAAAGAAATACAAAACTTGAAAGAATTTGGCTCATAGAATAACTTCAGAATTGCTTCAGTAAAATCCCTAAGAACAAGCTTTTGTTGGACAAAAGATTGTGATTTTATTAAAATTGAATATTTCTGCACAATTTGAAATCCATGCTGCCTGAACTATTGTGTATCAAATTGGGTTGCTATAAACAATAACAAAATGGGTGACTGTTCCAATAAAGGCACTGGGTTATTTAAATTTGTATTATCATATGTAGTGAGATGTTGTGGAGGTGGCAGTGTGTAATTTATACATGACCTAAATCACTCTGTTTTGCAGAATGACATGCCTTTTTGATTATTTTTTACTTAAAAGTGGTTTAATAGTTATAGTGAAGAAATTCCTTTTACTTTATTTCTGTTCAGTGAAAAGACTGCACATCTCGGTAGGTATTAAGTCTGATTTGTTAGATCATGCTCATGTAATTATGAGCAGAGTTTTTAAACCTTTATTTAGTTTCTGGGAACTTCTAATAACTTCAGAATGAATCAGTTTACTTTTCAACTAGGTTAACTTCTGCATCTATTACCTGAAAAAAAGTATAACCACTATGAGCAGAGAAGTTAGCACTAATGAAAGAATGCTGAAAACATAGGTAGAAATGTGGGTGGACATGTGGAGTTTGTTAATAAAATTACTCAGTTCAAATGGGTTAAGGAATGTTATTCTATAGACTTACTAACCAGATAGAATTGTTTTAGAATTAAAAACAGAGTGTCACCAATAATCACCTTATCCAAAAGACTTTCATGATCACTGTACTGTCTATTCTGTAAACGTGAAGCTTGTTTTTGACGTGGTCCAGCCTTTGCTTTTGAGTCTCATCTGTGCAGATTCAGTGGTATGTTTTACACTTTTAACCGTATTCTTGATGCACGGCATGGTTTTCTAGTGTACACTGTCACTTTTTCCTCTTTGTTTCATTCCTATTTTACTGAACATATACATTTTGTGACTGGCACTTTACATTTTCTTAGGCCTTTCTGACCATAGATCTCCATTAGATTTGGTCATAGGTTTCAGTACTTCACATTCTCTATCTTGTGTTCTCATCCTTGGTACCCTTCAACGATCTGTGACCTCTGTATGCCATTTATGGTGCTGGCCTTTCATTATTTTGATACAATGCTGAATAGAAGAAAGTATTTTGAATCAAAGCATTTCTCCTTGTATTTGGACTCAGAATTTTTAAATGAATGATGGGAATTCAAGAAGGACAATATTTTTTGTTTACATGCAACCTTATTCTTGAATGAACAAGAAATGAAATGTAGCCCAGATTTTGCCAAATGAAAACAGAGATTTACTGTAAGTTCTAAGTGTAAGGTTTTACCATTTAAAGATGATTTTTTTTCTCTTTGAAGACTTGAACTTTGAAATTCTTGGAGGAATAATTGCCAATCTTACAATATTTTTTTCCACTTAAAGGACTCTTGATCAATGTGTTAAGCAATTTCTCATTCTAAATCGTTTAAGTCTTTGATCTTTATTTTGAGAGTTCGTAGGCTAATTGCAAAGAAGTTCCAAGAAAATGCAAAGTACTATATATATCAATAACTCGTATTTTAATATCTAAAATCAACTTTGTCTTACTGTTGCCTATGCATTCTGTTCTGTAATTTTCAGCAGTACATACTTATTTTACCCTTTGGAATAAGCTTTGTATGTTTGACTACTAATAGGCTATCTTAATGCCTTGTGAGAAAATAAAAAGGAAAAATATCTCTCACAGCTTTGCTGGAAGCATGAAGCTTAGTGTTACTGTTAGCATTTGTTTCATTAATTACTATTTAAGTACCAAATGCTGATGATTCAGAGGATACAGAGGAAAATTAAATCAAGAAGATTATGTGGTTTTTTTCTGCAAGGCTGTAAAAGCAGTGACTAACTTACGCTTTTAGGTGGTAGCACAATATCATCTCAGAGACTCGTTGAGACGTGCTTGCCAGAGATACTTCCTACAGTTGTCCAACGGCTGTCAAACATACTCCTAATCAGAGGCTTGCTTAATGCAGGATGGACTGTGTCTTTTCTGTCTCCTTTTTGTTCTAGAGAACTTTTATCTCCTCCTGGGTTAAGCAGACCGGGTCAATAGTATTCTGGCTGTCAGAGCAGCAGCAGTGTTACGTGTCGTCCTCGGCCAGGAGTGCTGGAAGGAATATATTTGAGGTAATTCCTGAGTCTGTCAGAAGAGTCATAATCATAGCCATAGAGGTGTTTTAGCACTCAGATGACTCAGCGCTCTCCTCATTCATTGATGCCCGCTTTACAATGTGGGGCTACAGTTTTGGTCATAATGAAGCCATTTTCTTATGCTATAGCTACTTTTGTCAGTTCTTGTACGCAAGAGGAGCTGTCTAGGGAAGAACTGTTTAGGGAAGAGGTAGCCTTAGGAAAGGCAGATGTATTAAATAATTTTAAACTTTCATATGTTTGTAGATAATTGGAGCATATTTCTTTTACAAAACTGTTGAAAAAAATGCCTCTTAGGTTATTTTTACTTTTCATTGAATGGAAGATGTATCTTCTTATTTGAAGAATCCACAACCAATTTAGAAAACACCAGATGAGATGAGAACTCTTCATTGATACAGAACTAGCCAATTTCTAGAAGAGCACAGTAAGTGATTTGCGTGGTTGCTACAAAATGTCAATATGTTAGACTCATCAGTTATCTGATCAGTAAGTTATTGTGTATTCTGACAGTCCTCCATGAAGACAGATTTGTTTTACTTTGCATACAATAAGCTGTTTCTATAACTGTTGCTTCAAAGAATTTTGTCATCTGTGAAATAGCTTTTTCATGTAGTTTTTGCTGTATATTTCCTTACTCAAACTGCATATGAGACGATTAGTAAGAGTATTTAAAACTGAATATATACCAAGAAGAAAATCAAATGATTAAAACTCTTTTAAGTTGTGGTTTCCAAACAGAATATTTTATATCCTGTAGTTGAATGTTATGAGCTCTTTAAATGCTGTAACCTGAAAAGACTAACTGCAGACTATCACAAAATTCAGTGAAATACTGATAGAACAATATCCTGCTTAATGCTGTCCTGCAGTATATTTCGTCTGTACGTGCATTTGGTTCTGCAGTAGTGAATACAAATATATGAACTAGAGAAAAGATTTAGAATTAACCCTTAAAAAAACCCACCCTTTGTTAAATATTATTTCAGGTTAAAAATATGTTATTGATCTGAAATAACAATCCTACAGGAAAAGATAGCTTTATAATTAAAGACAGTTAGAGAGAGGCAGGAGATACAAATCTGGCAAGCAAGTGTATTTGGTCTTAGCTGCGTAAATTATTCCAGATCTGTTAATTACTGCTGTGCTTCGAATATGAAGAAATACTAAAAAAACCTCGCTCTTTGTGGGGGGGCTAATTGTCAGGGTGGTGGTGGTGTTAAAACCATGGTCTTCCATGGGTTTTTTTAATTTAGGGTCTCTGAAAGATGTTGTGTACTGTAAATTTTTATTTAACAGAAATTTAATCTGTGTTATCCTTCACATTCTTCTGTCATATTATGTCAGCTGTATGAGTGCTACCAAACCTAAAATGAATCTTGGGATTAGTAGTCCAGAGACTGACTACAGTCTGCACAGCTTATGGCTTGAAATGACATCTCTTGGGAAATACCTCAGAACCGGCATGTGAGGCACCAAGAAAAACACAAGTGCAAAGGACAGTGAATTAGGTGTGTCATAAATGCAGCCAAAGAGCAAAGAATCCTGGTGAAGAGTGAGTGCCAAGCGGAGTGAAAGGCTATTCTGAGCTAGATAAACATGGATCAAAAGCAGAATAGAGTGACTGCAGCGACAGGAAATAACTGGAGGAAACGTGCAGTCCTGGGGAGGATACACTCCGGGTTCTGACGAAGGGGCATTTGGGAAGCCCTTCTACTCCTCTAACGTAGACCTCGGGCAAAAGGACAAGTTACTAGCAGACGTCAAAAGCCTCTTTCTTTGGAATTTTCATTACTTGAAAGGTAAATATGATTGGTGGTGGGGGAAGCAAATAATATATAACTTCTTAACAACTGAAGGAAAACATATGCTAACTCAGTCATATTCTATAAGACTTTTTCAAGACCGAGCACTAGGGAGCTCAGATCTTGCAAACTTTAAGAACCTACATACATGTAAGACTGAATCATTGAGAAGATCTTGGTGATAGTATGTGTTAAAATCAATGTGTGTAATAGGAAATTTCAAAACAATATACATTAAGTTCCTACGTGTTACCAAACAGAGCTGCTTTGGAACAGTGTCCTGATATGGATAAATCTCTGAACAAGGTTAAGTAATAGCAAAACAGTATGTCATTTTGCTGTTCTTTGTTTCAAAAAATTTTTGTATGTTCATGAATTCTGTGCGTGTGCCTGTAAAGCGTGTGTTGATAATGCAATACTATGCAAAATTGTATTTTAAAATATCCAGGATGTTACTTGTTAAACAGGCATGATCCTATTTATTTTTCCTTCATTAACAGGTTTTAGATTTTTAAGGGAGTTGTAAAGCCAAAGTTGCTCCTGAAAAGGCATAACTACTCTAGGAATACGTAGGGACACCACCACCACTTCCTCAGACATCATTTCCTGGTATAATCCAACACTATAATGATATAAACCCAAAAAGCTCTATATGGACTAGCACAGAAATTAAATTACTGTAGAAACCTCAGGGCATAACTATATTTAAAACTGGGTTTCAGTGGGCAGGTTTTGGAATTACTTGTAATTGCAGTGGAGAAGTAATAGATTCCTTGTAGAGTGACCCCATTTTGAAGATACTTGCTTCTGCAAACTTGAATTATGATGTCATTGAAATTTAACAAGGTGATGTTAACAGCATTAGGGCCAGAAAAATACAAAGCAACACTGCATATGTTTACCAGGTTAGTCAGCTGAATTTCCTTAGGAATATATGACGTACTTTTCCGAAGATGCCAAGCGCAGAGCTTCACAAAGAAGTTATCAGCTAATTTTATTTTAAGTAGCCGTTAGATTTTGATCTGTTTTGGCAAACATATCCCAGACTACATGCAATTTTTTAATTTTTTTTTTTTGCCTTCACTCAGGAAAGATGAGACATGAATAAGAAATTGCCATAGTTTAGCCAATAAAATTAAACCTCAAATAACTCTCAGCAGAACCACTATATTGCAAAGAGTTGCCTGTATCAGTTGAACCCTACACTCAAAACCAAAAGTGTATAAGCCCTCTTTTGGTATAAATGTAGAGTGGATAAGCCCTACACCACCCAGTAAAGTGAGTGAATTTCTTGACTGTTTTGCTTCCTGTCCTGTACAGGCATATTCTTTTCTAGTTTGTTCCTCAAATGGCTGTGAAGATGCCTGCACTGCTCCTATACTTTCAAAAGCATTATTACTGGGCAAACTTACGCTGTCTGATAAAAAAGATGGGTGAGTTAGTGATGGAAGCGTATTTGTGTCTTGTATTTTCCAAAGCAAGTTGGTCTCATAAACAACTTAACCATGATGCTTAGTATAAAAAATAAAATCCATCCTTAATTTAGAGGCAATGTAAGATGAAAAGAAGCACTGGAAGGGGAAGGAAGAAAAGGAGAGTATAAGAGGACATGTAGAAAGTCTGTTTGTAGCAGATCTTCAAAGAACTGGCATTTCTGATAGGAGTCTCTTAAGCATCTACATTTTCAGCATTCACCAGGAGAGACAGAAGTTCTGATCCTTTTGAAATATATGCACTAATGATACATTATATGTTAAAAAAAATTTCAAGTGTGTAATATTTTCTTGATGAAGTTAAAAGATAATGTATTTGGTTAGAGTATAGGTGGGAAGATAGCAGGACAAAAACATACAAAGTCAGGTAAAGTGATTACCTAGCATTATTGGAAGCAAAATATTAGATCTTAGGTTTTATCAAAGGCCTTACTATTTTCCTCACATTATTAAGGCAATATTTCTGTTTTTCTGGTAGTACAAATTATTTTCGTGACTAAGAGTCTTACATGCTTCTAAATGTATATATTGCTGCATAGTGGAGATCATGACATTTGCATGTGACTTTTTTGAGTCATATAGTTACAGACGTTGTAGGATGAGAACAAATGCCACTCAGAATGGCTCTTCATTTTCTGCCATTGAGCTAGGTGTCATGTATACAGTAAATGCAAAGTCTCAAAATGCTTCTGTTTACCTTTTCTGAAGTCAAAAAAGGTAATCTCCAAGAACTCCCATTTCTCAATGAGTATGATTTCCTTTTCAGAGTTTTTTAAAGTAAGATTACAGTAATATTCAGAAATAAACATTAAGAGATTCTCTTTATGTGCTAAGATATCTATATCTATAGTAGCCTTTGATAGTATCAAATCCTGAAAGCCTCTACCCCATCAATGAGATTTTCAAACCCATATTCAAAATCAGAAGTTACTCAGAAGAACACTGTCGGCTTCAAAAGAAACAGTTTCCCAACTTGAGCTCACAGACAGTGAGCTTCACAGAGCTTTATACAGAAACGAACATATACAGAATCATAAGGCCTCCTGCTCAGGACAGTATGCTGCAGTCAAGTTTATACCTTTCCTTAGCATTTATGACATAACCAAAATATTCCAAATTTATCACTTGTTAATGCTTCTCCTTTAATGGCTTGGTAACTGCATTGTATTGGAGCTATGTTCATCATTAATTGCTAATGTTTTTCTTTTAGTCTTTATTTAGTAATGTTTCATTTCTTCTGTGTTCAAGTAATTTATATACTGTAATTTGATTATATGACAACTCCAAGTTTAATTCTTTGACCAAAATACTCCAGTAAGTCTCACATTATTAAGCAGACATACATATTTAAACCAAAGGCAATTGTACACATCTTTGGCAAATACACTCCTCAGTTTAAACTGTCCTGTCACATCTATCGATATTTTCCCTACAGCTAACATATATTGCTTATCAGTCTATGGTGTGTCTAGGAAATGCCATTTCACACATCACTTCTCACAATATTTCATAATCACACAGTCAAAAGATTTTGCATAATTGGCGAAACAAGGAAGTATTAAGTTAAACCGTCTTTCATAGTGTTACTTAAATTGATGGTCAGGTTCTTTGCTCCTTTACCTTTTCTGACATCAGCTGCTCCATTTTTACTTACTTTTGCACTGTTTTACATTTAGTGGTGTTAGTAATATTAATTTTATTTGTATAGTCTATAAAGGTGATATTTTGATAAGCATCACAATATTAAAAATAAGATATTGGGGAGCTAGTTACAAACACAGATACACATTTCTCATATTCAGGTCAATCTTGGGAGTCCTGTCTCTCTATTTTGGCTTCATTTAACTCCGCGTTCTTTCCATATAGCTTTCCACTTTCATTGTTGTATCATTAGCAGAGATTTCCTTCTTTTTTGCCAAAGTGCTGTTATCATTGTATGTCTTTTTAAAGTCTGCAGGTTCTCAATTAAAAATACCATACACCTCACCTACTTCTGTTGCGTAACACATTTGAGAAGCTGCGAGAAGCCTCTCTCTGCTTTGTGTTTTTGCTTTCATTCAGCAGGAGAGTATACCCATTTTTCGTGCTTGATAGAGGTTCTTTTCATGTTCAGTTTTTGGACAAGCAGAATCTGATTACTGGGGTTTTTATATATTTTTTTGTAAAACATTCTGCACTACTCTTTGGTACATGCTAATTTATCCTATTTCAAATACAGATTCTTTAAATTGTCTTGTTCTCTGTGTTTGTCCTTTTGCCTTTTTTCTATTTAAATGTTTGCCATAATTGTTGCCGCTTCTGCTTGGAAATAGATTTTGAATTGTATTTTTGGTACATTTGGTACATTTTTTTGTATAAGAAGTATTCTTTCAGTACTTCTTTTGAAAAGCAGATCTCATGTGCACTGCTGCTTTGCCATTTTTGGTAGTTTTTAAAACCTGTAATTTGAGAATTCATTTTAGGTGCATGTAAAATTATAGCTTTGCTTTTAATTGGTGAACACTGACTATTTTCTCTACCCCTCTTCCTTGGACCAGTGGGTTTTTTCTGTACCCACTCATTACCATGTCTGAACAATTTCAAGTTTTTCCTACTCTAATTTCAAGACTGCAGAAGTGCCTTTCTTGTAATGTTGCCCAGTCTGTCCTTGAGTATTGTGGTTGTTTCGGTGACTGAGGTAATGCTTACATGAGCTTTGGTGTGGAGAAATTAAGTCTTGCTGTGGATGAGAATAAGGCTGAGAAAAGGAGCAGAAATTGACCCATACTTGTAATTGGCGACCAAAATTCCTTTTCAGGTTTTAATTTTCAGTGAACGTACTTAAAGTTAATTTTGAATAAAATCAAGCCATGTAGTAAAGTATTGATTGATATGTTAGCCGACGTTATGTGATTTCAATGTTTTCACAGCAAATCCAGTGTAAAATGTGAGCTGTTTCAAACAGAGTGCTTTCAAATAGCGTCTATGATAAAATTTAAATACAATGCATTAGAAAAGCGCCTTCCCATGGAGGTGCCTGTTGCCTGGGGCTGTCCCTGGCTGCCCCGCTGCCTTGCTGGGGGCAGTGGGAAGAGCTCTGGCAAGGAGGCTGTGCCCTGGGGAGCCCCCAGTCCTCTCAGTGCCCCTGCCCACGGTGAGCTGCCAGCCCACACTGCGCCCTGACTTTTGTTTCCTTTTTAAAATTTGATCTGTTTTACTTTTTATATACAACAAGAATTATGTTAGTGTTCTTAGTTGGACAAAACTTGCAATTTAACCATGTAAAGTAAATTGGGAAACAGTAAAATAATGACTTTTAAGCCAATTAGTATACATTTATAAACCTGAAATAAGAAGTGCTCACTCTGCAGAGGAAAAATTTTAGATGTGATTCAGACGTCTTCTGTTTCAGATAGTTTTCTGCTTCCAAAAAACTGCTTTATCAATCATTTCTGTAAGTGAGCCTGTAAATTAGTGTGTAAATGAAGTGTTGTATCTGTTCTCTCCCTTCTTTTCTTTTATACCCTGAACCAATCCTCTGCAAGGCAGATTCATTTGTTGTTTAGTTGAAATGGAATGACTGCAATTCCACAAACAAATTGGGCCTCAGTTAGGTGCACTTTGTCATAAATAATCTCTGAGGAGATTGGATTTCTCTCCTTGCTGATGTACTTCAGCTGTACGTTAAACTCGTAGCTTCTTAGAGGCACTGAGTTATTGCTCAGCTGAATGATCACCGGGCAGCATGCACCTGTCCTTGTTCTCCTGTGCTGTAGCCGTCTCTATTTCCCTAAAGCATATACAGCAAAGTTTATGGTAAAAGAAGTTACTAGTCCATTTTCTAGGATTTTTTTTCATTCTTTGTCCCAAGTTTTTCTTATTTGGCTCTATGACACACAGCTGTTTTGGCACATATATCTTCATGATTTGGAGAGAAAAGCCATTTTGTAGATTGGTTAAGGGTATTTTCCGTGGTCACGTCATCTAATATTCATATTTCACATTCAGCAGTAGGCCACTTCGAAATTCAACAGCATGTCCTTATCAGCTGCAGGAAATGTCCTTTACAAGTTCCTGTATAAATTTTACAGTTATTTCTTTTGCTTTGTTATAGAAGTTTGCTCTCCATTTCAGTGTACCCTTTTCCCTTTCTTTCTCAAAAGCAAACTGAAACTCCTTAGCTCCGGGACTGAGATGGCTGGGGTGCTGGCGGTCTGATAATGTAATCTCTGCCTTTTCCCAAGCTGCCTTCTGCAGGTTGTGTAATGGGTTGAGCAACGTCTGCAGAAGTGTGATAGTTCTGATCTAGCCATTTCTGCACACGGCCGATCATGCTGAGCGGTCTGAATTATATTTCTTTTAGATGGGATTACATAACTATCTCAATGATAAAAATTGAACTGAATGATTTCCACGATGTAGCAAGCTTTAAATCTTTACATATAAACAGGGGATTGTGTGTGTTTGGTAGATGGCACGTTCATATTTTGAGTGTCTTTGCATTTGATCTATTTCTCATCTGAAAAGAAGCCCCAATATAGAGAAGGATAGTGAAGAATAGTATACTGTCTAATTCTTATGCAAAATGCTAAAATAACAAAATAGTACAACCATTTATTGATAATTGGGCTAATGTTTGATGCATACAATGTACATGGGGCTCATTTAGAAAACTAATAAGACAGTTTTGCTCTGTCTTAAATCTGATCAGGTGTGTGATGTGTTGTTGAAGAGATGCAAGTGTGGGCTTTTAATTGACAATATCAAGTGTCTTTGCTGCAGAATAGCATTTAGGAAAAAATAACCAAGAAAGCCATTAATATAAATCCAACTGACAGGCTGAGGATGAGTCCCAGATGTAACAGGCAGAGTAGCAGCTAGTCAGATGAAATGGCACTTTTCCCACATTACCCAGTGATTGCAGACATTACCTATCAGCTGCACCTAGTTTACAAAGCAGCATTTCAGTAGTTTAGAAGCAGTGAAATTCTGTCATGCGTCATGTATGTACGTGTGAACATGGGCGCAAGAGCAGACAACTACTCTCATCACTACAAACAGTATGAATGTACTGTAAACGAGCTAAAAAAGCACTGTATATAATAATTTTTCTTTCTTCTGCCGTGTTGCACTTTGTATAGCTGAGGCTGCATTTCTGATACAAACAGCCTCACCGGCTGTGTCGGACTGCACGTGGGTGTGAGTACGTGGAGTTGGATGTAAGTGCATATACTTGTCAGAATGAATCAGCTGGCTGTTTTGTATGCAGGCTGAAGGCAGGTATTCACGAAAGAGCAACTTGAAGGCAAAGAAGAAGAGACCTTGGATGGAGGAGCTTAACAAAAGGAATTTGAAGGATATGTGGCCAATCTGTGGTGGATTGGATGGGGAGCAAAGTAGGCTAAACGTGGTGTTTTCAGAAATTTGAGGACAGTGTTACAGATTTACGTTTTGAAATGGCAGCAGAGAAGGACTCTCCAGACAGTCAAAGCCATGTGGTTTGACAACGATGATGTTGCCCAAAAATTGTCACTGAGACAGGAAGGATTGGTGAGAGAATAGCTCAGGGTCAGAACAAGGCCCTATTAATAGAAGAGAAGTGATGAGCTGCTGAATGGCCCTGCTAGCTGAAATGTGTATGGAAACAAAATGATAGGTACGAGAGAGATATTTTGGATAACTGATGAGGGGATAGAGAAGAAGGAACAAGGAAAAAAAATATAGCCCGTAGTCTTGAAAGAGTAAGAGAATAATAGTCATAAAAGTGATGGAAAAAGGGGCAGAAAGAGTTTGAAAGTGAAGATGGGAGAATTATCTGTTTAAAGTGACAGTGGCATGCCTAAGAAGAGAGATTAACCAGGCATAGGCGATAAGCTGGTGTGACAGGTAGGTTTTTGAGTCATCAGTAGACAGCTTTATAAGCTGTGTAGTGGGGGAAAGTGTTCACAGTCACTGCAAAGTGAGAAGAACAGGGGTTGAGGACGAAGCTCTGCTTTATCATCACCGTCATCCTCCTATCAGAAGAAAAAATATTTTTTGTAGCAGAGTACCAATAACTTTTCTGTATTTATGGCTCTCTTACTAAAGCTTGTGTCTTCTAGTTTGAAGCATGAGAGGAAACAGGTGGGAATTTCTTTTTTATCTAACTGAAGTTCACACACAGTTCTATTTCTTCAGTGGTAGTGTAAGAAATGCTGTAAATAAAGTTTCTTTCTTCCTAATTGAAGGAAGAATGCCTTTTAAAACTGTTCTTATTACATATTTGAATTGATCCACAGCTCTGCAAAATATAAAATGATTGAATTATTCCTCCCTGAAAAGTGGACTTAAAGTAATGATGGGTTCCAGCCAGGGTGCTTTAGTGTAACTGGCAAGCAGCCATCGTTTTGCTCACAGTGTGATGTTAAATTTAAATAGAGAATATAGAATCCAAGGTAGAGTATTTCAGAAGAGTTGTGTAGTGGATTTTTCATAGGCTCACAAAATGCTCCACAATACATGTTATTAATTAGGTAAATACGTTACATAGAGAAAAATCTTTCTATTATTGTGAAAAAAGCAGCAGGATGGTTTTAAAAAATCCACTGTGAACTTTTAAAAGGGATTGCTGTGTTATTCATGTGGTACAAAAAGGTTTTTTTTCCTATTTCAGTTATACATGGCAGACATTATTTTAATTTTATTAGTATAAATACCTTGCAAAATCGTTACATGTGCTTATGTGCTCATTTTGTATATTAACAAGGAACCAGAATTTTGTTCTGAGCATTATATACTCCTGTTTTCTTCATGGAGTCTATGATGCTTATGGTGCTCGCTGAAGGTAACAGCAATTACTTACTTTGTACTGAATATTGTAGATACTAAATATCCACAATATTTAGTATCAGACTTCTTTTCTTAGGTGCATAATTTTAAAATGTATTTTAATACACAGTAAAGGTGTTTGACTCTTCTGTGTGATAAGATGAGATGGGCAGAATGCTCTGGAAGAGTAGGGCTTGAGGTCAGCCAGTTCTGAGTGTTGGTTTTCCTTTCGTCCTTGATGTCCTTGTGAAGCTGTGTAGACAAGTAATGTTTTGCTTCAGTTTCTTCACCTGCGCAATATGGATAGTGACGGCTAAAAGCGACTTAATTTTAGTAGGCCTTTGAGTCAATTGATGTGAAAAGCTTACGGTCTTTTCCCAGATAAGTTCAAGTCGTTATATTTTATTCAGATTTTATGACATTAAAAAAAAGAACAGTGGCGTACTCCTTTCTCCTACTGTGATATGAGTCTCTGGTGTGGTTATTGCTCTCTGTTATCATACATCTCTCTTCTGGAAAGAACCTGGAAACAGATAAATACTTTGTTTTCAGAAAAAAATTACAAACTAGAATCACTCCTTTCAGTTTCACCTGTTTAATGAGTGAGAAAAGAAGATTGCCTTAGGAGTCAAACCATAAGATAGGTTATTTAATTTATTCACAGCAAAAGTCTGAAAATTCTTTTGTTGGTGCTCATCATGCCATCACTGTGAGAATGTGATATTTTTTCCCTCAAACTGTGTGGATGTCTTGCAAGAATTTGCTGAAAGTTCTCAAGCCTCTTGAGCAGACCAAGTAGCTTCAGCAATTATGCTTTACTTGTTCTAACAACATTTCTTCCTCCATAGTAGACCAAGATTACCCTGCCTGCATTCTTTACCTCTGTCACATGAAACTAATATAATGTAAATATTGCCCTGTTAAGGGCCAGGCTTTTCTGATCTAATGTCATTATTTTTGTGTTTCTGCGTGGTATCTGTTCATCTTTTCCTGCCACTATTCTAGAATGCAATTCATACCTGTATCTCCTTGTGCGCTCTAGAGAGTGTCTGTGTAAACTGTATATTCAGTAATATTTTAATCCTCTTCTCTATAAAAAGTTGTATCAATTTCACTTTTTGCTGTGAAGTCCTTGAACACAAAGCTCATTAATGACCAGCTACCTTAAAAGGAGCAACACATTACATGGAGATTTATTTCCATTTGAGTTTTTCATCTGTTGTTTTCTAGCTATGTAATGTTGTATTGATGGAAGTTTAGGTTTATTGGAACATTTTACAAATGTAAACTTCTAACAGTACAAGTAAGATGTGGAGTTCAAATATTAAGCAGAATGAATACATGCAAAATTTAATTACGAAGATTTTTAGAGTGATTTCTTTAGAATTATATTTTCCTTGTACCATGGATTATAACTTGCATGTTGGCTGGCCACCCTAACTTTCTGCTGTATAGTTCTCTGCCCATTTTATATTAGGTAAGTTTAAACATCTTTTCAAAATTCTCAGTGCTTTTCCCATCATTTTAGTTTTTCTGTTTTTTCCTAGGCTCCTATAGGGCATTGAAATAAATAGTAACTTGATAGATGAAAGCTTCGTATTGTGTGAAATTTTTTTTAATGGAGATTCAGTACTCTAATAATTTTATAAGAATACGAAGGATAGAGACCTGTGATCCTTTAAACAATAATGTTATTTTAATGGTAGGATTTTTCTTCTCAATGCAGCTGAGTTAAGAAATATGGAAACAGTAGCAATAATTTTGTTGATATCTCACACTGAATATGTGTTAGTGAATAGGCTTATGTTGACATTAATAGCATTCCCATATTTACTGTCATAAATACATTCTTGAACTGTAGTGTATTACATTATATTCTAGGCATGTTTGTTGTATAAACAATGTTCTTTACATAGTGATCTGCATTCTTTGCTTTAGTACAAATTCAAACTTAGATTTTTGAAATTGTTTAATATCCACAGTGGGGCCACAGTTACAGAAACCTCATCATCCATCGAATTCCCTAAACCTAGTTACAAAACGAGTGAGTCCTGGGCAGTTTCTCCTGAGAAATCACCATTATGAAGGCTTCTCACTGCCCTAGTAACCAGACCTCTCAATACTCCGACTGTTGCTCATCAGCTAAACTCAACATCAGCACTGAAAGTGCATCAGCTCTTTGGCCTTTTGGAGGCTGCCAGGGCGCGTAACGCAGACCTGTCACAACAGTTGCGGCATATTTTGCTGGGCATGGCACGCAAGAGTTTCTGCAAATACGTATTTGTATAGGGACTGAACTTTGGGTATGTCTTTGAATTAAAGCTTTTGCTCTCACTTGGCCATTTAAAGCCTTTTATGTCTGTTTCTGAATTAGGCACCTAACCTGGTTACATTATTCAAATGTGCTGAATGTTATTAAGAGCCTTTTGCTCAATTCCCTTACTTACTATGAAACTTTATGCAGGGTCATAATTATTAGACTTCTACAAGCACAGTAGGAAGTGATCTGTGAGGCCTCTTAATAGCATGTTGACTATTTCTCATCTCCATCAAATCCCACGATACTGTATATTTATCTAAAGAAATCTCCTGGATCCAATAAGTTTAAAAATTGCACCAATAATATATTTACGTTAGGAACCTCTCTATTCAGCTTTCTGGCTGAGTCTCCACGTATGCCTCCTCATCTCGTGTAACTTCAGTTAGTGCTTAGTTCTGCCCTCCGTGGGGACCAGTTTGGCTTACCTTTTTTTCCCATCTAGAGCTCCTACAGCTGATCACGTGTGGTTTCTGTTTCTAACAGAATGTATTCTATCGTGTGAATATGATGCGTGCACAATTAGCTGAATTTGTGTCTTTTGATGATGTTATTAAAGTCCTTACTAAACAGAGAACAAAAGAAAATATATTTTATATCCGTGCCTGTACTCACATGGATTTCTGATTTTTTTTTTAATTTTTAAACTTCAGGATTTGAACTGAAATAAGAGAATGATGTCACGTACAGGAACAGCTATTGCAGGAGTAATATATACTTGGATACAAAGCTAACTAAATGTCTACATCTTGAAGAATTTTTTCTCTTTATGAATTCTTGTTTTGGAAGAATATAACTTTTATATAGAAATATCTTTAAGAGTTCCAGTTCCAGATTTGTGTCTTGAGTTTTCACAGACATTTTTCCTTTTTAATAACTTTGTTTCCTTTTTGCATGTTGGGAAACATAACATGAATTTAGAGTATACATTTCAAGACAGAAAAAATGCAAGAAACTTCTTTCTTCTCTGTGTTATTATCACTTTTATTTTTGAAGAACAGGAATGAACTTTCTAGGATTTACACGTAGGTTGAGTCTTCTCTGCTGAGTGGGTGTTATTAGTATTTTTAACATCCTCAACAGTTATTAGAGAAGATGTTTTAATGCCATAGAACAGTGATTGCTTGTTAGACTCCTACAGTTACTGTGAAACAAGCTGTAAAACGGCCTGAATTACTTAGAAAAATTACCAGTGCATAGGTAGGCATTAAAATTTCTTTGCCTGCAGTCTTTCTGTTTTTGATAGAATTAAGTCTGATTTTTAGATGTCAAAATTATGCAAATTAAGCGTGTGATAGTAATGTAGTACACAGCAACATCTTGTTGGGAACATTCTCTAGCATTTCAGTTTCTAAAAATTAATTTTTGCTGAGTACTCCTTTATGAAGTGTATGTCTTCTGTCTCGCCATGCTACTTGTCACTGTGTGAGGAGATGCTGCTGCAAGTTTGCCATCTTCTGCTGTAACTTTACCGTCTTCAAGGCAATACCATTTGGCCATTGTGTTAACTTCTAAAGTTCTTCCTGTTCTCCCTCAACACCCATGTCAGGGTCAAATACATTTGGCTCGATAATAAATGTGATTGTACTGCTTAAAGGCAGAAGCAACTGTGCTTCAATGGCTATATAGGAAGCCTGGGATACATACGCAAGTGAAGCATATAAAGTAGTTGGTGTGAATAATCCCCAAGTAACTGGAAATACTCAGTTTCCAAAGGTCAAACCTTTAATATCTTACCACCTTCAATTAAAGTAGTTCGGGTACATGCTGGTGGGTTGAAACAGCTGGTAACACAGCATGCTGTCGTTTTCAAAGACAAAATATAGCAGTTCGTGCTTCTTTGAGTATTAAGTGAGCCCACCAGTCCTTCGTGGGTATTTTCTTTTGCAGTGCACACTAGAAGAAACATAGTCTGTGTGTCTGAAGAGACAAGCGAGATGTATGTCTCAGATTTTCAGGATTCTGCAGGAAATCAATTGCTGCTGATTTTTATCTGTCAGCTTGCCCTTGGCTCTCTCAAGGAGGTCCCAAATGATCCATCGGGATAATCCATTAGGAGAGTGTTGGTGGTTGTCATTGTGAACCTGTGGTGCACTGGTGACACAAATAGCCCACAGCTTGTAGATAATCTCAGTGAGGTAGATAAGGACAACCTCCAGTTTGTGAGATGTAAAGCTTCCAGAAGCACATACAGCCTGGAAAAAAGCTGCCAATTAGCTGGGATTACTTTGACTAATAGTAGGTAGTGGGGTAATTGGATGATTCATATGGATTTAGTGAAAATGGAACAAATCACTGAAGTACAATGGCAGGTTTGTATGAAAATCTTAACACTGAAAATGAATAAAGGAGGAAGGTTGGTAAAAATATTAAAAAACCCCGAATCAACCATTTGTTTTGCAGCTTAATGAGTTGTAAGTTACGCTGCGACCTCAAACCTTGCTTGAACTTGGTCAGAGAGTGCATATCCGTTGTAATTCCTAACGTATGCATAAATGTAAGCATGTGCGGAATCCCGTTAAAAGCAGATGCTATTGCGTTGATTAAAGATCAAAGGAGGCTGCTTCAGCAGTCCAGCGAGAGCCCCATAGGGCTGGGCAAGTTGGTAGCCGTCAGGCACAAGGCTGAGGTGCAGCCAGCCCCTGGCAAGGGCAGACGAGGGGGGACCCCGCAAGGGTTCCCACAGCTGCGGGACGCACGGTGACACAGCTGCACTCCCTCAGGGGTGGCCATGTCCATGGACGTGCTTCTGGGCAGCCAAACCCATGTGAGGGGGGAAAGAGGTAGCAGAGCCTGCGGGGCAGCTCGAGGCCCTGATGCTTGGTTTTGAGTTTTAACAAAAATAGTGGTTTTAATTAGTAGCCACGTAATTCTGACATATCTGTTCCCTACTGAGTTGAATATGTATTTGTGACCAAAGTAGTCTTAAGAAAATCATCCAGGCTTGCTTTATAGAGAGGAAGGACTCACCCAAAGGGCACTTTGTCCCATCCTGGAACAGGTACCTAAGGCAGGTGGTTCTAAACCCCCTCCAATGCACTGTCTTTCCGAGTTCAATTAATCAAGAAGCAAGCCACGCTTAGCCGTAAAAAGAGCTAGCTTTCAGTCACAAGAAGCTCTTCAGTCCAGGCAAACCCATGATAGACTATGGCATTTGTGTTCTCTCCAGCTGTTTCAGTTACTTGTCTTTGACCATTAGCAACAAAATAATCTCTTAAGTATGCATTGCGTGGACATTGTACAATTAGTTTTAAAAAAATAATCCAGGAAATTATTCTTCTGCATTCATTTATATTTTAAATACATATTTAAAAGAATTAAAAAAGATATTTCTTAATCTTCAATATACATTCTGTCTCTATATATACGATGGATACCTAGAAAATTAAATGAAAATAGACACATCTAATCTTGCATCTACATCTCGTGCAGCCAAAAAAGTACTTTTATTTCCTATTTGATGCACCTTGGCCAACCAAGCTTGACAGTTTTCAGGCACTTGTTACACAGCAGATTTTAACTCCCAAATGATGTTATTTAATTAGATGTTTGTCCTCATTCATGGCTTGAGATGTGTATCGGAAGTCTAGCTGAGTAGAGATACAGTGTTTTGTAAAATTGTTGGAAGCTGTTGAAGAAAAACATTTCTGTTTTGTTTTCAAAAGGGAGTTACTTTTCAAGTTCTGATATCTATACATGTGTTGATGGAAGAATCACCCCTCTATTGTTTGTCAGAATTTAGGAAATACAGTAAAGCCTATAAGCCTTCTAGGCAGAGCCTCAACAGATCTGTGTTTGTCTCATGAGGAATAAATTTATTTTCATGAAGTACTTTGACAGGTATATGGATTGAATGCAAATGGATGTACATATAAGCTTTTCTCTCCTCTGCTGGGTAATTAAAGTGTAAGACAGAATATTGGATTTAAAAAAAATTCTTTATTAAAATAGAAAAGTGACAGAACATTGACAAGTGTTTGCTTTTGGACTTTTATTTCATTAAGAGATGAAACTATGGAAACCAAAACTTTAAGAATACTTGGTTTGCTTGCATATCTGAAGTAAATATCACCTGAATATAGTTAAAAGTAAAAAAAAAAAAATAAAAATGCAGCTGCTGGTATATGATTTTGATCATTGTTTTGGTTTTACAAATCTCTTAGAATGAAATTGAACTGGATAGTAATTATTTCTCTCCTCTTTTTTTCCTAGCAATGTTGCCTACAGCCTGGGCTCTTGAACAAAATGCAGTTTATTATTGATTTTATTTTGTTATTCTATTTGAAAATCTAGAGATAGAACATGTCAACAACATGTTCCTGTTACATCCAAACTACTTTTTTTTAAGACACTCTCAAACTGAATCAAGAGAAGACTTGTGTATTCATGGAATAGATCCAGATCAGTTTTTCTGGTGCTGTAGTAAATTGGTGAGGAAATGTTTTCATCGATCGAATACTCTGAAACGCTGTGCGTGTTTGTCCGTCTTATTGCTCTAACTCAATACAGAAATTACATAATTATCATGCAAAATCGCATTTAGTAAGCAACTTCTGTAGTTTTGAATTGCTTTACTTGCCTCTCAAATGCGATTTCTATACACCTGTTTACCAATATTATAAAGACTTGATAAAAATAATAACAGCAGAAGTTGGTCTCTGTTAAGTAAAAAATATATTTTTCTCTATAAAAATAACAAACCAGGAAACTGCATTACCTGATGGACTCCATATGTACTTTCAGATTTTTTATTTAAGTTGTTAGGTGTCAGAAGTTTAAATCAAGCATTTTGAAGTTGAATGATCTCTCTCCTGAGTAACTTTTTCCTGGATAGGCCTTTTTTTTTTAATTTGAGATGTTCTTTGATTACAGTGAAGTGTTCACCTTCCTTTATGCAGAATATATGGAATGAATAAAATTGTATTAGGCAGAAAAGGCATTAATAGTAAGGACATATTTTAATGGATTTTTTAATATCAGCTGTATTATAAGCTGTCTGTTCACAAATCACAGTTCTGTCTCTTTTATTTCTAGAGCTGTTATATGTCAGCTAATAAAACTAGGATTATTTTTTGTCCTCAGAGTTAAATTTCAGGAGGATAGCAGATAGGGATTTGGCATTAATTAATAGGCATTAATTTTTGCTTATGGTCTTCCAAACCTGATAGTGCTGAGATTTTCAGAATGTATCTTTTGGACCAGACATTTTCTGGGGAGAGCCTTCTCATAGATAAAACAGCCAGTAAGAAAAAGTAGTTACTTAGTTTTGATTGCCAGCATGTTGGAATTCTGAGGTGTATCTGGTACCTGTATAGTTCTTAAAACATGCTGTTAGCATTAAGACAGAAGAGTGGTGGTTATAGAAAATGCAGATGAGGCAGTTTGGTTGCAAATGAGTGGATTTCAGAAATCTGAATGAATTCTGTCAAAATTCTGGGAGTGGGGAAGAAATACTCATTAGCAGAATCTTGGTGAAAAGTAAAGAAATAAAAAAAAATTGTGAACAAAGTTGAAGTGTGATATAATGAGGGTGATCTGAGAACAAGAAAATAGACATCCTGATATATCTATTGTTTAGGAAGATTTGCCTTGTTTTGCTGACCAGTTAGGAAGAAAGTTTGTTTTAAACCAAAGCCAGTTCTCATATTTAGATGACATTTTAATCAAAAATAGTGATAGGGGATCTAATGATGAATCTTAAAACAAAATATTTAAATGATTTTAACATCTACTAGTATCTCAATTCCACGAGTTTTTAAAATGTATGAAAGAAGTACAAATTTGGAGAGTATTATATTGAATGTAGAAAAATGATCATGCTGTGTCAAATTATAGGTTCATAAAGATGTTATTGGATGTAGTCTTTAAAAACCCAAACTGAGGACTAAAGTACTTATTTGGGTTAATTCGTTTGTGTTACTAGTTTGAAACAGGTACCAGTTGCATGTTAATCCATGGCAATCGCTGTCACATGCCTAAAACGCTAAGGCCTTCATCAAGTGAAATGAGACTACGTAAAATTTGCCCTCTTAGGGCGTGTATATAGCAACATGAAGGCCTGATTGCCGCACTGATGAATAGATGCCTTTCAGCTTTTCCTGAATCTGCTGAAAGTAGCGGTATTAAGAAAAACGCGCTGGCACATGCTTTGTTATCGGCCAGCATCCCCAACATATACCAGGTCCACGGCAGGCTTGCTGCTAATGTGTGCTTCTGCATCTTCACTGTTGATAGTCCCTCTAGCTGGGTTGTGCCTTCCCGTGCCGCAGTCCAGCGTTCTTTTTGCTGCGGAGATACACCAGCTATTCTTAAAAACAGCTAAGAGGCTTTTTCTGTAGTTTTGCTGAATGACTGGTTTATTAAATATGACAGGTGTATATGAAAATCTTAAAGGCTGCTCATTAACAGCTGTATAACTCAATCATTTGAGAAGTGGCATTATTCCAGGCTTATGAGGAAGAAGCAGGTGTAGACAGTTCAAGTGTTATATATCAAACAGAAAAACAAAGATAATTTAAAAAAAAAAATTAATTTAAATGGGTAAGTTGCTTTCTTTCTTTAAGCCTTAAAGTCTTGAAAGAAAAACAGACTTAAAAGTGCAGCATTCGGCATTCTGACATTTCTGTTCATGCGTGTTCTTCAGTGCATAAAACTGATTTTATTTTCTTGTTGAGCATATAAACTGAGGCATAGCCCCCAGTAGTAAGGCAATGAACGTTTAAAGCATTTATGCATAAAGCTGCCTTAAAGGATAATTAGATGATTATAATGGTACTTGCTTTGAGATAGCTAATTAAAAAAAATCTATTGCTCCCAAGCTTAATTATTTGAGTAATGATAACATATTAGCAACCTCCAAATTTCAGTTACAGCCAGCTACAATTAAAAAAAAGAAAAAAGTATGAAATTTGGGATTTCCTTATGAAGTCCAACAGGATGAAGCTTTACTAAATTTTGATTTTAATGAATTTCTTTCTTATGTACTTTTTTACTGTATAATCTTGGAAATTCCATAACCAGCTAATGAGTGCTTTATAAATGACCCTCTGCTCTCACGTCATACGTGAACGCCAGAATATTCTGATGTGTCGTATGGAAGTCGCACATGCAGCTGCTCACCATTATTTCAGAGGTGGCAGGCATCGATGCGTCAGCTTCCATTGCCCGCTTCTGTTGCAACTTGTGTGTAGTCGTCAACGCCGCTCCAATATACGTCTTTAACTAGCCACACAACCTCTGTGTTGCAAAAATAGCAGGAGGCATGCAGCTGTTGAAAATTGCTGTTTCTTTGTGTCACGTCCCCTTTAGTTATAAGAAAATGAACAAAAAAGAATTTTTTGTTTAGTTTTTTACAGCTAAAGCTTAAGCTGTTTGTAAACATTTCTTCAGGTTATTATAAGCACTTTACTGACATCATGTCACTCAGATATACAGGGAAGAGCAAGAGGAAAAATAAGTTTTCATGGTTTTTATACCAGGAGACTATACCTGACAGATTTGCCTTCTATAAATTAATTAGTAGAATTTCAGGTTGCCAATGTACTTCAGTCAGTTGGTTACTAGGGGACATGTCTGATGATGCCAGAATTTCACTACTTATTAAAGATTTCTCACAATTTTAAAAACAGACTATACAAATATATTGTTCTTTTCCCATTTCCTCTGTAACAAATAAAATCACAGAAGAACAAAACACACTTTTATGATATCAGAGCATGTCTTCTCTGTTTAGTCCAAAACTCCAGAAAAAAATCAGACAGCACTTCAGGAACAGTCTTTTAAAATTTCTGATGCTTGACTATTTAAACTGTGGTAAAAGAAAAAAAGAATAGAACAGAAATTCCTTTTTTTCTTCCCCTTGAAATCAGAATTGGTCTCCTGCTTCACTTTATAGAAAAATGTTGATGTCCCATCTTTCCATTTTGTGATCTAAGAAACTGATGGTAAAACTCTCACTGATGTCAGTAAGGGCCGTGATTTTAATATGTGGGAAATATATTAGAATGCTTTTTCCAGGAAAATTTGAAGAGCAAGAGAAGCACCAAAATTGATGTATAACAGTATATATTACCTAACTCAGTATGATCACTGATAACCACTTTGTAAAGCTTATATTCTCAAAAATGGTGTTAGCTGTATCAGCCTAGAAAAGTGATTAAATCTTTTTTCCTTTTCCTATGATTTTCAGAATCATATATTGTATATATTGGTGAAAAGAACTTCATACCTTTATTAAAACCTCAGTATCTGCATTTATATTTATAATGTTAGAAACATAACATTGAAACCTGCAAGTTGTGAAGGATAAAAAGTCATGTTTAAATAGAGAAGCTAAATTACTCCTCCCAAGAGCCAATAAAACTGAACAGCATTCATTATAAAAGTAATAAAAACTTACGAGTCCCATTTTATTAAAACTACTATCCAGTTTCCTGATGCAGCTGGATTACTTAAAGGATAAACCAGTGACATTTTATGTCTTGCAGTGGGGTTTATGTCCAAGGTGAGATCTCCTGAAATTAGATTGATGGTTTTAATGTGAATCCTAATGGATAGGTTTTTATGTCGTAAGATCACGACTCCCAGTTTAACATGAGCGCCTTCTTTTCATAACATCATTCTGCCTCTGTTTGTATTGGCACAGAATTATTTTTGTCTCTTGATTAATGAATGAGAAAGGACCAGCTTTTTGGAAGTAATATATTAGAACTTTGTTTACTAAGTCTCTGGGTCACGTACAATGCAGTTCATATTCAATATCCATGTTGCTTCATAATCCGTGCTAGATATTTTCTTGTTTATAATGTGTCAGTCTTTCAAACATTACCACTAAGGCTAGTTCAAGTTTAATGTAAGGGATTTTAATATTAATAAAAGTTGTAGTTTCCCAATATATTTTTACTGAAACCATTTTTATGTTGATATAACAGGTAAATGTCAGGTTAAATTAAAAAAGGTGGAACTGGTTGCAAATGTGAAAATATTTTGTATATATCAAATCCACACCAGTATTTTTTTGTCCTTGTTTAATGAAGTGCAGTATATCATCACAATAATTGCTAAGTACAGCAGTGGCGTCTCTAGTCATTAATATGGAAATCTCTTTGATCTACTTTTTTACCACATAACATGAAAAGCAGAAAAGGTCCATTTTTCCAATGAGTAGAGCCACATCACCAGTTGTGGTGCATCAGGACCTTATTTGTTGGTTTTGGTATTTATGACTGTAAAGCTTACAACAAGCATATTCTTTTAAAGACCCTTATTATCTATAAAGAACAATATAGGAACAAAAATCCAAAGAAAACTGTGTGTCACCAATGTGCAGCAATTACACAGAAACTGGAAGCTTGGACTATTAATTAGCCTGTATTGAACTGCTTTGCTGTTCATTATGAAATTTAGCAAATAACATGTTCTACATGCTGGTTTTGAGTAAAATTGCTTTTCTTTCAATTAAACATGATGTAAACAAGCGAACATAAAACACAGAACTATCATTTAAAACCAATTAAATAATGGATTAAATAATCTAAAGGTTCATTTTCATGTGACCAAAGGTGAAGAAAATTTGATCAGAAATTCGGTAAATTGTTGAGTCTATTATCATTAATTAATACCCACTTTCTGTCATTAGAAGATCTTAGAAACTTTCTGCCGTGTCTTTTAAAAATTATAGAAACTTGATGTCATGAAATTAGTGTTCAGGATCAGCTGTTTATCTGTCAGCCCAGTTTGTACAAGATGAGCAATAGCAACCGTCAGATGAAATACAGACAGAGTTTCAAAATGCATCAGATATTCCATAGGTAATAATGGGTTTTCAGTTCCTCCTGTCTGTATCGCTTAAAATCACAGTAAATAAGCTCAAACAGGCAGTTGTAATGAAAGTACCTTTGACGTGTACGTCATAGTAAGTGTAAGGAGTCAAACTCTGAATTTTTTACCGGGGTAAGTTTAAAAATATTCTCACATATGACAAATACTAAATACTGATTTGTTTTAACAAGTACTGGCTAGGAAAATAGCCTCTTTCAGATAAAAGAAAATTTATGTTTAGATCATTTCAGTACACAAATACTCATGGTTCATTAAAGAGAAAAGGAAGTTATCTAAAATTTATCAGCTGTACCCATTGAAGCTCAAAAAATTTGTGACTAAAGTGTTCTCTTAGATTTAATTTCCTAATGTGGATCATTAGCTGCTTCAACGTGAAATCAGTGATTATTTTTAGTGTTACTACGTGAAATTCTGTACTGTTTTCATTAGTTGATATTCCAAATTTGAGTCACTTCTTACTGGAACACACAGCTTTGTGACTACGGCTAACTTCTTGTAGTAAATTGAGTATGACATTGTGAATATGTTAAAATAGTTTATTAGAAGTTAAAAGCAAAATAAGTATCACTTTTAGTTTATCTGTTACTATTTTTATATGACTTCATATATGTAGATTATTACTGTCATATAAAACTCACAGAAACTCAAGAAAATGAGAAAGATAACCTTATCACATTGTTTTAAAGTTCTGTATGTGAGAACTTTATGTTCTCATGTATGTGAGAAAAAACTTGGAAGTCATTTAAAGAGTGTTATCTGTGAAGTGAGAAATTTGTGACAGTGTTTTCAAGAGATGAATGATTATGGAGGTGATTC
Organism: Sagittarius serpentarius; assembly: GCA_034782735.1. NCBI lineage: Eukaryota > Metazoa > Chordata > Aves > Accipitriformes > Sagittariidae > Sagittarius > Sagittarius serpentarius. Next base: position 30,445,569 of record JAVKLA010000005.1, read on the forward strand.
AGTATAGAAGTAGCCCTTACTGGAAATTAAGCATCTTTAAGGTGAGTCAGATTGTACTCTCAAAATTCTGGCCTTCTTGGCTTCTGGATGTATGCTGCTAAAGGCAGAAAACCAGCATAATTTAGTGATGCACACATTTATGTGTTAAAAAGAACGGTGAGGTGACTTGCGGCTTAGTACTTGATTTGTTCTCTTGAGGCTCTAAAGGTTAAACCAGATTGGCATGAAGTGAAATAGGAGGCTGAAAACAATGGATAAAATTAAAAATCGTATCGAGCAGTTTGGGCTACAGGATCTGGAATCAATTGTTGGCTGAGGAACTACAATAAAAATAATGACAGGGCTACGTATAGTATCTGCAGCTGTGAAAAATAATATAAGGAGGAGTAATTTAGGTATTCGTGGAGTTTAAAAAGCTAGTACATATTGCATGATGTCAGGAATTCTGTCCACATCTAAGGGAGAAGACCTATGATAATGATAGCAAAGTATGATCCTCAATGTCTTGAGAGACAGGATGCGTATCCTTCCCTCCAAGCAGCTCTTTGTAGTAATTGATTGTCCATTTCTTAGCCTGGTTTTCTGAATGCTCTAGAAGAATCACCATGACATGCATAGCTTTTTGTGGGGGAAGGTAGAGGGTCTGTGCTCTCACTCAGCTGCAAACCTTTCATGCCTTTGACAAGCAATGCCTGTCAAGGAGTTTGTATCTGAATTCTACCTTTTACAGTGTACAACATTTCTTGCCTCTGCTTCAACCTTGTGCTTTTCGGGTTCTCTGTAGTACTGAAAGCTGGCAATAAATACGTTCCAGCATGGTCTGGCAATAGGTAGGAGCCACACAGAATTTTCAGGAGCAGACAGGGGAGCCAGTTAGGCAACAAGATGGAGTTATCTCTCGTCTTGGCAGTCCAAGACTCTTCCTCTGCCCAAACACTTTGTTTACCCGTGATAAGCAGTGGTTCAGGAGACAACTGGCATATTTGCAAACATCTGCAGTAGGGAAGCTTGACAAGCGCAGCATATGTGTAAAGCACAAATTTTTATACGGATTTGTACAAATGTAAATTTTTGTACTGTGCTCTTTAATGAAAAGAGCTAACACCTCTATGCACTGAAAGAACTGTTTAATCATCAAAAAACTACTGGCATAGAGCATCTGGAGGCTCTTGGAACTTCCCATGTAGCCTTCATGGCATACAGATCTGAGGTTATTTTCTAAATAACCTTCTAGGAGAAGGTTTAAAAAAATGAAATATGTATTTTATATGGAAAGATAGCATTTTCAGATTAGAATCAATTTGCTGATCCTATCTCGCTCTGGGCTAATTTTATTTCTTTATTAGAAAAATTCAAAATGGTTAAGTTTTTATATTTATAATGGAAATATTTTTGGAATTCCTTTTCTGTGAGAATTTTTATTCTTTCCTGTTTGAATGAAAACAAATTATGAAATGTTAGAAATGTCTTTTCAATAGAAATTCTTTTTTTTTTTTTTTCCAAAAAAATTCTAATAGCAATTTGGAAGTTGATCCTGAGAGGTATTTTAGCTTTTACCATCATCTGTGCTGTGGATCTGTAGTTACATTTTATGCTGGGGAAGCTATTTATACAGGCAGCTGTTGAAAAACAAAATGTGAGGAAGGGTTGTTATTTTAGCTGGTATTTTAGGTTTTTTTGTTGTTATTCTAAAAATTGTCACAAAGTAGCGCTAAAGCCTTGCAATAGACAGGAAATCCTAACATGAAGAATTTAGCTTTTCTCTTCCATCCACTTAGATTTGCAGGCTTTTTGTTCAAATAGTAGAGAAATATATCTCTGGAACCTTCTTACTGTACAGACTGCTTGCCTTCTCCATTGTGCGGCTACTACTACATTTTATTTTGCTTTCCTTCCCTTCTCCTTTCAACCCCCGACGTCTCTACTTTTTCCAACGCAGACTGAGTGGAAGACCTCTGTCTTTGTTGCACTCCAGTGTCACATAGAGCTAGAAGCCAGGTTTCCTGCAAAGTTACGATATATCCCCTCTAGACATCTCAGCCTCCTCCCCATTTCCCCACATTATCCTTCCCACTGCGGTATGCTCAGTTCTTTCCTCTGCTGTCTCCCACAGCAGTAACTCCATGTCTTCCCCAGGTTGCCACTGCTTTGTCACCCCATAGTACTTTTAGTTTCCATCTAACACATTGTATAATACCCATCAGTGTGTTGTGGAATCCTGCCTAGGCTTGTGGAAGGGAAAGAACTATGTCGTGGCTCCTCTGGCCACAGCACAAGCCATGTGGAACAGAGAATGATTATGGTCAATTTATAGTCTTTTCCCATGAGGGTCATTAATTTAAGTGTCTCCTTTCCCCCACTGCTCATTTTCCTTACAGGTGCAAAAACTTAACACTGTGAAGCTTAATACATTGACTTCATGCTCCTGTGCTAAAATAAGTGAAAATTGTTTAACAAATTAAAAGAAAATTTTCAAAGAGGTGGATCTGTGGAGATAGGCAACGCAATCATGTCAGAATCAATTCCTCTTTTACTTAATGAAGAAAATCCAGGATATAATTATATCACTTTTGGCTCAGGATTCTCCTGACTGAAAATTACTCAAAGCTAGAAAAAATTTCTACGGTAGTTCGAATACACAGCTACTATGTTGCTACACTTTTCCCTAAACATCTATTTTTGGCCATTGTCAGACAGGATACTGGTTTAGGTGGACTATCCTTACTTTCTTAAATAAAATTACCAGAAGATTGATAAATCAGAGTTGTTTGTCTGGGGTTTTTTTTGTGTTACTAATTGGAGAGGAGGCTGGTGGACAGATAGGAAAAATGATGTAATTGTGTGGTACCTTACTCTTTTAGAGCTGGGCTCCAGATCAGCAGAATTAACGAATTAGGGAAATACAACGAAAGGAGGGATGGAAACAGAACAGGATGAGTAGATTGTACATAAACTAGTACCAAAACCTACAAATAAATGCATGACTGGACTCTGAGACTGACCCCAAAACCAGGAGGTCTGGCCATCTGACTTGAGTGCCTTCAAAACCTTTTTGTTATTTCAGTCTGTTAGAAGCATTTCAATAACAGTATGTGTCTGAGCAGCTGATTTTGACTTTGGAGCACTTTGTGAACAAGAAGCACAGTTCACAAAACTCCAGTGTGATAGGTAAATTACTCCCTTTTTTAGCACTTTCTGTCATTAATGCAAATTACGGAAAAAACCTATTAGATTATTTGTCCTTCTAACTTGTGGGGTAGTTTTTTCTGTTATGGGAGTATTTTTTTATATCTTTTTGGATCATTGTAGTTCTCAGTCTTTTCACATACTGGCAAAAAACATTTATTCTATCTGCCTGTTCAGTCTATTTTATTTTTTTAACATTACTCTCTCTCTGTTGGGATTCACATGTACGCGTATTCTTAGATTTCCTTTGTGCCTAAAAATAGTAATACTGCCTGTTCTTAACCTATTTTCCCACATTATGCCCTTGTCGATACAGATTCACTTTGAAGATTCCTTGAGTATCTAAACTCTTCCCCTAGACCTAGAAAGTTGACCTGCACTCATACTTTGTTCGCATTATTCAATGAACACCAGATATAGCTCACTCTTTATAAGTTTGTCATTTTTAGAGGCTGTGTGTTTGCTATGTATTTTTGAGTGGTATGTGTAGACTATTGTTGCCCCTCTGTTTAGCTCTCAGGCGGCATTCATGTTAGTTTTTCTCCATCTGAGTGATATCTTGCCTAGAAAAAATAATCATAATCTTAATCATAATTGCAACTTTTTAATAATATCTCATTTGGATATAATAGAAATTTGGATGACTATACATTTTCTTTTCTTGTCATTCAGCATTGATCCATTAAACCAGGTATGGACATAATCCCTACTGGGCAAATTCTGCACAGAGAAAATCTAATATAAACTGAAATTCATTCTTCATGGTAAGTGTATCTGGCATAAGTGTTAGGTATCAAATAAATAAAAAGAATCTTTTCTCATTTACCTCAAGAAGAGTTGTCTGTAAATTTTATAGATCTATAAAATTATCTTTATGAATTTTCTTAATCTCTCTATAAAGCACATCTCCATAAATTGTGGAAATCTATAAATTATAAATCTACAAAATGTATAAAAGTATATTATTGAAATGTTAATGAAATTAAATTTGACAGTGGAAATCTAGCAAGCTCTCATGGTTCCCTGGGAAGGCCAGAGCTTTGAAGAGAATCTGCCTTGACCTTTTATGTATAGGGAGCTCCTGAAAAAAGACCAAAAGGCTTTTAAACTTATAAAAACAGCTTATACTGGTTAATTATTTTTAAATAGAGAAAAAAAACCCACCATATGGCTAGCTTAGGCAAAACAGAATAAACAGGGTTTCAGCTTTACCCTTTCCATGTACAGTGAGTCCTTGCAAGTAGGTCTTTCGTTCATCCCATGCTTAGTTTCAACTACTATATGGCTTTCTGGGACAAAGAAAATTCTGAATCATCCCCTCTGATCCTTACTAATTTTCTTTCTCCTCTGATGCCTGGTTACATGTGCCCTGCTCCCCTTGGCACTCCCTGCTCTGCCATCCCTCGCTGCCTTTGAGACCTTCTGTCCCTTGGTGCTCAGTTGGTCACTATGAAGGCACAATCTCCTCCTGGCTCCAGAGAGTTTTATCTGACCCACTCTAATTGAAGAGACAAAATAGGCAATTAAGAACACACAATAAAGTAGGTCATGCCTATCACAGAAGCCATAATTTAAGTGAAGAGTAATTTCTGATCTATAGACTTTGTGTCATATACCTGTGAATGGAGGGAGATTAAACGTATATTGCTATTGATGGTCCTTTTAAGACTGAAGTCCTGAGAAACTCATCCCAGTATGGTTTCTGGGAACACAAGAAATAGTTACGTGGTCCGCATTCGTAGGTGTTAAATGGATGTGCAATTTAGCATAAAGTTGCTGATTCCAGTGTCATTCTTTATTTTGACAAATTAGCAATAAATGAGTTCAAATAAATTCAGTGGGTAATTACAGGGAAAATAATTATCAGCACAGACCTCACTGAAAGCTGATATTTAGAAATGTCCACTAAATAAAACCTAATGATTCATGTGTATAACTTGACATGTTGAGGCTAATCTACCATAGCGGTTTATATCTGCAAAATTTGGGTTGAGAAAAACAGCCTTTGATGTTTGAGTATAATTCTTTGAAACAATGTTAGAACAGATGAAGAGCACCAGCGCTTTTGGTGTCACAATATGTGGAACATTATTTACTGAATCTGTTACAAGGGAAAAAAAATCTACTACTAGCAGAACGCCCCATTTATCTGTGCCATATCACTAACAGTCAATGAAAACCCAACATAACTAAAAAAGAAAGCATCACAAATGTTACGTTTTATGGGGTTCATGTTTATTTTTGTCAGCCTCGATTACTTTTATTTTTTCCCTGCAGTTAGTGGGTTTTAAGAAATAAGGAATTTTCTTGACAGAGTGAAGACATAAACAGTATTTAAAAACAAAACAAACTCCCATCAATCTGCCCAAACTATAACATATGGAAGAAGAATAATGTGTTTCTTCCCGTGGTGAATCTTGCGTCCAACATATAAGCTTTCAGGGACCGTCTGAGCCACAGGTTGCATTTGTATTGTTTTGTTTAATACCTCTGATCTAATTTAATATCCACCCTCCATTAATTCTGGTGACCCTTTTTGTCCCTCTTCAGACTTTTGGTCTGCAAAACATGCGGTCGCAATGAGCTTCCCGTGGTAATAACAGTTGTACCACTGATGTTGACAGTAATACAAAGTTGCTTTGAAATGGGAGTTTGTGGCAGACGTGTCTAAATTTAAATATGTTGAGACATTTTCCCTTGACTTTGCTGGGCTCTGGATCAGGCCGTTTTGAACTTTGCTTATCTATTGGTTTAGTCAAATGTGTATGCAGCAGAGTAGAAAAGCAGTAAGAAAAACTCAGAAAATAGCTATGCTCTTTTTACCGAGTGTAAGTGCAATTTTGCTTGTCCTTAATGTTGAGCTAATTTCCTGTCTGGCAGGCACTAGCAGTACTTCACTTTTTCATTAAAAATAGAGAGAGAAGGAGAGAGAGGGGGAGGAAAAAAGTGAGGGAGATGTAGCAGATGATGTAGATTACAATAGTAATTGACACAGTGGTTTAACATGCCACGGGGATAGTGTATAAAGCCTTCTGCCTTTGAAAACTGCAGTTCAGCTACTGCTGTTTGGGAACAGGAACAGTGATGGAATTTACTTTTTTCTGTTATTTGATGGAATCCAGGTGAGAGGAAATGATATTTCAGTTATATGAACCACTCGCTGAAACTACCAAATATCAGTATGTGACTCCTTGCTGGTGATATTCCGGTCTAAAACTGGAAGCAAAAGAAATTTTAGTCTTAGATGAAAGTGGCTGCTGTCATGGTGCCTCCGGTTCTAGCAAGTCAGATTTATAGATCATTTGTCTCAAATAAATTACCATTCTTGAGTTTGTCCATCATCATGTTTTGGTTCTATGAAGAGCTATTTATGAGGTGCATTTCTTATTTTCAGTTATGTGTTTGCATAACGAGTATTTCTGAAGTCATATGTTATTTAAGTTTAAAGATGAGAATCTCGGGTACAGCCACAGTGATTTTTCACTTTTATGAAAGTGAAATGCACTCAGGAAGCCCATTTCACTGTGTAAATAAGTGTGGTAGCAGCCAAGCCCCTTTAACTGCTGGCTGCCATCTTTCTTCACCTTACTCACTTAGTACTCTCTTTCAAATGCTTCGCTTCACATCAGGTGCCGACTGAGTTCTTGCAGCACACTAAGGTGTCAGGAAGCTAACCTGGCCACCAAAATAAAAGTGTCTTTGACAACTTAGCATGCTGAAATTACTCGGTGATGGGCCTGATGGGCATCAAAGCCAGAAAAAGGGTACGGAAGGGCCAGAACTAACCTCTAGCAAAGCTGGCTTTGAGGGATATCTCTGATACGTATTTGGTATGTTCAGCTTAGAACTGCAGCCCAAATTACATGCTTGGGCTCATCCAGCAGGTAGTACTATTCAAAAAGGTATTTTTACCTGGCAATGGATAGCACGTACCAAAAAGGACTTCACTGATACAGGATGTCCTGCCTGAATCAGTTATTGGTAATGAGAACTGTGGGAAACCCAAGGGTTAATTCGCACCATCAGAAGCAGAAATGCAGCTGAGAAAGTATGACCTAAATAAAGCTTTTACCACAAGTCAGTGTTCATTTTGTGGAAGAGGTGAGTCTTGTTTAAAAAAAAAGTGCAGCTCACTTCTGAGTATCTGTTCAAATTATGTAGAAACTTGCTGGTAACTGGAACAGAGAAATCACTTTGAACCCAGACCAGAGTGCAAGATAGCTGTCAGGCATGTTATTGTTTCATGTTTCTGTCACTAAATATAGCAGGTAATATCCTAAGCTGTGCGGTTTTGGCAGAATGCACGAATATTCTTTCACTTTAAAGTTTGTCAAGTATTAGGGACTGACAGACCTCACACATGTCTTTGCCCAGGCAGTGGGCAGTTCAGAAATGGAAGAGAGATGAGGGACTTTGTACCAAAAGCTTGAGGTCCTTCACAGGTCGGTGGAGCCATCTTTGGCTCAAATCTCACTCCTGGTTTGGAAACTTGCTCCTGTGAGATACTAGTTAGTGACAATTGCCTCATGTTGGCAACTGTTAGCCAGAACTTTCCACATGGCATCCATGTGGAAAATTTGCATTTCCCCCCCTTTCATTTGAATAAATGTTATAAAAGATAAACCACAACTTGGAAATAAACTGTATAAAATTTATATGAGTTTTCTTCATGCCAGCTTACTGTCATTATAAAGTTTGGTCAGATACCCATTCTGTTCCCAAGTACCTAAGTATCTTGAATCCAGCCAGTTTTAGCTAATTAGTAATTCCTGTAAGTATGTTTTCTTCCATCAGGAAAACCATATGTTTAGGGACAGTTTTGTAGACTTCAAAACCATGCATGTTCTCCAAGTGCTTCTGGACTCTGTGCTTGATTATTGAAGCGTTTCTGTATTTGCGGTTAACTTTTCTGTTGTCAACCCCTTTTTGGCTAATGGTTGTGTATCAGTAAATGAGGATGGTATTTGCATGATGCTTCCTATTTTGCTTCCAGTCACTAAATTCAAGAAGTACAGATTTGAAAAGGTGAGTTATAGGTGATTGCTTTTATGTATTAATGGTGCCTATGGAGGGTCTCATTAACACTCACAGCATGGAAAATTCCTGCAGCTATCCTGCAGAGCACTGGAAAACATGACTGCTGAGCCGGCTTTATTGTTTATGCTTCATTTTTCTAATCTGTTCTCTAAAAGGGTATTTTTGCAGCCTCCATATGACAAATAAGATACCATATGGGAAAAAAGAATTGGACAAAGGCAGCAGGAATACTTCTTTTCATTTATTTATCACAGATTTTTTTAATTTTGGGAGTGGGAGTTTCATTTAATTGTATTCTTGTGAATGTTTAATTTCCAAGCTGGCGTTTGGTACATTATTAGAGCAGCAATCAGTGATAAAACATCTTGTTGCAATATTTACACTTGGAAAACTGAATTATATATGTACAATGAATATATATATTTTATAGCAGAGTTATTTTTTCAGCTATAGCATGAATTATATATGTTCTTATGAAGGTATTCATCCAAATCTAATGCTACTACTTCTTGTTGATATTTGAGGGTAATTTTGTAAATTTAAAGTATCTTAATTTAATTAAAATTGATTCCTTTTTCAAACAAGAAGGAAAAATATTTTTACAGTCAAAATAAGAAGTTCCTTCCTTCTCCTACCAGTAAGAAGCAGGAGATACCCTGCAATTCAGTGGTTCAATATGTATATAGTAAAGGGCAAGGAGAGCATATTCTTCATTATATACCGTAATGCTTTGGATTGCTGCCTACTCTATAGCGTCTGGCCCTTTCCGTCTTCAAGTTGCATTCCTTGATGTTTAGTTGGAAGAGCAAAGTGGCTAGAAGCGATACAGTTGTTGCTCTATAAAACAGCCAACGGCAGGACAGCGATATTTGGATACACGTTACCCTGAAGGCATCAGTCTTCTGTGGTTGACACCCAACATACCTGTTCATGAACTTAGGAAGCTGGAGCTGGCAGCTGAGCCTGGAGCTGTCATGCCACGACACCAGCCAAAACTTTTTACAGAGGTTGCTTGAAAACCTCTGCAGCATTACATACACTGATTTCAGACATAATCTTATCTTTTAAGAAGATTTACTACTAGAATATATTTGGATTTTTGGGTAGGATTTGAGAGAGAGAGAGGAGAAGGGAGCAGACTGCTATGTGCTTGGAGATGGTCGTATTTCTTCTCAAGAAAGCTGGAAAGTCTTGCATTGACTCCCTTTAGCTTAAAGGTAGGGTCTTAAACAAGATGGATGAGTTTGATTCCCTGCATTTTTGGGGCTCGTGCATGCTTTTTTTTGTTTTCATGCTGGTATTTTCTGTTTTAAATTCTAATGACATCTGCATGAATAGTTCAGGAATACTTGTGTCACTCTCAAATGTGGCCTCTTTTCCTGCCTGTGAAATACACCAGTTGTTTAGTTGATTATTTTCCCTATGTGTATTTAATAAAATCAAATTAATTGTGGATATTTCCTTGTGAAGGTTAAGTATTCAGTGTTCAATATTTGTGCTGAGCAACTAAATCATGATTTTGCAGATATATTGTTACTGGATAAAGTTACAGGTCCTTTATTGGTAGAATGTGTGTGTATTTCCGTAAATATGTGTATATATTTACACATAATAGTCACATATGATTTTTGCTCTGATTTGGCTTAAAAAAAAAAAAGAAAAATAATTCCTCAGTTTTAATATAAGTGAGAGTTTGGAAGCTAGAGGTTAACATCTGTCATTGATACCATGAAGAAGTATGTGAGGAGCCTTTTGATTCCAGGTATTCCCTTTGCAAAAACTCGTAGTGTTCCATCTTGTATGTCTTGAATATTTTAATGGAGAGAGCATATCAGAGAAAGATCTGCCAGAATTTTGAGATTTTGTAGCTTGTGACTGTAATACAATGAATATGGGTCCATGGACTTGACATCCTCTGGGAAATTAGAACATCTGTCTGCATCTGTTCAAGAAAAGTACAAAACCAAAGGTTTTCTGTGCCCCAATTACACAAAGACTCAGGCAGGTTTCCTAAGTCCTCCGCTCCTCTTTGTTCTCACTAATTTACAGCTAGCGGCAGTCTGGGTGGATCATTATGCTTGTCATAAGGCCTTTTTTTGGCATACAGCAATTAAAAGATCAGGTTCCAAGGTCTCTAAAGCAGAAGAGCCTGAGAAAGATGTGACACTCACAAATGATCCCTGTCATTTATCAGGACTTTCCAGGAACACTTTAAATATTCATTGCTTTAGGAAACAGCCATTTTGGTGCTTCTCATTTAGAGACGACTTTTTTAAAATCAAAATTTTTGTAGGTAGACAAAAAGTGGAAAGAAATTCTGAGGAAAAATTCCAATCCCCTCCCAAAAGTATACGATGTATGTTATGGGGAGGGGTTGCTGGTTTTACCTTCTAGCCTATATTGGAATCCATAAGGCAATGACTGTAGCTTATGTCTTCATATCCCACAGTTTCTGATGTAGAACTAGCAAGCTCATAAAACCCAAGGAAATACGCACTAAAATGAAGGTGGGGTGCTGCCACCTAAAATACATTTGTTTAATATATTTTTAATTGATTCTGCCATCATTTTTCCTTTATTGGTCTGATGCAATTAAGCGCCCTGTTACTTTGATTCTTATGGAATTACGACATTTTTGTAATCTAGTCTACTGAAGATATTTTTAATATCTATGATAAATGCTGAGAAAAGCATACATCAAAATGCTTTATTTCACTCAGTTCAAAGAAATGTTTACTGGTGTGAATTTAATGGCGATTTTATAGGTTTGTAATTATACAGTGATACAAAGTATCACTGAATAGGATATTAGCCAAGTGTAGATAATGTGTGTTTTAAAAATGCAACAGTTTTCTTGACTTCATTAGTTTAGGTGTGCCACATCTTAGCAGTACTCAGCAGTGTCGGAAAAATTGAATTTTGCCCCCTTGAGAGCAAAGATAAAATGCTTTACTTTGCCTTCATCTAATGAATAGTAAAATTCTGCTGAAGCAGAACAGCTGCTGTTCTCTGCCCTCCCTCCCCTCCCCGTTGGCACGATGGCCTCTTTTTAAGTGAACTCACTGCCCCAGCAACAAGCCAGCTGTGCTTGCCTGTATCCCAGCCTCTGCAAACATCAGATGTTTGTGCCCCGTGCCTTTGAACGATGGAGAGACGTTGGTTAGAAGAGGACATAAGAGGTGCTTTGCGCTGTCCCTGTGACCACTGGGCAACTCAGTGCCTGCTCGGCATCTCTCTCCGTGGGCTATGGAAGGGCTAGAGGAAAGCAACTACACAAGCACGTGCCCCCTAAACTGCCCGCTGGCTTCATTACCGTCACCACTGTGCCCTCCTTAGGGAGGGTGATGCTTCAGATCGGCTTTCCTCCTGGCCGTATTTTGTGGCCTTTACGAGCCTGACAGCCCGAGTAATGGCCTTCTTTGATGATGCCTAAATATAACTCTGGTCAGACATATGTGAAAATACAGCAGTGTTAAGCATCCAGTTCAAGTATTAAGTGGATGTTTTAGAAATAAATTTCACTGAGTGGGGAAAAAACCGCCATACAGCTAGCCTGCTGATATGGATTGTAAATAAGTAGGAGCGTGTTTGTTGCTGCACGATTGTCTGTCATTTTTGTACTAGTAATACAGGGAGCCAAAACTATAAATGATGAGCAAACTGCAGTATGATGTCAACTAATACTGAGTCATCCAGATACTTAAGTTGGCATAAAATCTTTATATCAGTTTGCTTTTTTTCCATTGTTGTTTTTTCCTTCTGTTTTCTTAACCTTATCAAGTTTTTTTTTACTGACTGATATGTTTCTTTTCCCTGAATTTCCATAATAAGAGGTTGCAGATGTATTTAAGTTCTAATGGATAGAAGGGACCATTACTTTGGAGATAAAGACAGAAAAACAATAACCTTTTTTCAGGTCTGCTTTTCAAAAGGTAGTTCATCCTTATTATCTTTTTTTTTTTTTTTTTTTTAAAGTCGTTCTCTGAAATAATTTGCTTAGCGGTATATAAGGAAAACTAAAAATTTTTCCATTACCTCATTACACTGGCAGTGTTCTTAGCTTTGCAAGAGTCCACTTCGTATTTCCTGAAACAGCTGTATTTGCAGGGCAGACTTGCCAGCGTGCAGAGGGAGGGAGAAGTTGCTCCATGCTATTTCTGCTCTAGCTCGCATCTGCTTTACATCACAAGGCAGGAAGAGACTTCGTAGCCTTCTGCTCTCCCTCTCAGACAACACCGTGACTATACCTGGTGTTGTACTTTCTTCATCGGTCTTTAGGTAGCAAATTTGGATGATAATTCAAATAGATTCCAAACAGCTGGATATTCTATGGATGCTGATTTAATTGAAAAAAAAAAAGAAAAACAACAATAATTTGAGGATAAGGAATCATCAGTTGTCATTTTTAAAAAGGATTGTAGGGAGTCTTAATGCTTTGGATTGTTTTGTCCTTAGCAGCTCTCCGACATACAGAGATTAAACACCTATACAGTGTGTTTATGCAGGTGATTATTTATTTTTTTTTATTTGTTAGAGAATTGTAGAATCAGTAATAACAAGCCATAAATCAAAATCTGTTGTGCCTTTCTGCTAATTGAGAGAATACCGTATGCCCCAACCATTCAAAACCCACAGGAATGCTCCTGGAGAACCTTGAAATTAGCTTCCTGAAGGATACAGAATGCCTTCCCCCCCTGCCCCGCCCCAAGTTCTTGGGTTTTTTTGTTTTTTTTTTTGTTTTGTTTTGTTTTGGGTTTTTTGTTGTTTTTTTTTTTAATGAGGAATGGATTTTATTTTTAATTAAAGCTGATATTCTTGTTTCATTATTTAGTTTAAATAATTTATCTTCTGAAAATGGACAGTTATCTACTTTTTATATTAGCTAATCTGCAAAGCACCTGGGTATCCTATATTTTCTTTCCCCAACCCACCAAAATCAGGACATATTGGAAGGCTGATGGATCAGCCTGTAGTATTTGTATTGATATTAATACTGTGCTGATGCCTGTTATCCCAGTCTCAAAGCAAAATTCCTTTTTGCTGAGTTCTAAACAAAAGCAGTTTCTTTCTAAGGAAGGCTATACTCTTCACTGTAAAGGAACAGATATGTATGGTAACACGAAGGAATTGACACCTTAAAATGTTTATTTTATTTATTTATTTAGATTTATTCATTTATTTAAATTCTGTATTCTGCAAATGTGAAACATATTGAAAAATTGCCTGCTCTTGGCTGAACAAATCTTTCTCCAGTAACTCCACTTTAACAATGTTAAAATTTTTCTTTAATGTTTTTTTTGAGGAAGATCTTTGAAAACCAAAAAGTTCTTCATGAGGAGGACTTAACTGTCTTTAGCATGTTTGCTTCACGGTGTTTTGGTATTTGGGATCTCCTCCCAGAGAATGGCAGTGGCTAGAAAAAAAATTCAGAGGGACAGTGATCATCCTTGAATATTTAATGTTATCCGTTTTCCCCTGCTAACGAGTCAGTTCCTGCTATTGTTGAAGTAATAAGTTTTAAGGTGTTATCTTTCTCTAGATTAAATAATATAAGTGATAGTCATATAGATGTCTTGTCATCTGACCTTCAGTTAGTCTAGTCAGGTTAGAAAAGAAGTTGCAAGTATGATTCCCAAGATATATTTGAAACACAATAAAGAAAATTTAGGTTCCTCATCTTTTGCTATCTGACTTCGCTAATTTTACTTGGTATTAATTATAAAGCCCACAGTCTTGTTCTATGACAGGCAGAACTGTTGAGCTTTATCTTCCTATTCGCCATGAAAGAACTGCTCAAGTTCATGTGAAATTTATTCTTAACACGCAGGGCTACTTCACAACTGGTTTCTGCTCTTGGGAACCTGGTAGCATACAGTTTCCAAAAACTATCCTGTTTTATTATAAAAGTTGATTCAACGATTCTCTCATTGGAAGTTGAGATACATTTTAATATTAATAGCATGATAACTGAGTCAGGACGGAAATCATGAAAGGTTTGGAAACAATTTGGAGAAAGTAGTTTATTCCAGGGATCTTCACTTGCATCTTTTGTTCTCAAGGTTACTTCAGACTAGAAGGCCTCATTTAAAAGAATGAAAAGTCTTTAAGAAGAGAACAGCTCTTTACTGTTGCACAGGTGGTATAGCAGCTTTACCAAGTACGATGCATCTCAAATACAATTTTTTTTTTTTTTTTTTTTCAGGTAGTGGTTTCAGTTTTTTCCAAGGATTTGTCTTTAGTCAAATAGAGTAATGAGAGTCATATTGGAGCACTGTATAGAAAAGAGCGAAAATAGTTTATATCATTTATGTTAATAATTTACATGGGCTGGTGTCAAAAAAAACCCTCAACTCTGCTAATTCCCTCGCTCACAGGGAGGGAATATTGAATGACAGTAGTAGAGAGGTATTATGAGAAAATTTCATTCAGGGACTTGTTCAGTTTCCTATTTTATTTTAATATTATAGTGCCCTATAAAAGAAAACAAGAAGAGGTAGCCTAATAAAAATATGTTTAATCTGCTACTTTTAACTGTTACTCTGACTGTGGTCTTTCCTACTTCTACTGAAGTGACTTAAATACAGTAGCTTTAACATATACTCGTAAAATTACCTGCACTGGTCGAGAATCATTAGAAGGTTAGAAAATACAGGCTTAGACTGTTTTGCTTGAGTGCAAAATGTTAAGAAGTTATTTCTGACTGTATAAAATATTCTCTTTGATTACGCTTTTATAGATAGCACATACTGCAAATTTTCTCTTTACTGGTGACCCCTAGAGCCTCATTTCTGTCAGCAGGTATATTGCGGTACTTGATATAGTACATAGTATCTCACAAGATAATATTAAAATATTTTTGTTGTTCTTCAATTTTAAGAAGAAAATTAAGAAGTCAGAGTTAAAATAGTTTTAAAAGCCAAAGATATATTATGTTTTGTTCTTTGTTAATTGTTTTTTGTGTTTTCATATTTTTATTTATTTCAGATTGGAAAATAAAAACGGAATACTAGAGTTCCTTTTTGCTGGCTATGAAGCTTTAATTTCATAGTCCTTTTTCCTTGTCATGCAAGGACTTGATTGCAAAAACTAGGAGAATGTTTGGTTTGAAACTCTGATTCCCTGGGAGTTCATTGAAAACGTATCCTTATTGGCAGAGTATCTGGAATGAATTACAAAAAAAACCACTTTTAAGTTTGCCAGGACAATGATGTTCATGGCGATAGGACAAGAGGAAATGACCTCAAGTTGCTCCAGGGGGGGTTTAGATTGGATTTTAGGAAGAATTTAGTTTCTGAAAGGGTCATTAGGCGCTGGAACGGGTTGCCCAGGGCAGTGGTGGAGGCCCCATCCTTGGGTGTTTTTAAAAGTCGTGTAGATGTAGCCCTTAGGGACATGGTTTAGTGGGGGACTTGTCAGTGCTAGGTTAATGATTGGACTAGATGATCTCACAGGTCTTTTCCAATCTAGGCAGTTCTATGATTCTGTGGCTACATGGATAATTTTCTGGTACCTTAAGTCAGACAAATTTCACTCTTGACTAGACGTATTCCTCTTTTACTTTTTCTATACCTAACCTAGATTTAGATCAAAATCAATTTTGCAGTCTGCAATGCAGAAATACTCAGTATGTTTAATATTTTTTTGAAAAAATTTGAAATTTGTAATCTGAACTCATATCTGTCTTCATATGAATTTTCTGAATACCCAGATTCCTGCTCGGTGTAACCACAGGAAAAAATCGTAGGGAGTGAACTGATATCAATTTTCCCTGTTGCATGCCTATGTAGGAACAGTTTTTTGAAGTCTTGCTTGAAAATTGATTTCTGGTGAAGTCATAGTAAGCATATGTCAAGCAAAATAAACTTTCTTACTGTGCTGCCAGTACCTACTACCAAAAGATTAAACAGTTCCTTGTTCATATGATCTAAGGTTTGTGTGAAATCAGCTTTTTAAATACAAATGCAAACGTGTTTGGTGAGGATTGGCTGGATCTGGAGGCTGAGGCCTGTTTAGGCTGGCAAGAGTGAGGCTGGAGAGTGTGAAGAATTGGACAGGTTGGAGAAGAGAGATCCAGTTTTGAATTATTTTGGCAGAGTAAGTGAAATGTTTGTGACATTTTTACTGATGGCTTGGCTAGGAGGCATGACTAACAGGGAATGGTAGCTAGGGGGAAATTGATCTGTGTACAGAATTCGGGCTACCTAACCAGAGAACTGTATATTCTTCTAATATTAATTTTTTCAGGATAAAATGCTATCCCACTGAAGTCAATGAAATTGTTGACCTAGTAGAGAGATTTTTCTTCTTGCCTATTGTGTAGAATGTAAAGATCTGTAGAAGACTGTGATCTAACCTGACTGTACCTTTGATATTTTGCTGTTTCTGTCTAGCTGCTTAGTTTCCATCTGTATGTCTCTGACTTTCTCAACCATGCGAGAATTAGATATAAATATATATATATATATATATAAAAATACGGCCTGAATAGTATAAGTGCATAGAGAGGATCCTGAATAAAATTACGTGCTATCCTCCTTCTCGTCTATGGCGAAAAAAATTTCATCTTTTGTGGAATTCATGCTTCAGTCATATGTAACTAACCCTGAATTTACTGTAGTGAAACACACACTCTTCCATGTAGTGTATTTCTACCTGGGTGAATTATTGCTTAGTGATCTGTTTCCTAGCATTAGGTTTGGCTAGGTGGAACAAATGAGCAGGAGAAAGGTTCGTATCCAGAAATGAAGGCATGTATTTCAAATGGTAATTAATTTAAAAACTTCTTTAAAGATTTTTAGCAGTGTACTTGTGGAATACTTCTTTGAATGTGTGTTTTCATTCTTTATCCAAATGATAGTTTCTACTACTCATTAAGTTTTCGGTCAGTGATTAGGGTTTTTTGGTTTTTTTAACATCTGCTAAATAACAGAAAGCAAAAAACTATGGATGAAATAATTCTAGCAATTGCATTTAACAGGACTTATGAAATGAGTTCGTTCTTGGAACATTTCTGATTT
The DNA here is from genome assembly GCA_034782735.1 of Sagittarius serpentarius. Classification (NCBI taxonomy): domain Eukaryota; kingdom Metazoa; phylum Chordata; class Aves; order Accipitriformes; family Sagittariidae; genus Sagittarius; species Sagittarius serpentarius. Next base: position 30,462,809 of record JAVKLA010000005.1, read on the forward strand.
GCAACCGTATCTACTCGTTCCTGGTGGCTGTCCCATTATCAATGAACAAAAATAATATGGCACCATAAATATCAAAGGCTCCTGTTTTATTCAACCAACTGTATAGTTGTTAAAATATAAATACAGAAGTCTGAAGTTCAGATAAGAGTAGTAAATGCCTAAGAAAACCTTAGAGTGTTTTCTTGCTGGAGCTCAAGAAAAAACCCCAAGCCCCTCCGACAGTCCAAATCTGTGAAGCCTTAAAGCATGTACACACTGAAAATGTCTGTGCTATGCTGCAGGTTAAAAGGGCTTAAATGGTATAAAAGTTATTCTTACATCTTTATGGACTGAAGTCCTCCAGTGATGCAGGACTAGAAATGCAATATCATACTATGTTCAGGTCTTGAGCACGGAAAACAAGGCAGGCCTGTCGGTACCTGATGGCTGTATATTCCCTCTGCTACACCTCTGCCTCCATCTGTTTGTCAGAAAGATTAGGTGCTTTTGGATATTTTCAATTAAGTTAGAAGTTTTGTAGGCTTTTATGTACACTATCTCCTCACTGATGGTGCCGCTCAGTCTAATTTTAGGTAGGCTAAAATCTGCACGGTAACAGCTTTCCGTTTCAGAAACGCTCAGTCCGAGCCGGCGATGCTCACAGTGATGGTAGCAACTCTTGTAAAATATCTTAATGTTTTCAGGCCAAAAACATTCTTTAGGCAATGTGATATAGTTATTCTGTCGTGTGTGTCCCCCGCCTTTTTCTGCATTTTCACATAATATAAATTATCCAACATCAGCTGTGAGAGGAAATGGTTACATTTTTTAATTTAAAAAAAAAAGTGAGCAGGAGAATGGCGTCCTGTTGTCAGAATGCACATCTGTGCCCATCGCATATTATAATATCGTTCATTATGATATTCAGTAGACTTCTAATCAACAAACTTAGTTACAAATATTCTGAAAGGAGAGCTTGAAATCCCACCATTATCTTTTGAGTCCATGGCAGGCATTTTTTACCTGCAGGCTGCTTGCTCATGTGAAAGCAAGCACATTTTACATTTAAAAGCACTTCAGCTTTTGCCTGGATTAAGTTTCTCTTGCGGCTGGCAAAGTCAGGATGACCTCAAGGCTTTACAAATAAATATGTTTGCTATGTTTTCATTTTACTAAATAGGGAAGTTGGTAAACGTAAAAATTGTCTTTTAAAAAAGAAAACAGAACACCAAATATGCCCCCAAATGAAAACAACCACAGATTAAAAATAACTTCTGTTTGGTATGCCAATTTTATCATTTCACGTAGCAAACTTTTTTTTAAATCTCATTTATGGTGAGATTTGAAACTTATGACACATGGCTACAAATCTCCAACTTTTCACTCTACTTAATCTCTGTGATTTCCAGAGCTGCATCTATAAGCAAAAGCACTTGGTGATGGGCTTGTCCCCTCAAACATTTGTGAGACATAGATTTTAATTTGGCCAGTTATGAAGAGGAGGAAGATAAAATTTACCTGTTTAATCAGCAGTGAGTAGTGTGTATGTAGTGAAGTTTGCTTTTTTGGTGGGCAGATACACTAAACAAATTTGTGTTTTTTTCTTGATTTGACTGTGATTGATGGAGGAAATATCTAAAAATGCAATTAAGGAAGGGAGACTGTCATATTCTTTAGAACATGATGCACAATGTTACCGTAGTTCTTAACTTCCAACAAAAGTGTGTGTGGTGTAGGATTGTTTTTCTTTGAATTTCCATTAAATTTCTTTGTAGCATCTTTAAGGAATTTTGTAAAATGATAGGGCCATTGATGTAATTGTGTAGTATAAACTCTTGTGTTTGGTTTGAGTATTTTGAGTGCATTGTTTTTGTTTTAATGCATCTTCAGTCTGCCCATCTATTATCCAAATTTTTTTTGAATATACTAGGTTGGGTTTTGACTTAAAGTGTATAATAATTCTAAACTTTCATAAAAGCCATTTTAGAAATATGAGGTGCATGGTAAATTCATTACTTCTGATATTGATTAGGTGAGTGTGTTTGACTGTTTGTTGTTAGAAAGCTGTTTTTCCTCTAAATTCTATTGATTCAGGCAGCAAACGCCAGACAGTAGCAGAGTACTCCATTTACCGTTGCAGCATGCAAAGGTTCTCATCTATTATGCTTTATTAAAGTATGTTTTCCTTATTATCCTTTTCGTCTAGAGAAGATATGGCTATTTCTTTACACAAGTCCAAATTGTATTCCTTCCTGTCCTGTTGTGTTCCAAAATGGGATTGCCTTTTTGAAGCAACTGAGATTCTTTAGGTTCATAGAGCTTATCAGAAATATTTTCTAAATATACCACTATCTTCAAAAATGTATTACAACTAATGGTCTGAGTCCATTATGCAGGCTCTGTGCTAACATGACTATGCTATCTCAGCAACCGAGCTAGCCCATTTAGAACTACTTCAGGCATCTCTGTGATGCTCTGACAGCAGAAAATCACTTGCAAAAAATTCATGATATGGGTTTTGTCTATGCGTACTAAGTGTGTACCAAAAAAAGTAGACTGCGTACCTGCAGAAATGAGTTGTTTAATTCCTTAGTTATTGTTATGATTTTCAATAAGGACATACTTCACGGATTTCTCAGGCTATTCGAGTTCTGACAAAATGGACTGCCTCATTACAACTTCTAACTTCTCTTCATGAATTCATGTTTATGAATTTTTTTTGTTTGCCTTTTTCTTGATGCAGCAACAGTGGAGACAAGAATATTAATGAAACAAGAAAATATCTCTGTGAACTTAAAAAAAATTATCAGGAGAACTCAGCCAAATAGAGTGTTTAATAATATTTAGTCAGTTAAAAAATGTGAATTAGCAAATAACTGATAGCCAGGTTTAAGATGATATGTCGGTGCCTAAATGCGTGAATAAGACAATAGCATCTGGTTCAGTTCAAGATGGGCACCTGGTTGCCGTTTGCACATGAACTTTGTAAGCTTCCACTGTGGCAGGGAAGATCTCCCCCATGTCCCGGATTAGGAGGAAAGCCTTCCTCATTCATGTAGAATCATGACTTAAGACAAGCCTGTTCCTGTGTCTGCTGTCAGGGAGCAGCAAGAGGAGGGCAGGTCTGTGAGGGGGACAAGCCAAGCGGACCCTGTGCCCTCACCGAGGGGTGCAAACATGGGAGCAGAGCCAGGATCTGGTATCGGGGTCTATCGACAGCAAGTGATGAGCCAGGACCAGGGGCCGTCACAGGAGTCCCGTCAGCGAGCAGAGGGAGGGCTGGAGACAGGCTGTGGTGGGGGTCCAAAGCCCTTCCGCATGAGAGGGCTAGGGACATCTGTCCCCAGCGTCGCTGGGGCGGGGACTGCTGGTCCCAGACTGAGGTGAAATGGGGCTCCTGGGCCGTGGGCAGGCTGGGGGGAAGCCCTAGGGGAGGCAAGCAGGGACATTAAGGCCTCTGGGCACCCTCAGGACCCAGACATTTGTCTTAGGGAAAAAAAAAAAAAAAAAAGGCATTGCACTACTAAGAGTCTGAAGGTTGCGTTTGTTAAGTGCGTGCTAAGAGACAAATGCCATGTTGCTTTTTTCTTCACAACATGTAAATCGTTTCTTAACAGAATTCCCATAAAACTACCAAATGCAGGTCCCACACTTTGTCCTTCACTTTAACAATTTGCTAGTAGTTCTGAGGCTTATATCAACATAGGGTTTACTAGTATCTGGTACCTAATCTTTCTTTTGAATGCAAATTATAATGCCAAGTTCTTAAGAGCAGTTGAAAAACATGATGTTAGTACCAGCAGGGGTTTTTAAGCACTCAGGCTTTTGTAAAAGTGGTTTGGTTTTTTGTTTGTTTGTTTTTTTAATGAGCCCTTCTGGCATTTTTGTTTATGTACATAGATTGGACGGATGTTAGAATTTGCTTGAGTAGAATCAGTGAGAGGTCATGAGTACTTCTGCTAATCTTGCTTCAAAAAAAGCCCAAATAACACAAGGAAGCTGTTGTTTGTAAAGCTAGAAGCGTAAGTTACCATCTTGCCTGTTCAAGTCCAAACATACATGCATCAGAGATTTTAAATAACGCTGATAGCTTTGTCTGATGATATTTTTCCTCAAGAGTTGACAGGATAAGTAGACAAATTCTTAATCTTCTTTCAAGATTATAGTAATGTTATAAAATCAATTTCTTTGCTTGAATTTTTTTTGCACTTCTGGAGAAGTAAATATCTAGAGAGTATCGTGTTAAGACTGAAAAAGTCTTACAAGGACCAACAAATTAGGGGCTACAGAAGATTATCGAGGGTTTAATTGGGAAAAATGTTGCCACTATTTTCCCTGCACCTGATAGTGATGAGAAATCCCTGGGATTACTGTCATTGCTTAAATCTCTATACCTTTAACAGTGGTGATCTTTCAGCTTAGGCATTTCCATTTCTTACATCCAAAACCATTTTTCTTCTTCTTGTACCTGAAAATATAATGGTTGGAGGTTGTTGGTGCACTTCTACTGACATAAAATTTAAAATGTTATCGATAATGAAAAAACAAGGACAGAGAAACTCGGAGAACTAGTTGATATCATGAGTGCTTTGCTTTCTGAATGACTTTTGTGATGATACCGTTCCAATCATATATATTTTAACACATTTTTTCCACTAAATGTGTAAACTTCACAGAGGAAATGTTTTTATTTTACTCTGCTTCACATTGTTTCTTCAGCTCAGAAGTGCTCCAATGTCAAACTAGTAACTAAAGAAATCTTAACATATACATTCCAAGCCATACATTTCTCTTGTGGCTCTGCCTTGGTTTTTCAATTTTGCATGCTGCTTTCTTTCACTGCTTCATTTCTGGTCTGTAAGAACAATGGTAGTCAAATCTACTTTCTGGGACCATATTTATTTATTTCTGAACCTGCTAACTGGAGCAGCAATTCTTCCACATGTTAATGCAGTGTGGTCACATCAGCAGGACTCTGCAGTTTGCCATTCTCCGGTACTGTTTCGTGTTTGAATGAAGAGTTATATGTGCTCAGTTTCAAGATGGTGATACATTACAGCAAAGAAACAATACTTCAGTCTAAGAGATGGCACAATCCTCAGTCAGATAGTGTGGTAGCTGGCTAATTTTGTGTGAATGGGTCTGCTTTATTTATTGCCATTAAAATAAAGAAAGAAAACACACTGCTTACTTAAGGTTAAGTCCTCTGTTATGTTATGTGTGATCTTCAAGTTAGCAAGCTAGAAGTCCGTTGCACGGTAATTGTACGTGTTTAACAAGGCTGTGACTGTATTATTTCTAAACACTTGATAGGTAGTATTAAAACATTCAATAAGGAGAGAATTATACTCTTCTAGTATATGGAAAAATACTATACTTATGGATGCCTTTGATTTAGAAATACCCATTAATGAAAACTTAGTCTAGTACGAATGACTCTCCGTGTTTTCGGAGAAATGAAAGAATACCAGTCCTAATAGTTGCTGTTAGCAAGACTAGTTTCTTCTCTAATGATGTGAAGGTTTACAGGGTAGTGACCTATAAAACTGGCTCCCATCCAAACCTCCAGTTTTACAGTTGCTACTGGACTGTTTGCCTAGCAACATACTTAATGGACCCGTAGGGAATTTAAACTTACAGCTAAATGAGTGTAGAATGCTGAAGAGGAAGACCAACAGTTCAGGTAGAGGAAGAAGGAGGAGAAGAAAGCATCTGCTCCGACAGAATCCTGAAACGGCGTGGGTTTTGCACAGAAACAGCACTTCTCCTTTCACTTGCTTTCTAGATATATATAAAAAAAGTTCTTACTATAAGGGTAAGGAGGTAAACTTCTGTTGATCTTATTATCTTAAAGTCTAAATGTTTTTGTTTAATGAAGTTGTCTTGGATGAAAAGACCTTTTGAAAGTAAAATGAGTGAGACAAAAAAAAAAAGCAGCCTGTCAGAAATAAGCAAGGGGATTTCTACTGATAATGGATGTCCTTGATTCTGTTTGTCAGTCTTTCAAGAAAACTGCTATCTAATAAAGGTTTTCTATGAGCTTGCCCACTAAATTAAAAGAAGCAAAAATGACTTTCAACGTTTTATGTGGTGTCTGAGGTGATGTCTTAGATATAAATCAAAACACAAATCAATTCTTTATATATGGCGAGGTAATACTTTAAGACAGTTGAAATCTAAATTAAGTTTTGGTTAGTCATTTTTCTAAATCTCCCTCCTAGATACAGATCTCAATTTGTTTTCTTCAAAAGGTCTGCTGTCTTATTTTTAAAAATTTATTCAATGAGAGGTTTTGCTGAGTTTCAAGTCACAGTGGCAGACATTGTTTGGAGGTCATTTGCATTAGTTGTTTCTTCATAACATATGCATCAATCAGTTAAACTAAAAATGCAGCCCCCTTTTTTTGTTGTGGCCTTTCAACTCTGCATTATAACACTGAAACGGAAGGTTCTCCATATTTTAATTTTTTAATTAAAAAAATTAAACTGTTTGAACTATATGCTCTAGTTCAACAGTAAATTGAGCTCAGGGACTGAAGTTGTGTGATTTGTAGGAGGTTAGACTAGATTATGTCAGTAACTTAATGTCACTTTGAAAATCTATTATACTGTTGTAAGATAATCACCAAGCTCATTCCATGCACAAACAGCTCAGGACTATTGGGCAATACTATCTTATATGCAGTGCTGCAAAACCATGTCCGTACTACTTCAGAGTTCTCCTTGCGTCTGAAAATGGGCTGCTTTCATTTGGCACAGAGTCAAAAGGCAAAATGTCTGTCCCTCGGGTACCCTACAGCGTCCTCGCTGCAGGCTGTGTTCGCTGCCCTCTTCAATGCCGAGGTTTCCTCAGGAGGAAATCGGAACAAATAATTGGGGAACCTCAGCAGATTATCCAGATTAGGTTAGAGATTACCTAGGTTATTTGTTTTTTCCCCGGGGATGATTAAGAACTGACTATGCTTGAGAAGGTCTTGTCTCTCTTAAGAGTTATTCCCAACACTTTTGGATCCTGGGCATTATAAATGTGGAAGTTATGCCTTAGATTGAGCTTGTGTTATTCCCTCGCCCTGAACATTTCCTTCTTTGTTACTACTGGCTTGTTTTCACTCATGAAGCAAAAGTGGAGCACATAAACATTATGCTGGCTTTAGTGTTTTAATGACTACTATCTGCGAAGGGTTACCTAATTCCGTAACAAAAATACTGCTACTGGAGCTGAATCTGTTTAGCTAAAATGGCTTTTTGGAGAGAAAACTTTCCCTGAGATATTGTGAAATTTGTTATAAAAATAGCCCCATTGCTGTTTAGTTTTCGCCACTTGATGACCTAAATAAATAAATCCACAGCTGTTTTTTTAAAGCTGGGCAAGGCTCTGTAATATTTTTATATTCTCAGCATCACGGAGAAGAATTCTTTTTTGCTTTCTATAAAAATTGGCAACTAGCAATGCACTTTGGAAAAATATAAGCGGAATTTTGAATTTTCTGATACTTTCAAACAGAAGAAGGCTCTTTTTCCCATGCACAGAAAAATAAATTAGTGTGACTAACAGATTAGTGTATCTACAATTGTGTCTTTCAGAACAATATATATATTTAAAAAAAAAAAAAAAAGACAAGTTGTGCACCAGTATGATACAGGGAAGTCCTATGACTGATGGTCCAAAGTAGCCTGAAGAATTTAAAAATGAGAATAAAGGATTCAAAGAAGACCTGTGATACAATAAATTAATAAATTTTTCAGAGTTTGTCTAGGGAAGGCTATGAGCAGCCTGATCAAACTATGAAGTTAGCCATGATTTGAGCGGGACGATTTCCACAGGTCCCTACCAGTCAAAATTATTCCAAGGTTCATTTCCAGTAAATTTAGATCAAAAGAACAAATTCATATTTTTTTCCACTGAGACAACATCCATTTTAGTGATTGAATTAAAATATTTATATTGGAGTTAACGTAACCATATATAAGCCCATAGTAAAAATGGGTGATTTGAGAAAAATTTGCAGGAAATTAAGCTAGAAATATCTACTTCAGTTGAGATTTAATAGCACCTAGAAAGGATTTTTCTCATATTTTGGCTTAATCAAAAAGTGACAGCTGTAAACTGGGGTCACCTTTTGCTTCTGTAATTAGTTAGGCTGCTCTAGTAATAACAAACATTATGGAAGCAAGTAGATTGTTTTCTCAAAAGAGTTTCACACATGATTTATTTCCTTCATCAGATGCTTTTTCTCATTTAGCTGTTCTATACAATAAAAGATGTATGTATCATTTGCAGTTCTAAAATTTATTGCTCTAATCATGACACTCGCAGATGACATACTGCATCTTATTTTGTATTATGAATTGCTGTGCAAAGTAGTGACAGAATAGAACAATAGTGATGGCTTAGTTTATCATCAGAGTACTGATTTCATGTTACTTACTGTTGCAGAATATTTTCTGTCATAATTCCTTTTTTCTTCATCAAAAACTTTTCTTCTTTTGAGACTTTAAGTCCCTTTTCTTCCTTGTCAAAAGAAAAAAAGGTTCTTTGAATAACTGGAGCAGTAGCTGGAGCAGAAAAACAAGATTTGCCCTTTTGCTACATGCAGCTAGCAGGCCAGCACAAATTGTACGAATACACACATTTCAAATAATAAAACATTATGAAATTTTGAAGATTATGAGATTACTGCAAATTAAGAAAAATGGAATAATGCAGATTTTAATCTTCCAGAAGATCTGAATTTTGACATTATTTGAGAAAAATAACTGTCTCATCCCTATAGTAAGACTTTCTCAAAACTAAGTGACACCTCAAGTATTCTCAAGTAAATGTGACAGACTCCATTAAAATTGCATTATTGCTATTGATTTTGTACAGATGGTACTCAGATACTGTGGTAGTAATTCTAAGATGAGACTGGAGAGATCAACTGAATGAAGGAGTGTCCTGGTTTCGGCTGGGACAGAGTTAATTGCCTTCCCAGTAGCTGGGACAGCGCTGTGTTTTGGGTTGAGTAGGAGAAGAATGTTGATAACACCCTGATGTTTTTGGCTGTTGCTCAGTCGTGTTTAAACTAAGTCAAGGGCTTTTCAGCTTCTCCTGCCCAGCCAGCAAGAAGGCTGGAGGGGCACAGGAAAGGTGGGAGGGGA